>WAAE01019569.1:26188-69665 GCA_013400495.1 Nicator chloris | reverse complement strand
CCCCCCCCCCCCCCCCACCCCACCATTTAATTGCCAGCTCTGCAATGCGTGAACGGAAGAGAAAAAAGACAACTGAGTGGGGAGCAGGTTGTAGCACATATGCTGAGTTGGGGGAAAGATGTCATCCAGGGTTTTCTATAGTAGGCACAGCATCATTGTTATATTTACTTCAAAAGGATAATTGAAGGGTTTTGTGCATTCTTACTGAGTTACTTTTCAGAAGAGAAATGTCCCGAGTTTTAATTGTTTTAACTTGAAGCAATAAGTAAAATGTACTTATCCTTCAGTTCTACATGGAATAAGTGCTGAAAGAGAATTTCTTAATTTCTCTACATTGATGTTGGCAATCTTTAATATTTCAAATTCTAAATGCTTTATCTTTTTTATAGTTTATTATTTTATAGTCTCTTTTACTTTATTTCTCAGCGAATCCTACATTGCTCAGTGCACATCGCTTTATGTTGTGATTTACATCTTCAGTGTACAGATGTGATTTAAAGACTTGAAGTACAGTACAAAAACTTGTATATATTCATGTGTTCATGCATCACTAAGCTTGCTGTTAAAAACCTCAAGATGTATCTGACAAAATTGAATTTTTCCTGCAGTGAAAAACATGGACTTAAGGGAAATCTCCCTGTTGAATTTCAGAGTGGGAGGTTTACCCTTGTCCTTCCTTCTTTTTTTTTTTTTTTTTTTTTAATGCACTATTTTTATGTTGTTACAGATGTGATGATGGCTTGCAGTAAAAGTAAAATATTCACTGTCTTAAACCTAAGAGTGAAATCCTTGAATCTGACCTAGACAGTTCTAAACACAAAACAAAACTTTAAGAAACATTCAGAAAGAAGCTTGTAGAATATAAATCATTCAGAAGATGTGTTTGGCTAACTGCATCTATTTAAAGTAAAACAGATGAACTATTTCAGCCCATAAAATTATTTTAATTCTCATTATTCTTTTGGTAGTGATCAATTCCGCAATATGAGGTCCGATTCTTGCATTTCTACCAAAACATAATTTTGATTAGATAATTTTATAAATATTCTGTCATTTTGACACTTTCAAAAATGGAGATCTGTATAGAATGTCTGAATTTCTTTTTTTATTCCTGTCTTAATTTTGCAGAATCTGGTGACTCCATTAATTGCAAACATGCTGTTATTTGTCTTTATGTAATTTTCTGCATTTGTATCAGCCTGCTGTCTTTTAACTTCAATTTGAGATCCATCAGAATTCCAAACAGAGCTCTAGATCTTTAAGGAATGTTTTTCAGTGCTGAGGCATTTATGAAGATTAATCTGATTTTAATGTTAAAAATAAATAAGCTTCCAGAGTGAAGGAAAAACAAGATGACTTTCCATGTGGGAATGTCAATAGATAAGGCTCTTGCTGTTTAACTCAGGATTCTGAGATGGGTGCCTGATGACCTTAGTACTCTTCACTGGAGACTGGTGCTTTATCAGTTGTCTATGAATAATTGCTCCAGTAGTGGGACAGGAACCATTATAGGTGTCAAGGTAAATCAAGCCTGTTCATGAGTCAGAAAGGTAACCTGCTTTAAAGGTATGCTTCCTTATTTTGGATTTAACTTTTCCTTGAACCCATGTAGCCATAACTTAAAAGTAAGGGACAGCTTCTGATGATCCACAAACAAAAGGCTTCATGTGCAATACTAATGTTCTGTTTTTAACAAATATACCATAAAATGACAGAGGTCAGAACAGTTCAAATTGTGAGTGCATACAGCGCCGGCTAAACATTTCGTTGATAGCTCAGTTTGATGTAATTTAAAAGTGTTCTCCCCGTCCTGAAGGCAGCAGATGGTTCTGTCTTGGTTGTGCTTGTATGCTCAATGGATTAGTCAACTGTTCCAGAGTTACTGTTTAGAGTCTTAGGTCCTTGCTTTTCAGAAATGCAAATCTGCCAGCCTCTCTTCCAGCTGCTTACTATTACATTCAGTTTGAGTGGAAGATGTGTCTGAAGAACTTGTTGCACTTCACATTTCTGAAGTGTGCTTTTCAAAAGTACAGTAGGTACCCTACAGTGCTGTCTCCCAAGTGCTGTCAGACAATAATCTTGTCCAGATAATGTGTTCTATGTAATTTGGAAACAAAGAAACATGCTTTTAAGTGGAAAAAATGTCTAAGGACAGTATTGTGTTTAACTTTGTTTTTCCCCTTCTAGTATTCCCTTAATGAAAGAAAACTACTTGAAATGAGGACAGAAATAGTGGAATTGGTAAGAACTTAGTAGCTGATTATTACACAGCAAATCTTTCTGTACTTGTGTTACAGACCTTGTATCCTTTTTGGACTTGGTGATGTCGTTATGAACTTTAAATTAAAAGTCTGCAGAATAAAAAGGCTTTTATAATATTGTTAGACCCTCTGTGTGTATATTTGAGCTGTTCAGTAGTCACTTTGTTTTGAAACCTCATACATGTAGTATTTTCTGTAGATGAAATGCCACTCACAATGTGAAATTAATTCTTTCCCTCATGTTTAGAGAGAAACTCATTGCTAGACTGATTTGCCTTCATGTTTTAGAGGAGGTTTTTACCAAGCACTACTACTTCTCTTTGTTTCCTTTCTTTAGTTCAGGGAATTATCCCTAGGAAGTCATGTAGCAGTAAATCATTAACTTATTCACAATGTTTCAGTAGTGCTGATTTGAGACTATCAGCAACTCAGCAGCTGTTGTTCTTAGTTTACAAGCTGGATTTTTCAGTCTCTTCTGAGTAATAATTCTATCCCATATTTCTTTAGCAGAAGTCCTGTCTTCTGTCATAATCAAATTCTGAATTTGTAGCTGATTTTGTGGTAAAACTCATTGCAAGACAAAGACATGTTTTTCTACAACAGAAGACCAATTCTCAGTTTTTCTAATTATCTATAAATCTCTACTTCGGTATGACTTTGTCACGAGAGGCTCTTAGGCTTCTCAATAGCTCCTACAATTGAGCAGTAACTTTAGTCAGTGAGCTGAATGACAGATTGAACTTAATGTTTATGCTGTCAGATTGAGATAAGAAGGCATCCAGTTCTGCCAGTTTCTAGATTACGTGTTAAGGAACATGTAATCACATGAATTTCCTGAGTTCACCAAATTATTCAATTCTTTGGATATAATCAGCTGAGAAGGAACTTGTTCTCTTTGAATAAGGTCTGTATTAGCTCAGTTGGTTAGAGCTAATAATGAGGCTAATAATGCCAAGGTTGTGGGCTCCATCCCTGTACAGGCCATTCACTGCAGAGTTGGACTTATGATCCGTGTGGATCCCTTCCAACTCAGAATATTCTGTAACTTCTGTAAGAATGCAAAGTAACATGCATTTAAGGAGGAAGCAAAAATGCAACTTGAAGGGATGGGTTAAGTGTCTAAATAAACTAAGAAGTGTTCAAATTGCATCATGTTGTTCCTTTGGTTTTTAGCATGCACAACAAGACCGAGCTCTGACCCAAACAGACAGAAAAATAGACACAGAAGTTGCGGATCTGAAAACAATGCTCGAATCGCACAAACTTGATAATATTAAATACTTAGCAGGTAAGGAATCTGGTGGTTGATGGTGAAACACCCAAACACTGTTAAATGTTTGTCAGACTCTCAATTGGCTATTCATAAAGGCCCTGATGGAAAAAAAAAAAAGAAGACAATAAAACAAACTTGAAATAGTCCTAGGCAAGGTTAGCAGCCTTATTTCTGTACTTAACCCAGAAGAAGTTTCCTGTTATTCACAACTTTATTTTGCATGGGCTTTGTTCAGTTTTTTGTCCTTCTTTGTACTGTTAATATGTGTCAAAAGTATTAATATGTGCTTGTTAAGAAGGACCAAAAAGTTCTGTGCCTGACTTAATTTATGTACGCAGCCTGCTGCGTGCGTTCTAGAATTTCATCCATCTGATGGAGATCTATGTGCAAAAAGGAACATTTCAGTTTTTCTGACTGTTCAAAGCCACATATTCTTTAAACTTCCATATTCACACAAGTGCTTGGAGAAAATACTGTATATGTGTGCCTACATTATTGCCCTAGGTAGCTTTAATATTTTGACATTTTTCTTCTGTGTGTGCAATACTATTAAATGAGGTTTGCAGTAGAAAATTATTCTGATTTAGGTTTTCTGATTATTTTTTCACAGTGGGTTTTGTCAAAAGTACAGTCACGTAAGCCTAATAGTACTGTGTTTCTGACATGATTTAGAGAGAACCAATAAAATGGAAAATAAAAGGTGCTTTATTAAAATGAGAGAAAATTCTTTTCCCTACCATTCCTACTCAAAAACAAGTTGAACTCTACATGGAAGAGTAAATAATATAAAATAATTTGCATTGTGTTTGAAGTGCTCCTGTTGCAAACAAAGGCAAAAATATTATGTGTGTATGTCTTGAAACAAAAATTTGATTTCATTTAAGTAGAAATTTTTAAAATGTAAAACTGATAAGCCTTGTTAAAAATGGCTTTCATTTGTTTGCTAAATACTTGACTGTGTTTTATAAATCCCATTATTTTTCTCCTTGTTTTACATCTGTAACTTGCTATATTGATCTTTTTGGAATGGTAAGCAAGTAAAGGTTTCTTTCAGCCTTTTGATAGTTTTCCAGCATTCTTTTTTTTTCTCTCTCCTTCTTATTTGTCATTTTTATACTCTTCCTACCTTGAAATGGTTTGTTGTAAATGAAAAACTTAATCTCTCACATGGGGGTGGGGAAGTCATTGAACTTTTAGTATTGTAGTAAGATGTGTACATAGCTTTCTGAAGAGATGTTTTGAGATCTATTGATTTAATGTTATTTAATATCAATATTAATGCCACTTTCCTCCCCATCTTTTTTTTTCTTTCAGGTTCAGTATTTACATGCCTTACTGTAGCACTGGGATTTTATCGTTTATGGATATAACAAAACTCGAATTTAAAGGGACTTCTTTGTCTGAGTTTCTGAAAAAAAGGTTTTTAATCTTTACTTGGGCTTCAACCAAATACTGACTGTTTTATTTATTATTTTATAAAGCAGACTGTGTTGAGAATGTAACCAAAGACGTGCCTAAAAACAAACTGTGCACACGTTGCACACGTTGAACCTTACCTCTGACAGAAGCTCTTCTGCCATTTCCCTCCATTCTGAGCTGCAGGGCACCTGCTGCTGCCAAGTGTCCTGTATAGACAAAGATTGGCATTCCTGCCAATGGAGTGGGCCTGCATGCTGTAGAGAAAACCAGTGGAATTATGTTCCATTGCCTGCTTAGACACGTTGGCCAGAGTCAGTTACATGTTTTGGACTGAAGTATTTATTATTAGTGTAAAACTGAAGCTACACGTTCTGTGGCTTGGAGGCACTCTTGTATAAGTGGAGTTTGTGTTAACTGAATCATGCTTACTTCCCTCGCTCTAACACTTGTTCATACAGTTATTAGGATCAAATATTTGTTTGGCTATTTTTGTAATATAGCTATCAGCTTGTTTTCCAGATGGCTGTCCAATCAGTTGTGTTCATGAGCAAGTCCTGTGTAAAGATAGCAGTGTTTGCTGCTAGTTTTGTTTGCAAGGTGTTTGTAGAGATTTTTGTGACTAACTTGCCTTTGGTCCACGTAAGTATCTGATACTCATTCCATATGCTAATTGCTTACCTTTCCACTGTAACTGGAAGTTGGAAATGCTGTAACCTACACTGGCTGTGTTAATTTGTAGTTAGGTGATACGAAGTGTCTCAGGTGCTGCCTTGTTGATGAAAAGGAATTGATGCTTCTAGAAAGGAAAGAGATTTTCAATGGTGGTTATGAAGCAGGCTCTTAGGCAAGAAAACTGCAGTACCAAAAGTCTTCTGGGGTTTTATTTTTTCATTTTTTAAAAAAATCATGTTGATTCTTCAAATGTGGAACTCTGATAGTGATTATAATAATTGAAGCAGCAGTGGACACCTGTAAAGATGTTAAACCCACGTGAATCAGGAAGTGCCACTGAAACCAGTGAAGAAAGATGTCCAGTGTATCCAGGTATCTGTCATTCTTCCACTGATGAAATGACTGTTTTAGTAGCAGAGATGCCATCTGTGTTCCTTCACTTAAGGGAAATTTCCCTTTCCTGCTTGCACTTAGGAGGGGAGCTCAGTTTGTGCACTGGTGATAAATGCTGTTAGAGCACAATAATGGCTTTGCTTAATGAAAGTAAAGCTTTTTGGCTAGTTTGTGCCTGTACTGGAATAACCATTTAACATTTTTGTGATTGGAAGTGCCAACTTTGATCATGTGCAAGTTCAGAGGAAGAGATGGATATCTGTAACAATATTATAATGGACTGAAATAAAGAATTTTGAATATTTCATAGAATATGATGGTTTTTTATTATAAAAGCAACTTTTTGATTTGAAAATGATCTCTTTTCTTGAAGGTAAGTCACTGCTCATAGCAAGTCTTTTAACCTAAGAATTTGCAAAGTCAACAGCCCCTCCAAGACACTGAAGAGAAATAACATAAGGAAAATTATTATTGTGGACTAACTTAACAGCCCCTCTAAATTAACGAATTTATACTGAATACCTTCACTTTTTTGTTTTAAAAATTACTTTTTATACTAAGTTACAGGATTTGACAGCTTCTCAAATTAGACAAGCAATAATTTAGTTTTTAGAATGACTTTGCTGTTGGTCTTATCTTCCCAAGGCAGATGGTTCTATATATGTCGATGGAATCAGTACATGTTGGCCTGCAGGCTTGTGGATCTGACAAATAGTTGCTAAAATAAGTATTTAAGACTAATTTTAAACATAGGGTCTATCCTGCTAAAAACAGATACTGTGCAAATAAATTTCTATTTAGGGCAGGTGGAAGGAGGAAGTGAAAGATTGTAGAGCACCAGCATCTTGGAATTGCCAAAGTGTCAGCAAACCAGCACTTCTTGGTGAGTGTTTAAGCAAGGAATAAAGCCAATGTGTCATTCAGGAAAAATACACTATAAATAGAAGATAATTATCTCCCAGTCCATAAAGTCTTCAAGTCTTTGTAGAGTAAAAGCTCGTTACTCCCAGTCTGTATGCATAGACACAAAATCTTCTCTCATTTACTCTTGTCTTTTTAACACTGTCTCATCATATATACCACATGTATTTATTGGCTTTCCAAAAATTTAGAAAATCCTTCCATATATCTCCAAACACAAATCTGACAAAGAGATTTAAACTCAAGGAATGAGCATTTTGGTAGAGACAAGAATCTGTTACAGAATCACAGAATGGTTTGGATTGGAAGGGACCTTAAAGATCATCTCAGGGGTGTTGCAGCACCCCTGCCATGGGCAGGGACACCTTTCATAGACCAGGTTGCTCAGAGCTCCATCCAGCCTGGCCTTGAGCACTGCCAGGACTGGGACATCCAGAGCTTCTCTGGGCAGCCTGTTACAGTGCACCACCACCCTCACAGTAACGAACATTTTACTTATACCTCATCTAAGCTGACGCTCTTTGAGTTTAAAGCCATCACCCCTTGTCCTGTCACTACATGCCTTTGTGCAAAGTCCCTCTCCAGCTTTCACGTAGCCCCTCTTCAGATACTGGAAGGTGCTCCAAGGTCTCGCCAGAGCTTTTTCTTCTCTGGGCTGAACAGCCCCATCTCTCCCCCTATCCTCGTAGGAGAGGTGCTCCAGCCCTCTGAACGTCTTCCTGGCCCCTGGACTTGCTTGAGCAGGCCTATGGCCATCTTAGTTTGGGACCCCAGAGGTGGACACAGCGCTCCAGGTTTGGTGTCACCAGAGCAGAATGGCAGAATCACCTCCCTCACCTTGCTGGCTGTGCTGCTTTCAATACAGCCAGGATACAATTGGCTTTCTGGGCTGCAAATGCACATCTCTTGAAGGCTTAGAGTCAAACGATCACTAAAGTCATAAATAAGAGCTCTATGTTGGCAATTCTCCAAGTTTGTTTCTGTCAGACTCTATATCGTGCTGTATGTTGTCTCTAATCGGAATCAGGAGCAATTCTAAATGTACAGAGATACTTTCTGCTTTGATTTTTAATTTGCAAAGCTCTGTCAAAAGATGCAAGTGAAAAATAAACAAGATTGTTTTACCATAGAGCCACTTCAGCTGTGAAAAGCTGCGGTAGCTCCCCAGTGATTCAGAAATCGCAGAATATTTGCAGTTGGAAGGACCCACAAGGATCATCAAGTCCAACTCTTAGGTGAATGGCCTGGATGGGGATCAACCCACAAACTTGGCATTATTAGGACCATGCTCTGACCAATTGACCTAATCTCATGTATCTGTTCTTTTCCTGCCTGGCATAAAAAGAAGTAAAAAAGAATAAAAGAAAAAAAAAATCCAGAAATGTTAGATCTCTCACACTCTCTTTAAGTCAGTTTGCAAGCTGAAACTGAGCTCCAGCCCTAATTTGCTTTCAAGAAAATCCATTTCTATTGTGAGCATTTAAGAGTGTCAATACAAACACTAGTTGTGAGTTTTTCCTGTGAATTTTCCCTATTTACATAGCAAAGACAGAAGGTTCTTTAAGAATTTTTTTCTGGAGAAGGAAATGGAGAATCATTCCATTTGTGTGAAAGCCTAAGTTGCACCAAAACTTCTTTGTGTTTTGCAGAACAAATTGAGATCCAGAGTTTTTACAAAACTGTATTTACTTGTGATGTTACTGGGAGTATCCTCAGTCTGCCTATTTTGCTTTCCTTCTTGTTTTCAGTAAAAATCTGCAAGGGAGCAGTCTCCCTTTCACTGGTATGTGTTAGACAAGTTGTTTGCTTCAAGTAATTTATTACTGTTAAATCCCATGCAGTCTAGCCCCTTCTCTATTGGAAGTGTTGCTTGCATCATTCATTTCCCAGAATGTTGTAGAGTTGTACTTAAACCCACAAGTTGACAAATGGAAACATATTTTTAATGTAGATACGAAATCTGCTTCAATTTTACTAACCACAAATGTTTTGGTTTACTAGAATAACACTTCTCCTAGTTGTGAATGTTCACTTAAATGACCTTTCCAAAAATGGTGAAATCCTAGCTCCAAGCAGCTATTAACAGTACCTTCAAGATGTTTTGAGTCATACTTAGTGGACTTTTGTCTTCGTACTCTTGCTACCATCTGCAGACCTTGCACAGGAAAACTGGTGAAGTTTTTCATGCGGTTTGGGGTTTTGGGGTTTTTTAAATAAGCAAAGTTTGGTAAATTCCTGTAACTAGTTCTCTTGAACTACTGCAAGATGTGAGCAAGACTTAGTTTTGCATCTCCCCATTGAGTTTGCAGGAATCAGGTAA
This sequence comes from Nicator chloris, assembly GCA_013400495.1. NCBI lineage: Eukaryota > Metazoa > Chordata > Aves > Passeriformes > Pycnonotidae > Nicator > Nicator chloris. Next base: position 60,406 of record WAAE01019569.1, on the reverse strand, counting down.
ACTACCTTTATTATGATTTCTAAAAATTATCAAAACTCTGCAAGACAACTTACTATTTAACAAAACAGCTATTTAATGGCTCTTTTCAAGGAATAAGTACACAGTAAAATTAATTTTTAATGTTTTAATATATTTGAAAATTATTAATTTCAAATACTAATGTCTTCGTTTTAATTGTTTTTCCTTTATTTATATAGATCTTGAATTTAAAGGGGTATTTGTTGTTGAGGTTTTTCTTGTTGGGTGTTGGGTTTGTTTTTTTTTCTTAGAATAAAGGTTTCTATATAAACAAGACATTTCCTTTAGTCTCTAACTAGAAAGTTCATTTACTATCAAATATGTGCCTGGAGTTTTGGGGGTCGCTTTAAGCAGGAATAAATGCATACTCCCCTGGAGATAGATGGCCTGCTGTATCTTTGTTAGGAAGGCTTCCTTTGGCTTGAAACGTATTTTTTACCCTATTGCTAAACATTTTAAAGGAGTAGTGTTGATTCTTTATTTTACATTGACGTTCTATGTCAGAGCAGTCGCCCTTGATCCTCAACATGCAGTGTTATAACTACATAGAGATCATAGAGGAAGATAGCCAGTGTTTGCATAGTGTTCCTTTGAAATCTGCCTGTTCCAAGGAGGATTTTGGTTTTCTTGGGAGGGTGCTTAGCTGGTATCGAAAACAAAATATTGGAAATAGGTAACGAAATCTTGCAGCAAATATCAGCCTTGGGCCAATGTTTATCCCCATAATGAGGCATGTCAATGTGGTGTAATATTTCAGATACCCCACATCCAATATGCACCCTGTCAAACTCTTAGAAGTTCATTAGGTTCCCCATTGTATTGTGGAGCTATATCAGCTTGATTCGGGTCATGAGTAATCCTACTCGTGAGCAGTCTCTTCTTGTTGCATGAGTAAAAATGTAGTGAGGGGAAAAAAGAAGGGTGGTGTGTTGTTTTGATTGTGGTTTGTTTTTTTTCCCTGCGGGGAAGTGCCACATGTTCTGTGAGAACTTTAAACGGAGCTGTGTGGTATATGAATATAACAGTGGCATATTTATAGGAAGTAACTGAATTTAGTCAAATCCAGCTTGTATACAGACTTCCAGGGTTTGCATCAGAAGCGACAGAGACAGTAAGAGTTGTCTTGGCGGGGGTGGGGAAGGGAAGCAGGGCAGGTTTCTCAGCATGAAGGGAAAACTCGGCATTTATACCGCTTACACTTTAATCTCCAGCATGCTTTGGTCTTTCTCCATTGCTAGAAACCCTGTAGTCCTCTTGTGCAGGGCTGGTGGGAAGGCATGTTACTTCATGAATAGAAAGCTATTAAATGTACCACTTTTAATTGTGATTTTGTCCAGAATAATGGATTTACTCCAAGTCATTCTCCTCTCTTTACCGGGGATCTATTTTCTTGTGGCAAAGGTATACTATGCTTTATACACTTACAAAGTTCTCCCAGTGATGCAAGAAATGAATAAGTACAAAGGCCACTTCAGAAGCTCCTTTAAAGGCTACTTACCACAACCAGATGCAGATAGTGGTGGGAGATTTTTAAAATCTTTTATATCACAGCTTTAAAATAAGTAATTCCTTTGCCTCATGGTTTACATGCAGAGTTTCCTTGTGTTCCTTGACTCCCTCGAGGTAAGACAAGGACCACCTCTTGTCTGAGCTACCAAGCTCTCCACTGAGCATTTGAGGGCAAATAAAGTGACAGGTCTATTAAAAAAAAGACCTCTGCTGGTGCTCAGAAGAGACTGAGCATGCCTAGTGTGGATCTTGCAGGTGGATTTTACATTTTTCTTCAGTGAGGTTTTGATGTAGTTACCTTGTCTCATGTGTTACGTTGCACCACCACTCAGAAGGACTGCGCTCTGAGAAGTTTTTTTAGAAGGAGCTCAAATTGCATGGAAATTGGGAGGGGGGAAGTGCAAAATACAGCTCACACTTCCAAAATTCCATAGGAAAATTATTGCAGAGATGTTAGTGTTTTCATTCCCTCTAAAAAGAACCATGTTTAAAAATAAACTTGATTTATTTCTTTAATCCTTCTAGCCACCTTCCAGTCTCCGCATTGCATCATGCTCCTGTATGTGAATAATTTCATTTTTTATAATCCGGTTTGGGCATGCCCAAACTACAGCTCTTGAAAAAAGCTAAGCTAAGATTACTCTCTTTTTTCTAAAGTAAGAATGCATTCAAGACTTCAGCACATTTAACAACATATTATCTGCTGAGTTACTTAAGCAGTTAACGTGTCTTGTTTGCAACAGGGTCCCAGTTTGCCCTGAGGTATCAGACCACGCCTGACAAGTTATAAATTTGGTGATTCATAAGGTGCAGCTAACTGGAGGTTTGGGAATGTGTAAGGAAGCTAATCCTATTTGATAAACAGTCATCAGCTAACAAAGCAAAAATATGCTCACTGTGAAAGGTAAATGTTCAATAGAAACCTCATCTCCATTTGCTTAAAGGCCAGTTTTTTGAAAGCTTTTTTCTTTTTCTGCTGTTTCCTAGCAGGAAAAAAGAAAAAAAAACCCCACAGCTTTGTACTTGGACACTCTTAGCTCATTTTCCTTTGCAGTTCCTACCTTCAAATTTTCCATATGTCATTTAAGAAATTCTTTTGGCATTTTTAAAATGCTATTTGTAGTTTCAACATTGTTTTCAAGCTTTCTTGTCCATGCCACATTGAAGAGAAATTTGGAGGAGGCAGAGGTTGTTTTTCATTGTGTTTTTAATGAGGGATTTAGTGTATTTCTTAATAAAACAGTGTTCAATGCATTAAAATATGACCAAAGGCTCCCTTACAAGCCTTTACTTGTCGACTGAAGTTAAAGGCTTATTTATATGGATGTTTCGTATCAGTCTTCTGATTGATGCTTGTTTTTGTGCAAATTGTATTTCAAGTAGCAATTTAAATATTTTTGTACACTGTTAGTACATCACCACATGCAGCAAAACCACAGGACCCTGAGGTACTCAAATATCTCAGAATAAAACAAGCCACTGGATCACATATAAACAGATACAAATATAGGGGGGGGAAATTGCAAGGTGCTAGAAGTCTGTGTACTGTATAAGTATCTAAGATACCAAATAGATAAGGCAGTAGCAACAGTGAAAGAAAACATAAGCAAAGCCAGTCTCTTTGGTCCATAAATGAAGGTTAAGGTATGTGACTCCTCTTTGCTCTTGGACAAAACCCAGCAGTGGAGACAGGCAGCTGTTCAACAACTGCCTTTGCAGCAATTGTAGCTGCCTGTTCCTGTAACTGCTGGTAGCAGTGTGTTAACCCAGAAATTTCTTCACTGTGAATGGGGTGAGGCAGTGGAACAGGTTGCCCAGAGAAGTTGTGGATTCCTCATCCCTGGACGTGCTCATTGTTGGATAGGGTTCTGAGCAACGTGGTCTAGTGAAAGGTGTCCCTGTCCATGGCAGGGGTGTTGGCAACAGACAGTCTTTAAGGTCCCTTCCAACACAACCCTTCTCTGATTCTATTAAAATGGAGCAATTTTTTTGTGTGTACTTTTCTGCTGTCCTGGGATGAAGCACATTATTACAAATAAGTAAAGGTTTATATAAGCTGCATTAGACTTGGTGTAAAAATCATAACTTAAACATGTGATGGGAGTTAGCTGGTTTTTAGATCTTTTACCTATGTTGCTCTAGCATACTGTGTTTGGGTCCTGATTGCTAATGACCAGAGGATGATTGTTCCTTGCTAATTACCCTTACTGAAGTAACAGCTGGGCTGGGTGATGTGGTGATGGATCTAAGTCAGAATGAGCTGTAGTCATGCTGGTGAGATTTCTGTAGATAGATCAGAGAGATAGCCTATAAAAGGCCAAAACCAAGAAAAGTGAGTTGCCTCTTGAAGCACTGCCTCAGGGGGAGGAATACTTGAAATATATACAGATAATGAAAGGGAAAAGCTCAAGAAATGGTAACATTAGAGAAGGCCTAGGACCAATAGCAGGAGCAAGTTAGTTGCTAAGTTACGAGGCAATTTTGGACAGCAGCTATGTTAGGATGGTTTAACAGGTCTGTGCTGAAGTTCCCATGTTCAGAGGTTATATGGAAGCATTATGTCAGCATCAAATCATCACACACAGAATGCAGCAATTCTGTTGCTTGGAAAGATACCCACGCTACCAGGGAAAAGATTGCCTTGCTTTCCACTCCACATAGGGCTGGGAGAGCTGGCCAGTGCCAGCCTTCATGCCTCGCTCAGTCCCACACTCAGATGACTCCCCTAAATTCCAGCTCCTACTGTGATAAAAAATCCAGCTTTGGGGAGCAGGAAGGTAGTTCCTGACTGCTCTTCATAGTACTTCCTACCAGTTCTGCAAGCACTTCAAACTTCTGCCCTCTAAGAAGAGATCCCAGCCTGCCTGAGGATGAGAAACAATGACCCTTGGCATAATCTTTTCTGCAGTGGAGATGAAATGGGGCCTTTGAATGATAAAAAGAGACTCTGCTCTTTTGCTGGGATCCCAAGGGCTGAAGGGCTTTTGTTGTAGAATGGATTCTAGCATTTCCAAGGACAAAGGATGGTGAATTCAGTAATGAGTCCCTAGCTAGCCAGCATAATAGATTCACTCTATTTAAACCTTGTCCCAAGAGACCTGTGCGTGGGTTGGGGCTTTTTTATTTGTGGTCTCTGCTACCACAGAGCTCAGATCGATGGAAGTGCTCATCAAATATGCAACTGGCACTTGTGATGGAGATTGATACATATGGATAAGTACAGCTGTGTGTTACAGAGACTTAGTTCCTTGCACTGAGGCTGTGGACTGATACAGGCTGTTGCCAGAATCTTTATTTCATTCTTTTTGGTATGTGATAAATGTTAGTCAGATAGACAGACTTATGAAGCCGCATTTGATCTGTATGACAATTATGATTCCTTGAGCTCTTTTCCTAGTACATCCAATTTCATGTATTGTGGATTGCTACCTCCACTCATTCGGGGAGCAGTTCAAATAATACAAAGGAAAGAATACTTGGAAATGTAAAAGGAAAATTGCACAAAAAGTATAGCTTTATCAAGAGTAGATTGTGCCAGAGTAATGTGGCGGCTTTCTTTGGTAATAGCTGTATAACAGACTTCCTAGGCAAAAGAAACACTATGGATCCAATAGATCTTGACTACAGGTTCCACATAATCTAACTTGAAGGAGACAAAAAGATAATGCTGTTAAGAAGTTAGCTCATGATGGCAAGACAAAAAGACTTCTGTTCACTGCTGTTCAAGAAAGACCAAATCAAACTGTAAGTGTTCTGAAGAAGAGCTACCAGGCTGTTCAGAAATATGATTCACTTACCCTAACAAATGAAAACTGAAGTCAAGCAGACTCTGGGAATGCTCTCATGGGTGCTATGTTAGTAGCAAACACAAGAACAAGGAAAGAATTATTTAAGGTGATGGGCACAGACTTGCCACAAGTATACTTAGGGTGGAAATTATAAAGATATTTCTTACCATCAGAGAATTTAGGATTTGGAATAGGAGTCCAATAGAAGCAGCAAGAAGAGATGTGGTTGGAAACTTGCATGAACCAGCAGAGTCACATTACACTGTGTTGTGGTTATCTTAGCAAAGATAGGACTCCATAGGGAACTTACCTCTGTTGTAGTTTTATATAAACACTGTAGGGAAATGCTTTTTATTTTTTGGCTATCTGGAAAGTTTTACCAGAGCTGTAATACAACATATCCACTGGTTCAAATGTCAGGGCTATGTCAGCATTTTTTTACAGTAACTTCAGTAGATCAAAAAACACATGTCATGCCCTAGTGTTCAATAGTATGAAAAATGTGATTTTTAAAGGCTTGGGGTTATTTTATTCTTCTAATCTTCTGCCAATGCGTATGAAATAATTTACTATAAAACTCAAGACATCAGTAATGGGCCATTCCCCTCAGTATAATATGAGTTTAAAAGGGGAAACATCTAGATTCTGAAGTGTGTTCTGCCTTATTTTGATCTTGAAATGATATTTTAATTTTCTTTAGAGATATTTTTAATATATATGCTTGTCTAATTACAGCTAAAGATAATTTGTTCTTCAATTATCCTCCCTTCCTGCTAGGTCCTCAGCAGATAAACAAGCCCAGAGAGAGTCTTTAGCCTGGGTGCTCTCTGCCTCACCATACCTTGATGGATCCTCTCTCCTGCTCCTAGAAGTCCAAAGGTGAAAGAGGGTAAATGTGTGTGAAATATATACACATACACACACATGCAGGGAGGGCAGGGAAGGACACATCTATCCTGTTTTACATTCACTGTATCCAGTGAATTACACACAGCCCTGGTTTGAAAAAAGGAGTTTCCCACACTGTTATGAAAAGTTGTTTCTTGGAGTGTCAGAATCCAAGGCTCACAAACAATTTGGTTGCTTTACAGTCTTCTTGATCTCCCTTTATGATTTGCACGTTCTCTTCCTTATTCAACCCAAAACTGCAGATGCCTCATTTCACCACAGCCCTAATGCCTTGCCCCACTTCAGTCTGGGCACCTCCCAGGGGTACCTCTGCTGCTCCCACTGTCCTGGTCCTGCACAGCCTCTTGCTGGAGATCTGGGGTGCAATTCCAACAGCTGGTCTCAGCCCAGCTAAGGCTGATGGGAAGCTGCAGGCATTTTGAGAAGAACACGTGAAATGGAAGCCTTTTCTTTTGTATTGATGACACAAGTAACCTCTGCTCCTTTTCCGTTCACCAACTCCAACTGCTGGTCACCATCCAGCTCTCGGATGTTGCAACACTGTATTGCAAGCCTCTGTGTTCTCATCCTTTGTTCCAAAGCCCCGTTTCTGCTGGCAACACCGTGTTTTGCCTCTGGCAAAATGACAGACATCTGCTGCTCCTCAAGGGCTGTCTGTCATCCTGCCCTCCTCCACCAATATGAGAGTTACCATAATCGAGATTTTCAGGTGTGATGGAAGAAGAAATTAAGTGATTTGGGAGGTGCAAGCTTTCAGCCTACCTGTCCTCTGTTATTTACTTCTCTTTTTTTAGTTTTTCTCAGACAACATAAAATATGTCCTTTAAAGCAGGTTCTTAGTTGGCAGCTTGGTGAAGTGGGAGTGTGTATTAAAGAAGCTGGAATAAACAACAAAACGAAAACATAAGGTCACAATTCAAGCAAATATGCCAGAGAGAACACTAGGAGCAGACGATGTTTATTGCTCAATGTGGTCTAAAGTCCAGGCAGTGTGAGAATGCAGTCCAATGAAGCTCTCCTGAAGCTCGGAATGGAGAGGTGCACAGAGAGCAGGCACAGAGGAGGCAGCATGTTTTTCTTTGAAAAGGGGCAATAATGATTGTGCAGTAGGCTGGAAATACGTAGCCATATAAAAGGTGTCAGTGCTAGCAGCAGAATAGAAGCTTTCACACATTTCTTTATTAAAAAAGAAATGAATCAGACATTAAGTGAGACAGCAGGTCAGTCACCATTTCTTATACAAAGTATTGCAGCTGAAAATGACTGTGGGAAAACTTCCTAATTAGCCCTGCTGGGGGTTTTGTTTTTAAGAGAAAAGTAGCTGAACTTCTGAATCTAGTTTCCTGTGGAAACAAAGCTCACACAATCAGTGTTTGTCCTGTACCTAATAATTTTTGTAACCCTCTGGCAAATCAGGTGTTGACTAAAGTTGAAAGAGTGATAGTGTTGGACATGATTATACTTTTTTAAACATTTCGTGAAGTCTGGCAGCAGGCTAAGGGATGGAGTCAAGTTACTGCCCTGACTGAAGAAAAGGCTCTCAGCCATTATGTGGTGGTCCCAGCCAGCTGGCCAGGCAGCACACACGTGCCGACAGAGAGTATATTTGTAGCTTCGAAACAGCCCCAGTTTGTTGTCTCTTGGTAGTGGCAGGGTGATTGGAAGCATGAGGAGAGCTGAGATTATTGTGGTGAAGACAAAGAGATGTAGGACAAAGGACTCAAATCCTAGGAAATCAGGCTTCGTTAGTTGTGCTGCTCAGGAACAACATGTTTGTCTAACAATAGCTTTCTGCTCAAGCACACACGTCAGAGCCAGATTAGATTTCTATTTGCATGCCTCCTTACCTTTCTCAGGAATGCCTCTGGCATAAAACTCCTCAGTGTCTCTTTCTTCCCTAAGGCATGGGTCTCCTGGAAAGTAAATGTAAAAGTTGCATCTTATTTCTTAATAGATTTATTACTTTGTTTACTTAAAGTCGGATGAACTGGGTTTAATAACCACATCAAATGTTTGCTGCTTTTTTTTAAATCCTCTTGGCTCTTCAGAAATAACGCAACAGAGAGAGAGAGAGAGCACAAATTAGCTGGGTGCAATTACATTTTGTGCACACACACTGGGAGCAGAACCTGAAGACAGCATTGTTGTGCAATGTAAACAAGGCATAAACTTATCCTGCTGAACCCTAGCTAGTGATCTGAGAGGGAAAGAATCCAATGGATTTCTGAAGCATAGGGATGAGCTTGTAGTACTTACAGGAAGAACAGGATTATTTTGTTTTCTTTAGAACTGAACACGTTTTATCCTTACTTGTTGAAATAATAAGCATGGAAAAAAACAACCAACAAGAAAACTTTTAACAGCCACAGTACAAAAGAATGCCGTAGTATCCAAGGGAGTTTTTAATCTGCAGGGAGAGAGAACAGGAGCTGGGCTCTTCTTTCTGTCTTATGTAGTCTAAGGTCTGCATTATGCTCATTATAATGATATCAGTGTTTCTAAATTAAAGTGATGATGCCTAGATTCCACAGGGATGTGTGTCACAGAAATCCATGTGCTAGTAATTAAAACAGAGTGTTCAAATATTGCTTCATATTCAGACAAGAACCTTTTTATGCAGTTGTGTAATTAAAAAAAAAAAAAAAAAAAAAAAAAGGAAGCCAAAGCCAAAACGAGAGCAGCATTAATACATTGCACAGCCACTGACATGATGTGAGACCTTGTGCACTATTGCTGCCACCAGCCACACTGTAGAAAAGAAGTGTTTTCAAATACTAGGTAGCATTTCAGGAAGATTTTATGGAAGTCCGTTCCAACTCTAGCTCTGTGTTCCCACTGCTAAGTAACCACTTAGACAATTCACTGCAAAGAATAACTAGTGGCCTAGAAAGCAAATGAGATACAACTACAATGAAGCAGATACTACTTCAGTAGATCCTACCACTAGGCTACTCCCTATGCAGCCATCAGTATTGTGTCTTTTTAGGGGCAAGTATTTGGCACTTCGGGGGGGGCGGAAGAAGGCACAGGGAGGCAACTGGGCTGTGCTGCACTTCATGAGGTAGGGGATAGTCCTTCCTGATCCCCCCATGGACAACGGGTTTGTGAAAAGAAATACAGAGCAATTACCCTAATCACAGTCTTAGCAAATGCGATTAATGATCAAACAGTTTCCCAATGTCTTGGAAAATCCTGTCTTAGTGTTATTTGCCTTGAATTCCTCCCACCGCAATAAGCTGTGTAAGTTGACAAAATGCAAATTCAAAAAGCACTACCTTTTTTGTCCCAGGGGTGCTATGGCTTCATTATACCAAACCTACTCCTTAGTAGCTGACCTAATTTCTTCTGTTGTTATAATTTTAGAAGGAAGTTTTTACAGGCTCTTTGTACATGATACAGATTAGGACTCAAAGGTATCTTGGCCAAAAACAGAGGATGAAAAATAGTCTTTTGTTCCCTGTAAGTTGTTGATTTAATTAAGTCAGGTGTGTCTTGGGGAGGAACAGAGGAGTCACATTTAAGGCTTTCTGATTCTGCTGCTAACTTGCCTTTGTGTGTGCTGAGGCTAAAATAAAGCTTGTGTTGCACATGTGGCTAAAGAATTACCTCCCCTCATCAGCTGAACTGCCAAGGAGTTTTACACTGGGTCAAACCTAATGAATTGGCACTTCACAATCTAGCAGCTCAGATCTGCTTTCAAAACAAACACCTCAAATGTGTCATTAAAAGGCTAACATACACCCACTGGACAAGGCCTCCATCCCAATAATGTGGCTGGATGAGTCTTAGGCTGAGTCAAGGGGATCTTGGGAAAAGCAACACTTCGCTCAGAGCAGTAGTGAAGGGGATGGTGTTTGTCTCATACAATTTTTGCAGTAACTTGCTGTAGTCTGTTGATGTTTGCTCAGTCACACCTGGTCAAACAGGTTTACATTGTCTCCTGCCTCATCATCTGTTTCTTTTCTTTCCTTTCTTTCTTTTTAATTTTTTTTCCTGGGGTTGGGTTTGGTTTTTTTAAAACTTTTTTTTTTTAAATTGTGCTAGAATTGTTACCAGAAAGTGTCAACATGATAAAAATAGAGTGGGCTTCAGAGGCCAGTCCTGAGTGCAGACTTAACTGCCTGAGATCACTTGCTTATAATATATGTTCATTTAAGTAGTTAATATATATGACTGAGTGCAGAGCAGAGCTTTAGCGTCTTCCCAGCCCTCCCCTGTGCAGTTCAAGTAACTACATTTTTCTGTCATGGCACATGCCTAGTGAGAAATCAGAAAGTGGTTTTTCCATGGCACGAACTGAAAACTTTCCCCTTGCTCACAAGGGGAGAAAGGCTGAGTTGCAGCAATATTTAATCCAGGAATACAAACTCTGTGGAGATGAACTCTCTTGAAAAGCCATGACAGCAGGGCTAATTTAGAGTAAAGCATTTTTGGACCAAATAAATGGCACTCCAGGGAGAGTAGGAGGTCTGGAAGGAGGCTGCAGAAAGTGTGGATGAGTAACCTAGGTTATTGTACTAATGAGATGATGTTTTGCTTCAAGATCTACTGTAGAGAGAGCCTGAGTCATTTTATCTTGGCCTATGTCATGAGGAGGGGGAGGCTGAGATTTAATGACCAAAATAGCTGCATTGCTGCCAGGGTGTATCTTGGTTCCCTGGGCACCCCCTCACAGCTGTCCAGGAGAGTTACAGGGAACTTTTCCTTTTAGTCTCCTCTATGCCACCAGCCACTATTCTCTCATCAAGCCTCTCCAAGACCTTCCTTACCTTCAGGCACACCCTCCAGGCTTTTTGGTGTCTCCACTGATGCTTGGTGAGATTGCTTTTTCCCAGAATCCAGTTTTAGAAGTATCTGACAGCAGGGGAGGCAACCCCCTGCCTCCCACCCCAATTTTTCTGGGTGGGGTCTTTCCAGAGCTGGGGCCTCCCCAAGCCCCCTGGTCCAGGGGAGCCTCTCTGCACTGCTGGGAGCCCCCCTCTCCAGGGAGCACAGCTTTCCTCTCCCTGCAGGCATTGCAATGCTATTGGCCCCTGCTGAGCTGGTGTTTGATTTCCCTGTTTTATCTCTGAGCACCAAACAGAGTATTTCATATCTACAAAAATGTCTATATGATATATCCTGTTACAGTGATATAACATAGACTGGTGTAAGTCCCTTTTATACAGCTTATCAGACTCCCTCATAGGGAATTAATTTATTGTGTTTTAATTATATTGATGTAGTTGCAGCAGTACATAGTTCTCCCTGTAAAAATAGGATGAGAAAAATCCCTAGGTAAGGGTAATTTTGCTGGTCAGTTTCAGGAAATCCTTCACATGCTTAACTTCTGTTTCAGGAATTCTGTGATTTTCTGTATGCATTGATGATAACTTCCTTCTCCAAGTGATAGAGGAGCTACCAAGGAGAGGTGGTGTTCTGGACATTGTTCTCACCAACAAGGACAGTCTGGTGTGGAATGTGAAGCTCAAGGGCAGCCAGGGCTGCAGTGATCACTGAATGGTGGCATTCAAGATCCCTAGGGCAGCAAGCAGGGAGCACAGCAAGCTCACTGCCCTGGAATTCAGAAGAGCAGACTTGGGCCTTTTCAGGGATCTGCTTGGTAGAGTATCATGGGATAAAGCTCTGGAGGGAGAGGGGCCCAAGAAAGCTGGTGAATATTCAAGGATCACCTCCTCCAACCTCAAGAGTGATCCATCTCAAAAAAGAGGAAGTCCAAGAAAGAGGCAGTCAGGAAAAAATGCCAGGAAGCCTGAACTGATGGAAAACTTGGTCTGGTAGAAGGTGTCCCTGCCCATGCAATGCAGTCAGAACTCAATATTTAATATATGTAATAACTCAATATTTATTCTTCCAACCCAAACCATTCCATGACCTAGCTCCACGCATGACTAAAGTAACTGCATAATTATATTTCTGTAACTCCAGCCCTCTCCACTGCTCCCCTTTCCTTGGTTATCTCCAGTTTGCCATCATTCAGACTTTGTGCTCCCTAGCACAAAGTGCAGTGCCCAAGGTGATGTTTGCTCACAGATGTGTTCTGTATGGATTGTACAGCGCGCTTGCTCTGTCAGAATTCAGGAGTGATATCGATTCCAAATTTTGAAGGAGTGAGAACTCAGCTTCAAGTATATCCAAACTTGTGTTTAGCCTTACTCATTGCTTTTAGTATTAGGCAGAACTGTCAGAAGAGTTTCTATGGGGCTGGTTATACCCCCAAAATATAAGCTTGCTTATGGCTTATAGTAGTGGTGGCAGGGCTGCATCTACAGAGTATCAGGATCTGGGGCTTCCGAATTGCAAAATTACTTTGATTAGTTCCCTTCCAACCCAAACTATTCCATGAGTCTGTGGACATAAACAGAATTAAGCACTGTGCAGAGGATGAAGCCCTAAATTAGCACTAGGCAGAAATTCAGACAGACTATGGAATTGCTGGACTGGGCAAAAAAGCTGTTAGCCTTGTAAGTTCATCTCATTCATTTTCTTCCTTTCTCAGTGCAGTAAAACCACAATTTCTATCCCCCATGTCATCCTTGAAACTATTTTAATGTTTGTGTCGGTGCACTTCAGGCCGTTAATAGATTCTTTTATATATTTGTGATTGCTTGACTCTCATCAATTTACATTTTATTTTGTTCATGGTACATTTTAATCCCTCAGTGGGAGGAAGTAAAAAATCAACAACCACTAAAACCATTTACATCGATTTTATCAAACTGTTCTTTAATCAATATTGGGCATTTTTCCTTTCTTTTAGACAGCTGAAAAAAAAAATTAGTTTCCTAGCTAGTTTCTTCAAGTTTACCTGAGAGAGACAGAGTGGAAAGGGAAGATAGATTGCCCAAGTTTCATATTTGTATTATAGCTATTCAGGTGGAATGAAAATAAGTATTTTAAAAGGAGTGGCAACAGATTTTTCAAGGATTAGTGTTTATATCACAGATAAAGCAGGAAAAGACACACATGGCATGATAAGAAGTAAAAGTGGTCAGAAGTGGGTGCGACTGTGAAGGAGGATGAAAATTGACAGTTGAGTGATGGTAAAAGAGAGAGTCAGGGAAGAGACTTAAACCAATGAGAAAATGGGCAAGAACAAGTGTACCAGCTTTTGTTTGTGATAGGGATGAAGGGGCTATTAAGGATGTCCCCCATAAAGGATAGAGGTGGGAAGAAAAGGCAGGGAACATACAGGAATGCTGTGACTTTGAGAGAAAAGGCTGCAAAGCCTGGGCATGGTCCATCTGCCTTGAGGAAGAACTGACTTTGATTAGTGCAGGCAACAGGGTAGGACAAAAGGAAGAACAATGCTTATGAAGAGACTGGAGCAATTGGATTAGCACTTCAATGGCTCCTTGGAAGTTCAGCAGCAGCCATATGAAAGTCGAATTGGCAAAGACACTTCCCCAAGAAGACATAATGGATAAAATGTAGGACTGGATGGATGGAGAGACCAAGATAAATGCACATGTCACCGGTGCCAGTGTGACTGGGTACTGATATACCAGGAAAGGCAGAAGAGTAAAAGCCTGCTGAGATTTCCATGGCAAATGGGAATGGAAAAGGAAGCCTCAGCTGTCAAAAGGGAGAAGCAAAGGTGGAGTTGTGAAAGCCAAGGAGAGCAAGTGTGGAGTGGAAAAAGAAAGTTGGCAGAGAGGTGACAGAAGTAGGAGACTGGGATCAGTGAAGATATAGAAAAAAACCCATCATTTAAGGAGGCAGAAGTCACGAGAGCGATTTCAGTAGTGTAATGACAGAAGATATCAGAATGTCAGAATGCAAGACAGAGTAGAAAAGAAGCTTGGAAGTACTCTCTGTGTGTGAGTTTTGGTGAGATTTGAGCCAAGGAAATGAGGGGATGCTGTGATTATTGAGAGTAAGTGTGCACACTACAGGAAAGTTAGTGAAGGCTCTGAAAGACAGAGGCAACAAGACAGGGAAGTGTTACGAGCCTGTGAAAGAGAGGTGGTGTGAGTATCAGTATCTTCAGGAACTGGTTTATGCAGTCTTGCACTGTGAAGAGAACTCAGAGGAGAAAGCTTGCTAGCACAGGTAGGGAAGATGTGTTCAGAGATTTTTCCTTCCTCTGTCTGAAACTTGATGGATGTACATGGATCCTTTAGCATCAAGGCTGGTTTTCAGGCAAACCAGCAAGATGGAAAGGAATAATTAACCATAAGGAGAGATAAGTAAGGGAATGGAGGGAAATAATTTGGTTGAGAAATATGGAACCATCTAATTAGCCTAACTGGCATCCATCATCTGCCATTTCCTACAGCATCACCATTTCCCAACATCCACTGTACTGAAAGTCTGTGTAATGACAGGTGGGATTCAGGTCACTTGGAAGACCAGCAGCTGTACCTGCTGATTTCTAAGGTTATCCCTGTCTCTCTTTTGTTAAAAGTGAGAAGCAGGAAAAGAAAAAACAGTTTTCAAAGTTGGGGTTAGCAGAGATGAGCGCACCATTTGCATTTTCTTTTATTAATGTGGGCTAGCTCAGCAGGCAAAGTCTAGAATACTGATAAAAGATTCTGTAACCAAAAAATTATGTTGCAAAAAAATAGTGACTGCAAGTCATTTTTCCCCCTAAAGGAAAGGGGGGACATTGGGGGGTGTATCATATTTCATTTCACTCAGGAAATACAGAATAGGCTGGACAAAAAAGGCTCCTGATATTCCACCAAGGAAACATTCTGTGAAAAAAGAGGTTCAGCTGGGCCCCATGCTTGTCACATAGTCCTGCTCCTAGGTGGTGTCTGCTGTATTGGGTCTAGATGTTCTCCCTCTGTTTTTAATCTGATCAGCTCACAGAGCTGGCTCTATCCTTGGTTTCTGGCACAGAAACCCTCTGTTACTCCTCTATAGAAAGTCAAACCTATTACAGCTTGGATCCCATAATCTCCCAAAACATAATTCCTCTTCCCTTTCTCCACACTTCTCATTAACACAAGCACAGGTTTTTGTCCCTCCCCTCCTATAAAGTAGCGTGGAGTTACTGAGTACAGAGCATTTCTTCATGGCCCTATGGCTGTGGAAGCCACTGGGCACATGCATTTGAGGGGTGCTAGCACTGAAGATGCCTTCCTGAGGCAGCTCAAGGAATACAGAGATATGTGCAATATCATCAGTAGCTATGTGTTTTTTCTTGCCTGAGGCTTCTGAGCTTTCTTAGGGCTGGGATCAGAGATTTGGAGGCCTTCTGCTCTCCTCCAAACCATAGGAAAGTTACTCTTGGGTTGGATCTCACAGCGAAACCAACGTGCTATGAAAGGAGAGTTGTCTATTCTGTTTTGCTCAAGCTTTCTGTGCCTGTGGGAGCACCCCCAGCCTGTCAGGCCCACAGTGGGATCAGACAGCTCCTCTCACCTGATCCAATAATTACTTGCTGCCAAAAGGGGTGATCCCACTCCACCTCCTCCCCAGCCGTGTACCCCAGCAGCTTCCATTCCTGTGGCACTGGAGCTCATCTAGCCTCATAGCAAGGATTTCAAGGGACCTAACCCAGTAGAAAACTTACTGTGACACAGAGGGTGAGCAGTATTTTTGCTGGATTGGCTAGAGGAACCATCTCACCACAGGATCATGTTAGCACAACCTGTGGGAGGCAGGAGTGGCCTGTGTGGTGTCAGAGAGGCTTGGCTGTATCATCACACCATACCCCACAGCACTGAAGAATCCATGCTTAATGCTGTTTCATGCTCTGCATCCAAGAAAATTCTTCCATTCCTCTCTCCTGGACATCAGGTAAACTAGGCAAAACTCCTTCATTCTTCAGCCATCTGACTTTCCACAGATGGTCCTATTTTGAATGGGAGCAATTGACTTTCACTAAATCTCTGTTTTCTTGTCTCTGGAAGGTGTGCGACATGGATCTGACAGCTGAGCTCCACATCCACCAGTACAGTCAGTAACTCATCAATTTCTTACCTTAAATCAGAATACAAAAATTTACACACAGGCACAGTGCCCAGATTGTCACAGACAGACATGATGAAGAATTTACACATTGACCCAGAGGATGTGTTAATTTGTTCCTGATTATATTGGCTCTGGTACCAGAACAGGGATAAGGAGGTACTGAATTGAGATGAATTTATGTCTATTTTATATTCAACAGACATATATTTCAGTTTCCAGCACTATTATAAAAATTAAAGCATATAAAATATGCCATGTGTTGTATTCTAATTTATTGGTATTTAAAAAAAAATCAGATGTTTTAACCCTTTGAACAAATTCCCCTTAGAAAACTTTTGTAACTCTCAACTCTGGTTTGCAGCGACCCTACATTGATTTTTTTTTTCCCCTGGGTGTCTTCCTTTTTTCTTTTCCTTCATGCTTTATCTGTTGGCACAGAGCTAAACTCAAATTTCATCATTGAGTTTCCAGGGCTAAACAGCCAGACTACTGTCTTTTAACTGTTAATTTTTAATTTTGTGGGTCTTGGCTCTGTAATCTCAGACAAGAAAAGTTAAAAGTATTGCACACTCTAGTCTTTTGCAATGTCTTGTCCATGAATATAATAATTTTACTTGGATACAACATAGATAGAAAACCTGAAAGAATTTTTGTGAAATGAGAATTCGATCTTCAGTTATGGTAATTAAAAGCACATTTGTGAAATGAAAGGTGTTCTGTTGTGTTGGCTTACACAATAATGCTATAAAACCTGTACAGTACAACACCCTACTTTTGTAATCCTTTGATTTGTTTTTGTCTACACTTTAAATAGTATAACAAAATCTTCTGGGTAAATAAATGTGCATACAGAAATCTTACATCATTACATAGGCTTCTAGGTGTAGCACTGTGTGTTCATTTGGAAAGAAAAACAGACAACTATTCCCTAATCAACACTTTTTAACTCTGTTTATTTACCTGGAGAGATACTCATGTGTCTACAGACAAGAGCCTCCTCCTCTCCAAAGAAATTATGCCATCACTCTGTGCCACATGAAACCTTGGGCTATGGGGCCTTGGCAGCATGGCAAAGTGGATCTATTTCAGACCAACACAGAAATTTGCCCAGTAACTAATTTTACATGACCAAATGTGGGGTTTTTTTCCCACAGGATGACAGGAATGTTTAAATAGCGGTCTGCAGAGACACTGCTGCACACCTCGCTGCCTCTGGCCACCTCAGCAGGTGCTGGGTGACTTAGAGTGACTTCTACTCTGTCACTTGTGTTGCTCAGACAGCTTTGAATGAATCACAGGATTCCAAGAATTAGCAACAAACCTCATCACGTGGGCAAGCCGCAGCACAGGAGCTGTCAGAACAGTGCGGTGACTAAGGAAGCTGATGTGATCCCTGGATGCAGAATACCTTCTGTAGGAGTAGAGAGGTGATGTTACAGCAACAGTAAGGGAATAGTGCCTCTTGTTCTGGTGCCCACACTTGAGAAAAATTATGTTGACAATTTAGGCTTCACAAAGGAGTAGTAAGAGTTACATGATATCTAAGCAAAGCTGATTTATGGCAAAAGACTTACAATCAGTCTTTCTATTTTATTGAAAAGGAGACTAAGAGGAAACCTGGTGATGAGCAGCAGGTTGTGCAGGTTCTCAGCTGCAAGGGGCTCTGTCATCGTCTACAGACAAAAAACATAGCCACATCCCATGGCAGGTGAAAGCTAGCAATAAAGCAGGTAGAGTAGTTCAGGGTAAAGATCAATTAATTTCGTCACAGTATTGTGCTTGGATCATATTCTGGCTTAAGAGCCCCAGAAGCCCTTTTAATTATGATGGCAAAGGTGTCAGGAAATGTGTGCATGAATAATTGAGATGATATGCTGTGTAAATAGGGCCAAATGAAACTTCACAGAACTTGAAAGTGCTGACGGGTTAAATAGCTCTTAAGGGAGAATTGTGCAAATCAAGGACTTTTGCTGCTATGGGCAGTTCCAGGAGACAAGCTTATGGCCTTCCCAAAAGCATAATTGTCTTCTAGTCCTTCCTGTGCCATCTCTACCATGTTAGCCTGTAAAGCAATAAGTTGTTCATCCTCAAATTCCTCTTCAGTGCTGGTCATTCGTGTATTTGGGCAAAAATACCCCTGTGCTTCTCTCCCATTAAAATCAATGAGTTTTCAGGCTGTCAAAAGATAAACATAGAGTTCAGGCTTTTTGAATGCATCAAGTACCCTACTGATTGCATCCAGGTGAGGAGCTGGTGGGTATCTTTCATTTCTTTGACTTTATACCAGTTTGTTTCATGTTGTCTATTTAGATGCTAAGTGCTTTAAAGTGCAAATTGTCATTTCTATGGATGTAGTGTTTAGCACAGCTGAAGCCTGTCTTGATTGGGGGTTCTAGATTCAACCTGAATGCAGATAATAGAAATTTATAATAAAACTTCAATTAATGCATAGTCTCCCATGCTGAATAGTTTGACATCAGTGCAGCTTTTTTTACTGTGAGCATTTACAGAAGTTACAGTCTTTCCAAGAGGACTCAGCAAATGCTGTGGTAGAAGGATTTTGTGCTTTGTCTCATAGAAAATATTTCCAGAAGTGGACTGTTTCTTTTACATGATCATGTGCCCAAAGAAGAGCAGAAGAAATCAGCCTTTGCTAATCAACAACTAATATGAATCTAGGTAAGGACTGAAGTGAAAATTTAAAATAAAAACAACTTTTAGCTTATGTGAGCACTCAGCAGGTCCTTGGGTGCCTGCCCTCAGCTCTCAGTACATACCTCTAGTTGCTATCAGGTCCTGGTTGAAATTCATATCAGTTTCAGCATTGTTGCTGTCTCTTCTGATTGACCATGTCCATACACTTAGCTGGTGGGAGGGACAGAGGAGCAAAGCACGCAGAAAGGACCAAATGTTTTCCAACACATGCTAGGCTGTTCAGAAAAATGTTATGGATGCAGGGATCTGACACTGACCAAGCATTGGGATTCCCAGTGTCCTGCCACAGAGCACCCTGTCAGAAAGCAGAGATCTCTTTTTTTGTTAGTGGTAGAAGTATGAGGACCAGACAGCAGTTGAAAACCACAGTTCAGCTGGCAATCAGTGCTGTGCAGCAGCAGAAGCACGTGGAAAAATTGTGGCTGACTCATCCATAACTCACCTGGAGTCCCGAGGAACATGCGGCTGGAGCAGAATCCCTGGCGCTCCTGCAAGGGAGAGGTCTGCTACCTCTGCACCACGTGGGCAGCAACTTGACCACTCCCACCCAGGTCAGCCCTCAGTCCCCATCAGAGGGGCTGGTCTCCCTCCTGCAGCACAGGGCTGGGAGTGCAGCCCTGGGATGCTTCATGAGGATGCTACTGTGCGGAAGAATCAGTGAGGGAGCTGGCCCCACATCCTGGGATAACACGTGCAATGATTTGAGGGATCCATTCCAGCCAGTTCACTCTTTGGACCTTCATAACTCTGTGTGTGAGAGATGTAAACTCTGCTTTGAGACTCTGCTCTTGGCGTACAACCTCCTGCTGGGCTGGGTTTCCAAGTACTTCTGGCAATGGGCTGGACAGGTGTTATTAAACCTTAGTGATCTGTTCACACAGAACCCAAAAGGTAGGCAGCTGCAACCCAGGGCAAAGTAGTTTTTAAACCTGACCTTCAGCTTGGTGGTAGCTAAGCAACATATTCCATATTGAGGGATTTCAGTCACATAATGAGGTTATTTTGAAAGCATGACTGGCCTGAAAGAGACAAGTAGAAAATCTTGAGGGCTGTTTGAAAGAAAAACAGAAGAAATAGGATGAATATCAGAGACTGTGAAAGAAAAACAGATGAAACAGGATGAATATCAGAGACTGCGATTTGCAGTTCTGTGCAGTAGCCTAAACTCAGAGGAGTTTGCAAGATAATCTTATGGAAAAGAATGATAATAAATACGAGGAAAAAATGAAAGACATTAGAGACAAATTAAAGTAGATGTTAATTACTTTAGCTCCATCCATGCATTCCTTCTACTGCCAAGGGCTCAAGAAGGTAATTCCTCCAGGACTGACTGCTTCCACTAATTTTCTGAAGGGATGAATGAAAGTTTTGAGAGTTTTCAAAATACCAGAGCTACAAAATAAGTTGGTGGGAAACCTTCCAAACATTAGTCCTGGGACTGTGTGGTCATCCACACAGGCTGGGCACAGCAAAGAGCTGAAGTGCACGTGTACACAGTAATTCCCAGCACAAGGGCCTCGGGATGCCAGCTGGGTTGCGGATGCCGCAGGGCGCCCATAGGTCAAGAGTGCTCTATGCCATGATTCTTGGCACGGTGGATAACTTCCAGCTGAATGCTCTATTGGCGAGAGCATGGAAAATCTTCATGAAACAGGATTCACAACTCACTAGATAGTGCACACCAGTCAAACACATCAGTTACATACAGAGTCTGCAAATGTATTTCTATTTTACCTCCAGAAACTGTGGATAATTTCAGGCAATTATCTTTCCAGGACTGTAGCCATTTTTGCTACCCTTGATCATCTAAAAAAAAAACCCAAGACATTAATAGAGACATAATCTAGAAAATGTGACATGTTCTAATAATAACAACTTTGCCTGTCCAAAGCAAAGTTCCTTTACTACATGATGCTTGATCCCACACGTGTTTCTGTGGTTATTGTCTTGAATTCAGTTAGTTCACAGTATTTCAGATGGTTATATATATTTTCATCTTGTGTTCTGCCACTGTTCCCGAAAGCACTCTTCATTGCACAATTCTCTGTATTATTTATCTTGAGGCAGCTTCCAGGATAAAAATTAGTCCTGGGGTTTATTCACAGTTTTGACATTGACCAGCTGGGTGACCTCTGGCTGAGTCACTGCACCTCTTCACCACAGTTTTCCCAGCAGGAAGTGTAGGGTAATAACCCTTTCTGAAATCCCATGGAGTTCTACAGATGAAGTACTATATATAGTTTACAGTCCCTGTTTACAGCAATGATTTCACTGATGCAGCAGACTTACGTACAGAATTTTCTTTTGTTTTGTTTTGTTTTTAGCAGATAAAAACTCGAAGAGCACTTGTCAAAGTGTTTATAAACCTATGACAGAACTGGCAGAAACAGATGATCACTGAATGTTTCTGTTCCTCAGCCTGTTTTAAAAAAGGCACAACAGTAATAGAGACAAGCTTTTAAATTAAATGTTTGTGACCTATTTGGAACATGTACAATCAATGCAGACTTTGCTCATTGTTTTGAATGTTTTTCTTAAGGTGGCCTCTGCAGGAACAAATACAACATTTATTATATCTGTAACTATGTGCACCCTTGCCCCAGCCAGGCAGGGATGCTGCTTGAATTGCAGCAGCCCCAGGATATGGCAGGGAAGAGCTGCCTAAATTTAAAAGCCTCACTGTGACACTTACTTTCCAGTCCAGCCTGAGAGTCCGCTTAACTCCACATAGAAGGTCTGTCAAATGAGGAAAGTTTCCTGTAGTGTCTCTGCCTCTTCAAAATAGTGCCCAACAGCCAGATTAAATTTGTCTTCCAATAACTTTCAGGTCCTCAGATTAAGGAGTCTCTAAAGAGATGCAAGAGCAACAGCCAAGTAATTTGGCTAGAGATGCATCAGCTAATTTTAAAAGACGTTTCCTCTTTCATTCTTTTCCATAATCTTCTCTTAAAAAAAGTAAATTAGTACTAAATACATTTTCTTGCAGACATCAGTTACTGGAAATGTTCTTTATCACATACACAGTCCTTATCCTGTAATTGTCTTGTACAATAATCAGCGTATCTTATCTCTTAAGTTCACTTTTGGAGTTCAACTATGCATCAAAAAAATCCCCCCAAAGGGGGATGCTAGTCAGATTACCCCTGGCTTGCCTTTTCTCTGTAGCCTCATCTTTATTTCCTCATTTACACACGGCACAGTTCAAACACTGCGTGCCCCTTCATGGCAAAGCTCTCTATTCCTGCTCGGAGAGGGGGCCTTGGCTTTGATACCTGATACGCTACGCACCAATGTGAAGCTTGATTTTCCAATGAGAATCCAAGGGAGTTCAAAATCCTACTAATACAAGTGAGACGGGATGATCAGGGACTAGGACGGTTGTTTTGGAGCTGCTGGTCAGGGATTTTTGTAGTGTTAGAATTGATGATTTGTCCATCATCTGAGCCCTAGTAAACAAAGGCAAAACTGCAGTGTTATTTTGATGTTTGTTTTAAGTGTATCATCTTGCCGTGCCAAAGTCAAGTCATGCATCTGTTGATTTTGTAACTAAAGTACTGTTGGTTAAATTGTCCTCCTTACTACTTCGTAGTTGTGGGAGGAAGACATGTTAGTGGAACAGAATAGTGCACCACAACAATGAATGTAACTCTCATCTAAGACACGGGATATGAGAGAGAGGAATCAAACTGGAGTCAGCTGCAGACATCTCTTCTACCAGGCACTCAAATTCCTCTAGGAGGATGTTATCCAACCCTTGAAACCTACTTGGGAGATTTCTTCCAGGGGAGCTACACCTGCAGTGTATGCAGGGTGCAGACATTTTACCACAGTCAAACCGTATTCAGCCTGGTTACGCTTTGTTGTGTTCTTGGCAGCACTGACTGAGAATGATTTAGTGAATTTCTTTCATGTATGTGTTTGTAAAAGGCACAGTACTGGATGTTCGACATCACTAAGGAGCCAAAATAAATATACTGTGGTAATGACCTTCAGGATGTGGAAGAGAATGTTCTATCACTTAATGATAAGTAAATAAATAGAATAGCAATTCTGGCCTTGTTAATTAGACAATGTCATTAACTTCAATACAGTAGTAGACACCTGGCTCCTTCTTACCGTGCTTTTAAAGTTTCTGCTAAGAACTAGACCTGTACAGTCCTTTCTTCTCAGTTAAAAATTAAAGTTCATTCTTATACAGGCTCAGAAACTATACCAGATTTTGATAAAATACATGGCTTATTCTAGTGGTACACAGCCCTTACTCTTCTTCCCACCTTCCTCTGATGTTAGGGCCCATATGAAAAGGAAGCAGAGTTATCTTTCAAGTAGTATTGATGCCCATCTTCATGACACCCCTGTAAAAGGAGTTGCTGGATATGTAATCATTAGCATTAATTTCTTCAGAAATGCAGAGAACCCTCAGTTTCCAGAGCCAGAAAGCACAAGCTCAGATAACCATCGCTTGGCACTTCTGGCTGGCCAATTTTTCACTGCTGCTTTCACACACACTTGTCACTGCCGGCTCACTGAAGAGGAGTGGTCAGTTTCTTGTTACAGCAGCGGGGTGCCCTAAACTTTTCCTGCCCTGTTGCTCCAACAATGTTTGCTGGGTTTGTTTTCCAGTTCACATTAATCCCGCCTGAGCCAATACTGAGCTGTAAGCACGTACCTGACCAGGGAACATTTAAAAGATTTGTGCGGCTGCGTTTGTATTTTCTGTGAGTAGACACGGTTACAATAATTCCTTTTTCTGCATTTTTTACTGTGATTCAACATTCTTGTACACAAGACTTTATGGATTGTGCTTCCATTTAAGTTGACAGAGAACTTGTATTAAAAGTTTGAAGGAGAAGTTGCTGCCTTCTCTGCTATTAATAGTATTGCTGCTTTATATAACTTCATGATTCCCATACTGTGGATAAATTGTAACAGACAAATAAGCATCTTTGCCCACAAGGAACTTATATTTCTGCATAAAAAGAGCTTAAAAGATACACAGCAGGAAATTCAGTGCAGAAAACAGACTGAGGTTTGGAGGGCAGACAGAAAATGCTGCAGAGAAGTAGCAAGACTGCAAAAGGTCAAACCTTATTCTATTGAAGAGGGACAGTCACCAAAATTAGGGCCAGCATTAATGTCTCATAATACATGAAATTCCTGGATGAGCAGTGAAAATTGAGACATCAGGAAGAGAGAAGAAGAGGCTATTTATCTTATAAAGTGTTTAATTTTCCAAGTGTATTTCCTCTTGGCCAAGCTTTGTCTCACCTCTTCCTATGAGCCAAGGATGACATGTCACTGAGTCACATCTCTCTTCAGCTGCATTGCATCTTCAGCAGTTTTGTCCCCACCTCTTCAGCATTTTTGCCAGTGCTACCTCCTGTTCTCCTTGCTCAGACACAAAGCTCAGGCAGGGTGGGGAACAGTGAGCTTGCCCATACCCACTGCCACTCTTTGTGCTGGGCCACCTGTGTGCCAGCCTGGGCTACGGCACAGCTTGGCTTTGTGGTGATCAGGGTGCTGGGTGGCACCAAACAGCTCCTATGGGACTCACAGGGGCCAGGTAAAGACCCTTGTGCTGAATTGCTTCAAATAAAGGGTTTCATGCTGCAGGCAGAGGACTTGGACAGTAAAAGCATGGTTTAAATAATACGCTGTCTCTAGAAGCCAAATATGTACCACAAGAAATCGCTAAGAGCAAACACCTCTCCCTCACCCCCCAAATTATACTATTGAAAAGGGCATAGATTAACATTTATCATACAGTGAGTTTAATGTAAATTTCTCATGCCTGTAAAAATATTGCAAGACATTATAAAGGTTTCAAAGTCAAGCATCCATACTAATTAGAAACATGATAATTTGGATGAAGCTTTGCAGCTGTAGTTCTTTCTGAGTGCACTTGCATCCTGGTAGTCTTAATTTGTATGATCACATATAACTTTTTTGAGAGCACAAAATGCTTGATTAAGCTGGAACTGGTTCTTACGTTTTTGTCAAATGTGCTGGAACGGGAGGGATGTCTCCAGGCACCTTTGTTTCTCCATTAAATGCTGACACAGCTGAGGCGAGAAGTTAGGTGAGAAGCTCAATGTACTGGTCAGTGAAGTGGTTCATGCTTCTGGTACTGACACAGATCACTCTTACTGGGAGTACTACATTTGTTCCCAGTAAATTTCATCACCAGCTGATCCATGAGGGGTGCAAGCCTTGCACAGAGAGAAACTGTAGCCCTTGATGGTTCCTGGTGCACTCCCAAAGTGTGTCACTCACTGGCTTAGAGGCCTGGGTGGCCCAGAAACCTTATGGCAATCAAAAACTGAAACATGTCTCCTTATGCACCAGTTTGTACCTTTCCGCAGTATGGCAACAACTTTTGAAAACGTATTTTTAGGTTCTTCATTTTAGCATGGACCCTAAGGTTGTTGCAAACAAGAAAAATCTAAATTAATTAACCAAGGATATGATTTTAAGATGGGAATTGCCTCGCTCTCACTAATGAGCTGGTTCTCCAACACAACTTCCTGCTATTGATTATTGTTGGAAGGCCTGACCTTCTCTACAGCACTGGGCCTCCTACAGATTGCACCTCTGGAAGGGTGAGTTCAGAGCAGGGGATGAACGCTACGGGCCATATGAATTTCATACGGCACTCCAGGAAACTCACGGGTTGCTACGGCTGTGCTCTCACCAAGCCCGGCAGCTGAGTGCGAGGTGCTGCACAAAAGGAGGTCTTTGCATTCACAGAGTTTACTCAAAGTTGCTTGGCACATCAACAAGGTAACATATTCACTAGAAGCAGTAAAGACTTTAACACAAGGGCACAATATATTCGCTAGAAGAAATAAGGAATCTCTAACAAGCAAATTTATCCTGGAACAGACCACTAAAATTAAGAAAACCACTTGTTTATCAAAAAGTTCCTTTAATTACCAAGAAGAAGCCAAGTATGACAAATCCATGACAACACTGAATTGTTATTTTACTGAAAACTTTATGTTTTAAAATGAATTCTTCTCTACCACACGGCTTGACTTATTAACACCTGGGAGTACAGACAGTATTTGCCAAATAGGAAGCATTATTATGCATTAATTACCTTAATAAAAAGAAAAGTGAAACTGCAGTTAGCAATATATAACAGAGAGCTTTCTGAGATGAAAAGGATTCAAAGTCCACACTTTTCCTCAGCCTTTCTCAAAACATACCAAATATATTAAATGTGAGGGGACCTACATACAGAGATCACTGTTTGTTTCTCTACAAAGCTGTAATACTGAGCAGAACACTGTCAGGTCAAATTAAGGGTTGTTGATTTTTATTATTTCATTGCAAATCCTTCAACACTTTTTTGTTCTGGGGTCGAAGTTGAGAGACTGCAGTAAGAATCCTACCTTTTCTATTTTTTAAGCAAATTTTTAATTTTTCTGTACCACAAAGCTTGTACATATGAAGAGAAACTCTCCTAAAAACTCATAAAACAGATGGCAAATAACCAACCACCTACCTATATTCTCTAAATGTCTTATTTTTAAGAAAATGGGCTTTTAAGCCAACTTCATTTGTGGGTGGGAATTGACTCATGAGTTCTGAATACTCACTGTGGCAATGTAAATCTGGATCAAAACTTAAATTCTATGTTTAAAAAAAAAAGTTGAAAAATATTTTAAAGCAAGAGAAATGCTTGCCTTCCATTTAATTTTCAGACTATCCAAATTAAATATGTATTTTCAAACCACCCAAGCATTCCCTGGCATTGCTGCTAGTCAAAACACAAGAGAAACCTGTTAGTGTCTCAGTCACAGGAGGTTTAATAAAGAGTTTAAGCAAGCGCCTGTCAGGAATGCTCATGGCATAGCAGGTCCAGCCATGGAGGCGACAGGAGATCAGATCATCCCTCAGATTTTCTCAACTTTTTGCTTCCTAGAAAGGAATTATTATTGAGACACTTCCAATGGGGGCAGAGCCATGCAGCTGTGACAAATCAGTGGTGATACTGTGGTTTTTATATACTGAAGATTTTTATATCATATCCTATAATATCCTCACACAGGTAAGTTCACAAGGTAAGATAACAGAAGCTGTCAAGTAGATAAGATTTAGTCATTTTCAAGCTGATTAAACAATATTGTTGATGACAGAGGTTAGCCTAGGTCTGGCTTGGCAAACAACAATAATTGCTGATCATAATAATAATAATAATATGTACTAGGACAGGAAGCTACTCTTCCTCCAAGCTTGTGAGCATACACACTGCAATCATGACAGCATACATAATGGCAAGTTAATCTTAAAAACAATCACCTGCAAAATCATGACCTTGTTTGAAATATTTTAATTGCTCTGTCATGCAAGTATTCTCCAAGGTTACCCTGACTGAACAAAGTCAGAAAAATACTTTGCATTTTGCCAGATAATGTGCTTTGTAGACACGTTTTTATACTTCTAAAATAAAAGGAGGCAAGCTGTGTCAACTGTACATCCTACAGGCTTCTTGTGTATTTAATATATTCCATAAATCATAACATAGTGATTGGTCATGTACAATAAAATGCTACAACCTAAGAAGGGCAGCAGATATTTAGGATTTCAGATTTCAGCAGATATTCAGGATTCAATGCTAACTTGTTTCCCTGGAACAGATGTGAAAGAGACAAACTGCAGATTGGTAGGAGTGGGAGCAGCTACAATAGCTGAAGATTATTAGAACGCCGTGTTTTCACCTGACAATTTCACATCACTAAAGTCCATTTAAAATCTACTTTTGCCACTGAATTAACATGTGGAGCATTTAAATTTGTATGTGGGACAGATGCAGAGAGGAAAAAAATAGTTTCTCATACGTAAGCATCTCTTTTACTGAAGAGCCAAGTGAGCTAAAGAGAAAAGCAAGACAAAACTCTATCTGTGTGCAATTCCTAGAACCTTACTCATCTCACTTCCTGATTCTTCTTTTTGGCCTCCTTTCCCTTAGGGCCCTCCCACCTCTCTAAACACCATAACAGTAATTATCGCGTCAGCGGAGACTTAAACATTCTTGACATCCTAACATCTAACAAGTACAGGACATTTCACAAAGGCCTAGCCTGGCTTTCAAGAAGTGGGTCAGCTTGACACATCCCATGTGTTTCTGAAAGCCTGCAGTCTTTGAGCTTGCTCATCTATGGTAATGGGCACCCTACCAATGCACGGGCTGGAAACAAAACGCTGCCTGCTTTGCCACGGGAACTTTAAATTGTTTACCGAAAGCGCGAAACTCCTGAATTTCCATCCTAAACATCATAGAGAGGATGTCTTATGGTGCCTGGTCAGACAGCAGTTTCCAAACCCAGCAGTTTTGTGACCCACCTGCCCCCCTTAGCTAAAAGGGTGCTGGAATTCCTCCAGCTGCACACAGGAGTCAGGCTGCTGATGTGCCCAGCCAGGGTAAGACAAAAGGGAGCGCAGAGTGTTTCCATCCATTAGTCCAAAAGGCTGTGTGGTGAGCTCTTATCTTCTTTCATTTCATCTCCTGTCCTTCAGCCTCACTTCACTTGGTTACATACCACAACAGGATTTTTTAGTCCTGGCTGATCTGGCCAAACAAACTCTATTCCCATAGAAATTCTGGCCACTGTGGGGTTTTTTTAGTCACCCTTCAATAGTTTTTCTTCTATTTCAACATTTAAATCATGCCAACTTGCTTCCACCCTCGGCAGAAATTCATGGTGACTCAGAAATGGATCTTGTCCTGCTTGCTGAGAATCACTTCTCTAATAGTGCTATGGTTTGATATCTGTTTTCACAAAGGGAATAAGCCAATGTGTCTCATCATATTTTCTATCCTGCCCCCACATAAATTTGTGTAATGAATAAAAAACATTCTATTCAGCTTGCAGGGCATTTTATTTTTGTGCACATTTTGACATTTTAGTTAGAGTACGATGCTTGTACCATAACCCAGGCAGCGGAGACTATAAAATCTTCTATTTATGATCTATTCCAGTGAACAGATTTTCAGTTCTCCTTAAACTGACTTGTAATACTAAGTTAAAAACCCACAACTCTATGCACCAGAAAATGATCCAAAAGAATTGTTCTTCAGCGTGGAAAGAGAATATTTACTTTGGAAGAAAAGCATGAAATTAGCTATGAATAAACTCTCTAAACTCATTTTAAAAATGCAAAGAAATAATAAAAGAAAAATTGGACTGCAGAGATTAAATTTGGTGAGATTTTGTATAAAGAGTGAATCATACTTCTAAAAAACTTGGTGTGCCTGTAGATCACAGTGCTCATGTACAGACCAGAAAGGTAAGAACAGACTAAAGAGAACAAGCCTGATCCCGCTGTGTATACATGCTGATGTTCAAGTACCAAACCTAAATAAATATATCTATCTATCTATATCTATCCCTATATATTGTATAGATATATAAATACCACAACTGAAGCATTGGCAAACAACTGAGATTTCTAATCACTTTTTCTGTAAGATAGCACAGGCATAGTTGAGTCATACAACAAAATTATTTCTATTAGTGGATTGCTCAGTTTTATCAAAGCAGAAGCACCGTGAGCAGCAATATAGTAATACTGTAAATTGCAAATGGATTACCATTTGATTCAACAAAGTTAATAGGTGATGGTGGCCTATAATTCATATGTGATTCATTTTGGCAAGTCTTCCATTTGTCAGTTCATCAAGTCTATCCCATACATAAGCAATTAAATCAGCAGGGCTAAAAAACAGTCCAAAGAGGAAAGGACTCAGGTACTTTAAAGACGTCTATCCATCATACTGCTGAAATATCATCACCTACTTCTCTGTGGGTTTTTTTCCCTGCTAGGACTAGTAAATCAGCTAAGTAGGCATAATAATAAATAACATACTGCTGATTTCCAAGCAGCTTCTAGAAGCAGGAAAATTAATTCCAAAACAGTTACAAAGAAACTACGCACTGGAAAAGCTTAACTGGGAGGAATACTAAACAACAGTAGTTACCATCACTACAAACGGGAGATACTAAATTTCTGAGAAGTGGCTGGAAATGTGTCAGGCTGGCAGCCGCAGCACAAGCACTAAATTCATGTGCAACTAGGAGGCTTGGTCCTACGGCAGGGACAAAGGACACATACAGAAATAGACTCCCAAGGAGAATCCTGCCTCTGTTTCTTGATGACAGCCAGAATGCTATCAGCATCACTGGCACAGATGGCCATAGCCCACTTACTCACTCTTAATGAAAACACAGAGAGCAGCCAACACAGGATCCAGGAGCTAAATTAACCTCTGCAACATCGAGGCCGTGCACGAAGCTCTCTTGTGAGAAGATGCATTTGTGCCATCAGGACAGCTTAATTTTTACTGGTGCTGCCTGAAGGGTGTCAGTCAGGGTTGCTCACCCCTCTCCCCTGGCTCTGGATTCCCCAAGGAGAGCGATGGGTGTACTGACAGTGAGCTGATGCCCACGCAGAACACCTGTCCAGAGGACATGGCTCCTGGACTGGGGGAGTGATCACCTGCACTCACTTTAAAACACATGTTCCACACATTGACTCCCTGTTGATAGCCTCAACAAGAGGCCAAACAAATACCCTCAGTGCCTGGAATGCTTTGCTTACATTTTCTTTGGTTGAAATGGTTCCTTAAAGTAAACATAAATGAAAACCAAGCACACAGAAGAGAATGTTTGCATTTGAATGTTGAAATTAGGCCTAACAAAAGGGGGGCGTTGCTTTCTGCAAAGCTAAATAATCTCTAGCTGATCCATCTACTGAAATTCTTTGAAAGCGTCAAAAAAAAACAACCCACCCCAAAAAAACAAAGAGATATGGGTGAACTAGTCAATGTTTTACAGTGTTTCAAAAGGCTTTTAATTCAAAGATTAAATCTCTAAGCCAGAGAGGACTCAAGCAGCTAAATACTCACTGGGAAAAACGAAAAGTACAATCAGGGCTCAAAAACTGGGGATGGAAAACAAAGAACAGAATTGAACTGCGAGTTTCTGCAATGGCAGAAGGTTAACGCCAGCCAGCTACGGCGCTCTGCAGCAAGTCTCATATTGCTGCTGTATTTGCCACTGATCTAGAAAGAGGGCTGTATTGTGAGATGGCAACATTTGCAGCTGTCATAATTATTTCAGCTAAGCAAGACAAGAGGGGACTGTGATGATGAGGAAGTGCTAACGAAACAGAAATGCACCATGTAATGGTGAATTAAATTCAATACTGAAAATGCAAAACGATGCACATTAAGGAGGGACATGAGCACTGCTTCTAAATCTGACAAGGTCCCATTCATTTATACTAAACTGGAAAGTAGAAACTGGGCATTTATATAAATATCTATGTGCTATCTCTAATCCTCACAAAGCTGTAGTCAGAAAACAAGTTAGTAGAAGACAGGAGGAATAAGTAACATACTGATTAACACCAAGCATTAGAATACCTCTACAAAACCTCTGACACCATGTGCAGTCTATCCTCACTCAGAAAAAGTGATGTGAATGTGTTTGTCTAGGGGCATAATTTGGAGAAATGATTTTCATAAAAAGCAATGCTTTGTTACACTTGGATTATTTATCCTTGGAAGATGGCAAAAGATGGGAGCAGCAGAGTAGGGAATAATATCAAGAAGGAAGTGCAGAAACACCTGCTCTCCTGTCTTACTGTTCAAGAAACAGGAACTTGATGGTGGCAATCTTAAATGGGTGACATGAAACATTTTGGCACAAATGCTAGAAGTGAGACAGAACTCAGGAAGTAGATATGGCAGAAAATTTATTGACAATCACAAAAGAGTTAAGACACATCTACACTTACGAACATAACAAATGTATCTCCCAATGTCTATAGTTAGCCAAATACTGTATTTTTAATAAAAATGTAAACAACTAAGCTTCACAGTTTACAACAACATCTAGATATTAGAAAGCAAACATATATAGTGGGAGGTAGCCTACAGTTCAGGGCAATGGACCCTCAAGCATGGTTCAGCTTGTGTTTCAACATCCATCCTAGGCACTTCTACTCTTGTACAATTTGCAGCTCCTCCTGATAGGGTATTTTTAGATAACTGCATTTTGTCCAGCCGTAAATGCTATTAGACATCATGAAGCAGTCGCATGTGACAGGATATTTTGGTAACTATAGGTGAGAAATGTTTAGCTTCATGCAAGCCTTTGTGAGTGTCACACCTGCATTACCTCACACACCATTTCACACAGATGAAACATAATTAACCTCTGTTTCCTGCTTCTGTGCCTATACTCCAATATTCTGGCAGCTGGAAAAGGGTTTGTGAAGTGATCAACATTTCAGGCTCACAGAATCACAGAACTGTTAGAGTTGGAAGAGATCATCCAGTCCAGCTTTGTTGCCAAGGCAGGGTCACCTGGAACAGGTGACACAGAAACACACCCAGGTGTATTTGGCATGTCTCCAGAGAAGGAGACTCCACAACTTCCCCAGGCAGCCTGGTCAGTGGTCTGTCACCCTCAAGGTAAACTTCATCGTGTTCAGGTGAAACTTCTGTTTTAATTTATAGCCATTGCTCTTCATCCTATTGCTGGGCACCACTGAAAAGAGACTGGCACCATGCTCTTGACACCCACCTTCAAGATATTCATGTGCATTTATGAGATGCCCTCTCAGTCTTCTATTCTCCAGAGCAAACAGGCCCAGCTCCCTCAGTCTCTCCTCATGGGAGATGCTCCAGACGCCTCATCATCTTTGCGGCCTTTGCTGAACCCTCTCCCGAAGCTCCTTGTTTTTCTTGTACTGAGCAGCCTTTGAACTGGGCAGAGGTTCTATACTTGCCAGTGACATTCCCTTCCTTTTCTAATGTTTTCCAAGGCAAGCTTGCCAATCTGTAAACCATTTCTCTTTCACTGCTGCCATGTGAGTATATTTGTGCGGGCAACCACTGAACAACCAACAACATTAAGCGCAAACAAAACCACCCCGCAACACACAAACTAAAGAATCAAAACAGGCCCCGAAAAAAATCTCCTCAGAAACACTGCGCTGCTTCTCCTGTGTTCCTGAGCTGAGGCATTCCCAAGCATTCCCACCT
Organism: Nicator chloris; assembly: GCA_013400495.1. Lineage (NCBI taxonomy): Eukaryota > Metazoa > Chordata > Aves > Passeriformes > Pycnonotidae > Nicator > Nicator chloris. The sequence goes on along the minus strand of WAAE01019569.1, from coordinate 27,490 downwards.
CTGGGAAATGCTCTCAGTGGCAGTTCCCCTTACCAGCTGTAGTGCTGGACACAAGGTGTGGGCAGCAGACTGCATTGTTCGTGTCAGGAGGCACAGCCTCCCCGGTGCCAAACACCAGCCTCTCTCCGTCTATTTTCCCCACCCGCCAACCCCAACCGTCGCCAATGGCGGCAGAGCCCGCTGCGATGCTCCCTTCTCCTTCTTCTCCAACTCAATGTCATGACCCGCACCTGAAGGCAGGGTAACTGAGGTTCTTCTTAAGAGATCACTTGGAGTGAACTAGAGTGGAATGACACTGAGTGATTGGTGTTTACATACATATACATGTATAAATGCATCAGTGTACGTATATATATGTGCACGTGTATGCACATATATTACATATGTGTGTGTGTACGTGCTTAGTTTACGTTCTTTTACAAGAGTTGTAATTTGATCCCGCACTGCTTGTGGGTCATGCCAACTATTATGAGCCCAGGTCACTGGGAGGAAAAGGGTCGGCATTATGACTGCTTAATTTCATCAGGAGGGGACAATCCCCACTGGACTCACTCCGGATAGTCGATCCTTTTGAATTAGTCATTAAGGCACTGTGGGTTAATGTCTTTCTCCCCATTACCCCTCTAAGGGTCAGCTTGATTTTGTCCTGGAGAAAACCTTTTGATAAGTCCGGGTTACACCAGAAAACTTTTCATCAGGTGCCCAGGTCAACACCAAGAGGAGAATTATCACCACAGACTCATGACTGTAATGTCAGTGACAGGACTCGAGGAAACAGCATAAAGCTGTATCAGGGGAGGTTTAGGGTAGAGGTCAGGAAAAGATTCTTTACCCAAAGGGTGGCTGGGCACTGGAACAGGCTCCCCATGGAAGTGGTCATAGCACCAAGCCTGGCAGAGTTCAAGACACATTTGGACAAAGCTCTCCAGCAGCATATCCTGATTCCATGCTACTTCCATAACGAGGGGACAGTCTCCATTTGGCTGGCCCTCGGCAGCAACACCCTTCCGTAGCCCACTGAGGGTCAGCGTCCCTTTCCCCGCTGCCCTCGGGGGCTCGCTCAGACTTCCTCCTGGAGAAAAGCTCGGGAAAGGTCCGGGTTCCGCCAGAGTGCCTCACAACGGCTTTGGAGCGCACGGATCGCTCCAGCACTAGATCCGAGGGCGCCCGTGGGTGCCGCCACTTTAACTCTCCTGCCACTGCCACCGCCCCTCCCCCGCCTCGCTCCCCTCCCTCCCCTCCCTCCGCGCCTCGCGCCCGCCGAGGGGCGGAGGCCCCGCCCCGCCGCGAGCGCGGGGAGGA
>WAAE01019569.1:0-25744 GCA_013400495.1 Nicator chloris | reverse complement strand
CGGGGGGCGGCGGGGCCGGCGCCGCGCTGGGCCTGCCGGCGGGGAGCGGCACCAGCGCCCCAGCGCCCTTCCCGCACGGAGATCCGGCCCTGAACGAGCAGGAGAAGGAGCTGAAGCGGCGGCTGAAGAGGCTCTACCCGGCCGTGGACGAGCAGGAGACGCCGCTGCCCCGCTCCTGGAGCCCGAAGGACAAATTCAGTTACATCGGCCTCTCGCAGAACAACCTGCGGGTGCACTACAAAGGTGAGGAGGGGCGGCCCGGGCCGCCGCGACACCCCCTGTCACCCCCACCAGGGGCTGGGGGCTGCCCGGCCCCTCCGTCGGGCAGTGGGCACAGGAGTAACAATAACAGGAAATAACACACACGCTCCTCTCCCTCCTTCTTCCCTGTTTTCCGATCCCCTAAATTTCCCCCCGCAGCGTGGAGATAAGGGGCTTGTTTTCCCTTATTTCAGGCTTATTTTTCTCTGCCTTCCCCTCCCCCCCGTTTCTGTCGTCGTGCGGGGAAAGGGGGGGGACACAAGGGGCCGCCCCCGCCTCCTTATGCTTCTGGAGTGGGCATTATGTAAACTCCGAGACTTCCTCCGTGGATTCAGGTATCGCCAGAACGTTTGGGTCGGAGGCAGGAGAATAAAGGACGCTCGGCATGACGTGTCCTGTTTATGGTAATGAGCGAGAAAAAGAAGTGGCTGCTTTTTTTTCACCTCTCGAGAAGAGCAAGGGTTAAATGGAGTTAAGAGCAGCGAGCGTTAAGCTATTGAACACGGAAATGACGGGAGGGGAAAGCACTGAGAAAAACACGGTTTATTTTTAAACTGTGAAAAAAAAATTAAAGTCACTGGTAATAGTCTTGCCTAACTATTGCACAGAGTGATTTGAGGGAAGGACAATAGGACTTACATTAATAAAGGTGACTGAAACTTTCTTCCTAGACGTTTCACAGTTGAAGTTACAGATTTTCAAATAAAAGGTAAAAAACAGAGTATGCTTTTGTACTAAAAAATAACATCAGCGAGAGGCATTAGAAGAAAAACTTGCATTGATTGTTATGAAATGTCATAAAAACCTGGAAACATAAGCCTACACTCTGACCTGAAAAACACAGACACATCTGGTATTCTAGGCCCAAAGTCCTAAAGTAGAAGTGTTGTGGATTCAAAGCCACTTCTGAGTTGGCTGTGAAGAACTGGATCTTTTGTCAGTCTGTAGGCAAATGAACGTAGTGGGAGGGGAAAAAACAACCGTGCAATTACCCTTTCTCAGAGTTTGCAGTGGAGAAATTCAAGGGAAATCTCGATAAACATGTTACTGTTTAATCGGGGGAGGAAAACGGCAACACAAACACATGGCAGGATTTGGCTACCATGAAAGGATTAAATGTACTCTGGGAGACTTTTTTTTTTTTAATAGGAGGCTTTATTATTACACACAAAATACTCTTGTTAAAAATGCAAAGTTTAATGCACCGTACAAAGATCATAACGGGGCTTGATGACTATAGAGCAGGTTTCTGGGAGGCACCGAGTGATTTAAGGATGTGTAATTTAATACTCGACTCTGAATTTCCTGGCTTTTGTTCAGTGTTTTATGACCTTGTATTTTTAGAAACATTTTGTATTTTCTGGTGCTTAGTAGCAGTGGGTTGTTTGGTTTGGGGTTTTTTTTCTTCTAAGATGATCATAGCTTAGTGGCTATCAAGTCCTTCTGCTGGTTTGTTTTGCTTTGGCCAACTTCTTTTTCTCATGAGCTAGAATTTAGAGGTCGAACCTCTCTGATATCTCAGTGTTATTGCAGAAGTATATTTTCAAGCTTTCCTTGTGCTATCCCTGTTTTTCCTCACTTATGTCCTTTGCCATCGTGTTAAGGAAAATCATTACCTCAAAGAAATTACAGAAGCCATAAAGCACAGTTAGTAGGTTATAACAATGAAATACCTTTACTCCAGCTCTTAAATAATGGTAACTGCTGAAGGTTGAAGAGTTCCTAGGTTAGCTCAGAGGACTCTGAAAAGCAGAGGTGCCAATATAACATGTTTGTGCTTTTCTTTTTTCCTAAGTGCAGATGGGAGTAAATGGCTCCTTAAGTGGCCCATCTTTTCTTCTGGGTAATTTAATGAAGGTGGCTGTTAGGGCAACTCCATGTTTATGTTACCAGCCTGGCACCTGGAGTTGCTAACTAGGCTAAGCAGTGGATGGTATCAGAGCATTTCTGCCTGAGAACCAAGGGGCAAACATGCTAAACATCTCCTGCCTTTTCTCCCTCCTGGATCCTTCAGCCCTAAGAATACAGTAAAGGCGAAGAAAATGTGGAGGTTCAATGAGGAGAGTAAGGGAAGATAGCAAGTAAGAATGTGCTTTGCACTGTGAAATAGTGTTTCTACAAATCAGTGCTCAAAAGAAAGCACTCACAGTATCTTTTTTTGTAATATTGGCACTTTCAATGCTTCTGAAATCACCTTAGTAGTGGAAGAATGTTGGATGTTTTTGTTGAAAGGAAATATGAATTCTATATTGAGCAGGGATAAAGAATTGTTGTGTTCTTGACCAAAATACTCAAGGAAAAAGATAGATCTATGCAAAGAAGCCAGTAACCTAAAGCAATTCTTACTATTTTCTATTACTGTAGTATAGGTGCCCTCTTCACTAACATTTTCTCTTCTGCCTCTGTAGATTTCTGGCTATATAGCTGTTTTCCTGGAGTAATTTTCTTCTGTTCTGTGACTGATAGGCAGAAAGTGTTAACAGCAGAGCTTTGCCTTCACCTTGGATGTGTTTGGGCCACTGTAATATAGGTGGAGAGGAACAATCAGTGCAAAAGCTTTCAGAGTTACTTTTCCTATAATTAGCTTCATAATTTTAATGTGCTGATGTATTGCGAGCACTGATATTTTTGTTTCATTGGTTTGTGAGAGGAATGATGGTCCTCTCAATGTAATTTCTGAAGATTCCTTTCATTTTCTTGCATACTACTGGACAAGTTGTATGGAAACATGAAGTGCAGTAGATGTCTCTTTCTACCCATTGCAGCTGGGATGTTTTGTGTACTGCATTTCTGGATCTGAAGATTTTTGCAAGCATCCTACAGAGTGCTTAAAAATGAAAACTGCCACAAAACCAGACATTGATCTAGTGGTGGAGGTTTAAAAAAAAGGAATATAATCTAGCATCAGGATAAAAGCTCTTTAAATTTTGTTAAGGTCAACAACATCCAAGAGTCAGCGCTTTTTTGTGCTATCTCTCAGAATCATTGTGTTACTTGGAAAGGAAGAGTTTACATGGGGAGGTGTTTTTGTTTAGCAGATGAGGTAGCTTTGTCAAAATCTTGATACGAAATACATAGTGGCATCAGTGATACTGTAGATATATTAAAGACTATACCTAGAGTATTTTTATTTTTCATATGGACAGATGTACATTTTTGTGTTGCTGCCAGTTAGCTGTGCAAGCTGATAGAAAGCTAACACTATCTTACTACCTGTTGTTTGTCTTTGTAAGGGAGACAATGAAAAACTGTATCAGGAAAAAAAAATAGATGTCAATTTAATTATAATTTTTACAGCTCTGAGCTGTAGGTAAGTGGTAAAGAAAGCATAAGTGCATGCTGCATATAAAGCAGTTACTGCACAAAGTTACGTAGCTAGTAAGGCAAGACATCTTTAAAAATATTTCTACATATTTCTAAAGTACTCAGAATTAACACATGGATCCTGTAAAAAACAGGGAATTCATTAATGCTGTATGTGATATGAAAGGTCCACTAGACAAACAAGTTAGGTTTCCATTTGATAGTGATCTATACCATGTAGTGTAAGGAGATAAAAACAGACTCAGTGCAGATTTGTAACCATGGAAGAAACTATATACAGAATTAGGTAAGCAGACAAAATAATTTGTGCTGAAATCATGGAAACTCCTATAGAAACATCACTTAAATTAGTCTTGTGACAGTTGTCCAAAAACGCTGAAGAAAGTTATGCAATTTTGAGTAAGCTGCCATTGCATGAACTTTTTCTAATGTATCACAGGCCAGGGAATCCTAGCCAGACATTTATTTACAGTGCAGTTGCCTTTGAACTGTCTGTAGTGCAAAACAAACAAAAAAAAAAACCAAAACAAGAAGAAACTATTTTTCAGGGCAAACTATGCATTCCATTTTCTGTTGGAAAATGAATAGGATTCTATACTAATAGTTCTGTGTTGTCACTCAGTGTTACAAGGATGGTGTCAGTTTTTCTGGCTGAAAACACTCAGAGTACATTCAGTACAGTTTGCCTGTTTTGGACAGCCTTGTAGCTCTTGAGATGTCTTGCTCTTCTTAAACTGGGGAAGAAGTTAAAGTAAAATTAGTAATTTGTGTCTTTTGATTTGTTGGGGTTTTTTGTTTGTGGTTTTTTTTTTTTTTTTTTTTTTTTTTTTTTTTTTTTTTTTNTTTTTTTTTTTTTTTTGTTGTTGGTTTTTTTTTTTTTTTCCCTTGGAATTATAGAATGATTTAGTTTGTAAAAGAGCTCTAGGAACACCGAGTCCAACCACAAACTCAGTACTGCTGAGTCCTCGACTAAACTGTGTCCCCAAGTGCCACATCTACAGGTTTTGTAAATACCTCCAGGGATGGTGACTCAACCACTTCCCTGGGCAGCCTGTTCCATTCTTGTCTCAGTGAAACTTTCCTAATGAATTCAACAGAAGATTAGGCTTTGATTATTTTATTTTTGGCAATGTGAGCAAGTCATTGAACCATCTGTTGTAAATAACTGCAGTTCAGCTTATGTAGACTTCATTTAAAGATTTGAACTGGATAAACACGCTTACTTTTGTCTAGGTAGGTGCTCCCATAGACTTCTTTTGGACTATTTGGTGTGTATGCATTATATACTTAGATTTAGGTTCAAAGATTGTCTTTTTTGAAATCAGAGATGGCTTCTCCAAACATATTTTTGTCTGAATTAGCTTTTTTCCAAGTAGATAGAATTTAAATTTAGATTCATTTCAATGTAATTTTGCTTAAGGAGTGGTGATACTACTTGTACTAAAAATCATTAGTGTGAATGCTTAAAAAATGAAATAAAGCATAGTCAACTCATGGTTGTCAAACACTTCTAATGAAAGCCCAAGTGAAAACAGTTCTAGTGATTGAACTAACCTATGATCTGGTTTACAGTGTAAAGTTCAAGATTCGTAGACCTGTTTTCCCTTCTCTGCCCCCAGTGAATCTGTTTGCAGAGTTCTCTTTTTAATGCTGAAAATCTGTAGTGTTAAATATGACATACTTCAAAAGTGTTCTTTTAAATACCCAACCTACAGCTTGTGACTGTGAAAGAGGTCTGTTTTGGGAAAACATTGGGCAGTGTTTGTGTGATCTACTTCAGGTGTTTGGAACCTCTGATTCTGAAGTTCAGAGTTGGGTGTCAAAGTTGTTTTTTATTCACAAGCAAGGAAGTGAGGCTTCAGGTTACCAAAGAATGTGGCAACAGTATAAGACATCAAGCTAATGGGCCACTCAGCTCAAGAGTCCCATTGGTGGCAGTGGTCGCAAGTGCCTGAGAAAAAATCAGAAAACATGTTTGGCATAAATGGTGTATGTGTTTTTCCCCTCTTGGCTTCCATCCATTTTAAGCTGAAGGACATTCTGAACTCAAGGCAGTGTCTCAGTTAACTGCTGTTCTAGAAACTTGCCCAGTGTCCTCTTAAACACTAACATCTGTGGTATCCTTTGGAAAGAAATTTTGCAGTTCAGCTAACTGTTCAGTTAAGAGCCTCTTTCTTGTTTTAAAGCAGGCTGATGAACAAGGATCTCATGATCACACATAGTTCAGTGTGGTTTGGTGGTACTGAAAGACTCAACTACCACATTTAGACAGTGTAGAGATACTTGAAATATAAGTAGTTAACTGGATGATATTTAGCCTTCTCTTAGACATATTAATTGTGCGTAAGTACAAATAGAAGCAATATGTTCAAGCAGTAAAACAGGATTCGTAAGAGATTATGTTAAAAGGACAGCAGTTCTAAATTTAGGGTGTCTTCTGTTTTAATGGGATAAAAGTAGTTTTGGGCACTGACTTCCCCAAGCGTGTTGCTTCACCACATGAAGTGTTTGGCAATACTGGTGAGGTATCCTGTTACTTCTGCCCCTATGTTGACCTCTTATTTGCAGTGTGACAGCTGTATGTGGCTGTGTTGTGAACTGGATCAGGGAACTGGTCTGCTGCTTAAAAAAATCTGGTAGGTTTCTTAAATCCTGATCAGCTAATCAATCTGGTTCCTGGTATGACCTTGCAAATAAATGCCTGGATTGGGGAGGAGGTGGGAGAAGGGGAGTTTCAGGAAGAGGTGCTAAGATCACTTTAAATAGGTATTGTTTCCAAACACTTAGATTGTGATTTCACAAAGCTAAGTCTGCTGGGTAATAGATTTACATTTTCAATAATATTTGGCTGGTTCCTACTGCCTTAGTCTTTCTATGTGGAAGACTTTCCCAAATAAGGAGAATTACTCAGACTGAAACTACACAGATTGTCAAGTGCATAGAGTAACCACGGGAACTTATTTGCAGTCTATTTTAAAGTAAAAACCTAAAGACATTGAAAAAGAAAGTATTTTTCCTTCTTCCAGTGCATTGTTTAATCAGACTTCTTTGAACTCAAGGGATGTCTTAGGAGTTCAATGTTCTGCCCTTTTAGCTGAAAAATTTCTACATACTTAGGCATAATAATCTGTAATAGCTAAATAGTGATCTACCAGCATTTGAAAACCAAGCACACCCATGGAAGCTCTAAGATTATGTACTTGGACTTGGTTGTTACACTGGCTGTCACAGCCTGAGGAAATAACTTTAAAGTAGTGAACAATAAAACATATTGTGTATGGAGGAGTAAATTACTAGTTTTTCCTCATGTCATACCTCAGAAATCAATATGCAGAAAGTAGGCAGCAAGCTTAACATTGTCAAACCTGTGAGGTGATCGAAGGATCTCTATACAAAATGTTCAACAGTACTAGCAACACACTGAAGCGAGCAGTGGATTTGCACTCAGAAAATTAAGGTGGTTGGCCACTTGTCTCTAGGCAGTAGCACACTGGGGTGAGCCATTAGCATCAGAGAAAACTTGGTAGAGTAAACCTAATGTCAGTGAGTGAAGAATTTGTGGTATGCTAGGAAAGTTTTGATTGCTGGTGCAGCCATAGTGAGAGTTCTCCCTGGCTGAGCACGTGCCGTTGGTTAGGAGCTGCTGGGTGCTGGCTCTACAGGCTGATAAGCACTGACAGTTCTATGAACATTTGCACAAGGGAGCACTGTGGTCAGAGGTTCTGTACAGGTCAGTTCCTGACCCTCTGCCCTTAGAGGTTTTCTACTGGCCAGCTGGGCCTGATCTTTTCTGCCTGCCTACGCTGTCATTGTGCTGTAGTTTCTTCTTTGCTGTATGACCTGTCTTGCTGCACCTGAGACATTAATCTGAGCTTGAGCAGTAATGCCAGTGTTAATGCTCCTGGAAGAAGTGTTTGGTTGTGGGATTTTTGCATATGCAGATCAATTGCTATGCAGGTGCAGTAGGCCTCCCTGTCTGGACTGTAAATGACAGCTGCAGTGCTGCAGCACAAGTGATTTGTACAGCACACTCAAAACAGGCAGCTCCTTTCATCATGCTACAGACCCACATGAACAGTAGGCATGGAATCTGCATGAATTATTCTTATGGCAGTGACAGTCTGTTCCTGGTTTCCATCTTACCGAATTACCTTACCTCTTGCCACGATCCAATATGCTTTCTGTCTTGGTTGTTAAATTTTTTTAAACTATGTCCAGGAGCCCCATGCATGACTGTCTCACAAAAGTTGAGGAGTTTTGGTGTACCTGGGAGACCCTGCTTGCTTGAGCTGGTTGTTGGTAAAACAAGTTATCTGGTCAAAAGCCTGTTTCCAGGTTGCCTTTGGAAAGGGCTGTGAAGAGATTGACACATTCAGAAGGTTACTTTTAGTAGAGTGCAAGTGGCTCTTGGGTTTAGGTTGAAAATCTTGAGAGTAGACAAGACCTGAAATTAGGCGTTATTGTGGCAGAGCAAATGTATAGTGAGCCTAATAAAAAAAAGGAGTAGGAGCTGCATGAGATCACTTGGAGGCTGTAAGGCTTAATGCTGTCCTGAAAGGACATTTGGAACATGGAAATTAATTATAAGTACTACATTCTGTATAATGACTGATGTTTATTCTGGAGGATGTTAGAATTGAAGTGTCTTCAGTAACTTGTAGATTCAGAAGTACTAAGAATTAGATGAAACTCTCTTATGTCATGTTTCAGTCTATAAACATGAGCAAGCCCTGTGCATTTGAGAAATCATACAGTTCTTTCAAATACAGGTGGCCTTTTGTCAATTGTGTTACTTAGAATGGTGAAACTTTTTCCTGGTTACCCTTCAAATAGTTGTAGGACCTTTCTGTATTCCTATATCCAGGATTCTTTTAGCATCCTTAGTTGCAATACAGGTGCTTACAATGCAAATGTAATGTTGAAACAAAGTACTCCAGCATAAAAATCAGGTTGATTAGAATATTGTATGTGGTTTGCTTATTGCATAAGCCTTTTGTTTCGAGTAGTTGGTATGCATACCTTTGAATCACCTTCTGCAATTAACTAAAATACATTTTTTGTGTGTTTTGAATGCTCTTGTTTTTCAGGTCATGGAAAAACTCCAAAAGATGCTGCTTCTGTTCGAGCTACACATCCTATACCTGCAGCCTGTGGCATATACTATTTTGAAGTTAAAATTGTCAGTAAGGGAAGAGATGGGTAAGCAGAGTGTCCATTATTAATTAATTATTTCTTGAAATACTGCCTCACATCATCTTTCAGTCAGCAGATGTCTTTGGTATCAAAACTTATTTTCATATTTTACCGCTTTCTGTAGCTTGATTCCTTATTCTTGAGAAGTTCCACTCTTGTATTTGATTCTTTTAAGAGAGTTGATTGTGGTATTTATTGTCCACAAATCAGTGTATGCAATAAATACCAAAACATTATCTTATTTCCTTGTGACAAAAAAATTAGCGTTTGAATGACTGGTTTGACCCTGCTTTTACCTTTAAAAGTGTTGGGTTTTGGCTATATGGATTTACAGACTTTCATGTAATTTTTAGGGTGTGTAGCAGACCAACATATTTCCTCAGTGTGATCCTTTCATGGAGGTCATACCAATTTTGAAACAGAAAGTTGTTCTTAAGGCTACTTGTTGGTGAACAGTAAGAAGAATAAAGGAGAATATTCTGAATAAGTGCCTGAGAATTTGTCACCCTGTGGAAAGAACAAGAATTGATGAGTAAGAAGCTGCTGCGTCCCATAATCCATTTGAATTATGAATCTGTTGAAGCACAAGTGATACATGCTTTTAAGTCTGCTGAGGCAGATAGAATCTCACCTGGGAAGGTCTTGAAGTGCAAATGAAATCTTTGCTAGAGCACTTTAATTCCTTTTCATCTTTCACTGCTTTTGGTAGAGGATGTGTGTTAATTCTGATACACTGCTTTCTAATGTGCTGTAGTACATTCTCTGGTTCTGCTTCAAGGTTCTACTCAGGACTGGCTGTCCCTGTTCTAGGTACTGTACAAGCACGTTGCAGGTGCTTATGCCCTGTTGTGAAAATAAACCTTGAGAGAAAAGAACTAGGGATGAAATTCAGTACCTTTGTCTTTTCTTTGTCTTGCTGCAGTTTGTTTCTTTAATTTTTCCAGAGTCCTGTAAGCCTTCTCTAAGTCAGAAACAGTATTCAAACTTCTTTGTTTTCCTTACAGTATTGCGTAGTGGTATTTTGAAAGAATAGCCTCTTAGTAGTGCTGCAGATTTGTAGGGGTTAGGTATGAGTTTGTTGTTATTTATGTTCTCAAAAGTTATCCCTGGGAGAGTTCTTTGCTATGAAAAAGTTACATCCATAGCTACTTTTGTTACACTGTGAAGACCTAATTATTTTTAAATTGAGGTGGTAACAATTAGTTTTTCAAGTAATGTTCTGCTACTGATTTTAGGAACACCTTTATTTTTTGGGGGGGTGTAGGGCTGTGGATTTCTTTTTTGTTGTTGTTGGTTTTGGGTTTTTTTAGGAACATTTTTTTTTTATTTTCCTGCTGCTGTGGATTTATGAGAGGTTCTTACTGTGACTTGGTAGTGATGAGTCTCTTCTTGAAATGGGTTTCTACCTACTTAGTTTGGCAGGTAGCTTTTTTGAAGTGATGGGTTTCAAAAAGTGTCCACATATGTGGGTGTGTCATTTTACATAGCTCCTCTAACACTTCACCTTAGATACATTGTGTTGGATTTTAGTGATTTGAAATTCAGTAGACCACTCAAGGCAGTCCTGCAAAAGTGGGAAAACATCACCCAGTAAAGTTTTTCAAGGTTTTGTATTTTGTATTTGGTTACTTGTGAGATGTACATAGCTATGACTTGCAAAGTTGCCTGCTGAGGTTGCATAAAAAATGGAGGGGTACTTTTTTCACTTAATACTGCCTCATCCTTGCTTCAGCCTTGTGACCTTCATTTAGTGTCACATTCTGAAACATTACCTGCATAATGAGCTGAGATGCTAATTTTTTTCATTGTATAAGATAGTATGGTAGCTGGGAAATACTGTACACAGCTAAAGCCAAATGTAGTTTGGCTGATAAAGACCAGGAGTCAACATGTGGCAGCTCACTGGATGTTAAATGTGTATCTCCAGACCCTGTTCTCAGGTCCAGGAGGTCTGATGAGATGCAGGATGAGTCTCTTACAGTTCAGTGTTACCTTGCATTCAAACTAATACATTTTTCTGTAATAAGTAAACTGTGAAATTTAATGCAGAGAAATAGGACTATGGAAACCAGTTGGTGTTGGTTTGGATTTATTTGTTCCTTTTCACTGCCTGTTTTGTTAAACCTGACTTGCTCCAGGTACGTTTTTACCTTTTTTCTTTTCCTTTTTGTCATCTGGTAATGGGAACAGAGTTCAGGAGGACCGCCTCTGTAGAAGACCAGAATATAACTAATAGGGTCAATTAGCTAAAATGCCTTACTTGCAAAATCGTGTGTTCTCAAGGTCTAAGCCTAGCTGTGGAAGCAGTTAAAGCTATATTTTATAGTACTGTTTAAAGTAAATCCAAGACTACCCGAGACAACTGAGATATCTATCTGTAAGCTGAAATACAGCTTCCAACTTTCATAAATGTCAGTGGATAATTTAGTGGTGTTTGTTTGGAGTTCCCTTTGGTAGTAGCCTTTACTACTTCTATTCATTATTTTTTGATAAACTCAGCTTAAAGTATTTGGTCCATGTACTATATTATAGGAGTATATCTAACAGCATTCTTGCTAGTGTGCTCTACTTAGCATAACTTGCCTGAAATAATCAAGAAACATTCACAAAAAACCTGCTGTAGGAGATCAATTTTTCATGCTACTGTAGCACTTGAAGGTGCTGCTCCTGGAATCTGATCTTGCATATCTGAAAGTAGCAGGGCAAAAATTATTCTTCTCTGAAGAAGCACAGCTCTTTTTTTATTTAGAGTGTGGATATAGCATGGCTTCTTGTAGCTGTCTGTGTTTGAGCACAGCATTGGTTTTGTCACTCTGAAGACCTAGGTCATTAAATTCTTTAAATATCTAGGTGAGTAACTGGCTTAAATAGAAATTTGAAGGTGTATAATATGTTAATTTTGCAGAAGTTCGTAACCAACTTTGGGAGCATTATGAAAGTGTGAAAAAAACAGGTTTACTAGGAAGGAAGAAGATACAGAAATTGGTCTTGCAGAGCAGATAAAAAGTAAAGTTGCCTTTTGATACCTCCATGTGGTGTGATAGGGTCAGTAACTGATGGTACTGGATGAGAAAAAGGGAAGTGAGAATTAAGTTCAGTAAAAGTAGTAACGTTGAAATATAATTCAGACAAAATCTGTCTTGGTATTTATGGAATGTTTGACACAAGGAGTCCTAATGTGCTGCTACACTACAGATACATCACATAATTATCCTAAATATTCTTGAGTTCTTGCTGGAAGTTCTAACCAACTGTCGAACTGCTTTGTAAATATTTCTTCTTGTTCTTTATATCTTCAGTTTTCTTTCTTAGTTTCATGTTGTCTTTTGTAGCTTAAGGGCCTCTATTTATATGTATTTTCCTTTTATACTCTCTTCTGCTTTGCTTTGTTTGGCTCCTGTGGAACATTGTGGATGGTTATTTGAGCGTTTGGAGACAGTAACAGTAGAAGGATAATGGGTGTATGGGGAACAGTACCAAGGTGATGATTAGAAAGCATGGTAGGAAGGAGACTATTAAATAACAGTAAGTAATGTCTGCATCTCTGTTGAAATGTCCAGTTAACTTAAATAAAAAATTTGGCCATGAGAAGAAGTCTCTGAACGTTCACTGAGTTCATGTCCCTTTTCCCAATTTGTGACTCTGTGTGTCAGCTTCATGGTAAACCTGATTGGATAACTCATTTTCCAAAAGTTGACCTCCAGAGTCAGTTAGTTTTCATTCAGTTTTGTTCCCCAGTGTGGCTGTTTGTATCGTTTCATGAGTAGCTATGACAGCAAAAGAGGATGAAACTAGGAGCAGAAAGCAGAATCTGGAACAAGGGGACTGGGAATGATACTTTTGGTTATGCTTATACCCATTAATTTTAGTTTAAATACAGCCTTTTGGCTTTTTAAATCTTTCGCCAGTAGAGACCTGTTTCTTTCCCAGGGAAAATGAACTTCTGGGAAGAATACTTTTATCCTAATTATCTTGAATTTCTGTCCATTCTTATTCATTGATCTGTAAATAAATAAGAATGGGTAAATGACAGGAATGCCATGTACTTCTAGACAGTCTTCAGTGCTTCTAGAACAGCTGAGGAAGATGTATGCTTAAAATGCAAAATAATAGAATCACAGAATAGTTTGGGTTGGAAGGGACCATGAAGATCATCCATTTTCAACCCCACCACCAAGGGCCGGGGTGCCTTCCACTAGACCAGAACACTCAATTCAATACTCAACACTCTATCCAACCTGGCCTGGAACATGTCCAATTTTTTTTTTTTTTAAAGAAGAATGAAAACAAGGATTGGGGGTGTTAAACCATCCAGAAGAATCAATGAAAATTAAGTTTAGAAAGGCTGTATTATTTAGCAGTTATAACTGAGCTTACTTACCCTTCTGTGAGCAGGGTTGTTTAGTCTGTGATGTGGTAGCGGTGATGCAGCTCTTCATGGCCAGGCTTTATAGCACATGTGTAAGTTGTACACTAAAATAAAATACTAGTACAGCAATTCATGCAAGTAATCAGTATGTTTTTGGTAAAGCAGTGTTAATAAGGCTTTAGACACTTGTTACACTGTGGCTGGTTTTTAACACTGGATATATAGTCATCTGTTGTTTTGGCAGTATCTTGTGTAGTATGTGTTGTGTATGTGATGAAGTAGGTGGTAAAGTAAAAAAGGAAACACTATGTAAAACAAAAATACCATGAGAATTAAGTTTGAGTTTTCGTGACACCTATGCCTGTGGTGGAGCCTGAACTGTTTTAGTGTTTGAGTCATGTTTGTGAAATACAAATGCTTTGTTGTCTTTTAGAGAATGTATGTGTAGCTCTTTAAACACAAACTACACTTGTAATATAAAAGTTGTTTGTGTTGCAGTAAGTTGGCTTTTCCTTTAGCATCCAGTATACCCATTTTCTTGTTCAACAGAAGCATAAACCAATAAGCGAAATATATAACATTGTAAGTTGCTGGTTGGATTGTATTTGTTTTGTACATTACTAATGTACTCTGAAAATTTTATGCAGTCCTGAGACCTATTCTTATAGTTTATTATGTCTTCAGCAGCTATGTGCTATGTGAATAGGCATTTGTTAAAACAACATGCAAAACTTCACTCAGTCTCTATTAACATATAAGTAGGCCTTGCAGCGTTATTAGCAGAGTACTTGTGTATAGAATAGTATCTGATAAGGTCTGAAGTATCCTTTCATTAGTGGCTTCATTTGGACTGTAGCAGCTGCAAGACATCAGGTCCTGAATCAGCAAGTGTATCTTTTCTTAGACTGTAGCAATAATTCATTTTTTACCTGAGTGTATGAGAACAGACATTGACAGAAATGAACCTTACCTAAACGTGTAATAGATTGTTTGAGGTTTGTGTTTAACTGGTCAGTAATCTTGATATTGTGACAAAAGTTTTCTTTTTCTTTTTTTGGTGGTGTATGCTAGAAATTAAAAATTGTAATTTAAAAAGAGAGTCAAGACAATATATTTAATTTCTTGGTCTTAGCTTCTTGAAAAATCTTTTACTTCTTTCTTCTGAAGTTCATTCACATAAATATAGTGTATAGATGGTAACTTTACTGTAGTAAACACATTTACATCATATTACTTTCTTTGCATCTATTCTTTTCTGACAGTATGGTCCCCAAAAAGGCTCTAGTGCTTGAGGACAAGTGTCACAAGGTGAAACCTCAGAGTGGGAGGATGTCAGTAAATGAGAATCCTTCTAGGAATATTAGAGCAATCACAAGCAAGATGTTACAGGAGTAACTGTTTCAAACACTATGCAAAATGACTGCCTAATTTATTTTTGGTTTTTCCTCTCTATGCAGAACTGCATTAATCTGAAACCTGGGTTTATCATGTTCAAAATACTGTTTCCTTGGAAATACTCCATAAAATTAAACTTGTTTTCAATTTGAAATGAAAGACTCAAACTGTCTATGGCATATTTTGAAACATTTAAATAGATTAACATCTCATTTCTTATTGTGATTGTGCAGACAATAAGGATCTTAAATTGGCACATTTCTACAAAATTTTAATGCAGAGTAACTATATTAAAGACAAATGTAGGTTCCTTTTTAATGTGCCTTATTTCTGGCCTCATAATGTCAGTGAAGGCATTGTAGAAAACTATAGGAGAAAGAAATTCAAACTTTTTATGTCAATGCAAGTCAGTCGAGAGGGCCCTATAGAAGTTCATTGAGTCTTTAAATTCCTACAGATGATGCAGTTTTTTCTCTTTGTCCTCTTTCCAAGATAGAAACATAGTGATAAAACTATACCCGTTACATAGCTTACTTTTTTTTCAATGTTACTTCTACTCTTCGTAATAATCAATGCATTCAAAACATTAAGGTGTTTTCAGTTGCCTTATTTATGACTGTAAACATCTGTTAGTGCTTTGTCTTAAGTTCCCTACAGATATTATGGTAACTTAGGTTTTAACACTGTATGGTTGAAGTTGCTTCCTTTCAATGTAAAGCATTTATAGGGAATAAATTGATTACTTGCTTTCTGCAACACCAAAAGAGCTGTTTTTTGAAGCACCATGTAGCAGTTCCCCAGGTTATAATGTCTTCAGTAGCATAGCTAGGCACAATGGAAGTCAGAAGGAATTTGGCTCTTTGCAGATAGCAGGTGAAATTTCTGTAGTAAGGAGGCTATTACATAGTATTATGTAAATACCTGCTAAATTATTTTAGTTGTCTTTAAAAATACAGTGTGGAAATTTTGGTGTTTTGTGTTTGTTTGTTTGTTTTCTTGGTTTTTTGGTTTTTGTTTTTTTTTACCAGAGAAGTGATTATTTAGTACTTGAATTTATTTTCAGCTTTTCTGAGGTATCTGTGATTTGGTATATATTTGAGATTCCTCTTTATGGAGTGAGCAGGATAGGATATAATTAATCTGAGTTCTGATTTTTATCAGCTTTCATATAGAAAGATCTTCCATATACCTTCAACATAGTGGCTACAAGATCAAATGGAGCAATTATAAATAAAAATCAGAGTTGTCTCTTTCTGTTTTGTTTTTTTTTAAATTTCTCAATCTTTTAGCATCTGCAGTTCTGTACCATCTCTTACTGTTGTTCTTTCCTTCTATTTGGCTCTGGCTGTTTTTATTTCTCACAATTAGTCTATTCAGGCATCCAAGTAGAAACTTCAGGCTCCAGCAAAAATGTAAATTTAACTCTTTGACTAGAAAGATACTTGAGGAGAAAATAGTTATTGTGAGCTTTCTGCTTCTTCAACATTTCTCTGCAGAGAAGCCTAGGCTTTTCAGTATGTCTTACAGGAAGAAAGTAGGTATTATAGTGCCTTTTTTTTTTTTTTGACATTTTCTCTTTTGCTTTGTGGTAAAAAATTTGAATCTTCAGTGAATTTTAAATTCCGTAGTTTTGTGGTGTTCCTAAAGTTTCTATATGACTTGTGAAATGTAACTAGAAAATGTGCTGAGATACTAAAATGATCACCTATATCTTAACTGAACTGGACTGGAACAAGAATAAATACAATTTCAAGTGAAAAAACAGGACTTTGTAAAATACACTTGCTTTTTTGGTCCTTAATACCAATTTGGCCGCACTTTAAATAGTTTTCCAGCTATAGTCTCTTGTTTCAGTCTCTCATGGGTTGATTTCACGTCTTCCATGGGTGGTTGTTCGTTATTTTATGAGCTCCTGTAAGAGTTGAGCATGTTAATGAGGTGATGAGTAGCAGCCAGTGGGACTGAAATTGCTCTGAAAGAGGGGCTGCTTAATAAAACAGGCACCAGGCCACTTCGTGCCATTTGCCTGGACAAATGATGCTCCCACCGCGGCAGCCAGGGACGTGTCTGGGTAGGGAGCTGAGGTGGAGGGACAGTCCTCAGCTACTGAGGGAGGCAGCAGCAGAACCACACCATTGTTCACCCTCCCTGGTCTCTCCAGCCACGCTGTGTCAGGTCCATTTTTGGAAGGTGCTACAGGATGGACTGGGGGTGCTGCTTCCTTGTGCTGACACCTCTGCTTCCCAAGGACAGCTCTTATGGCCTGACATAGCTACAGACAGGAGGAACAGGTCTGCTTTGGTCTCCTAGACCAAACCTCTTAATGTGACAGGACATTAGAAGTGCGTCATGAGCTGAGTTCTGGGCCTGCATTGCACCTGGGCTGCTTGTTGTGCTGCCCCTCGTTTTTGTCGCAGACTAGGGGAGGAAGACTTAAATACGTAGCTCTGCCACTCTTCTGATCCTGAACTGCATGAAATGTGAACTTCAGGCAGCAAATAGGAGCACAATTTATGTACTTCCTGCCACTGAGGCAAGTCTTTTTGCAGACCCTGACTCTTGACCTAAAGAAGGGTTAAGTGTCTAAAAAAAAACAACAAAAAAGTCAGTTGCAGTCTGTGAAGGTTACAGATGTGAGGAAAAGGTAAGAAAGTTACATGTAGTGATTTGGCATAAATACAACTCCTGTTAAATTTTAGAGCATTTAAAGCCTGTCATGGTACTGTTTTCCCCCTCAATTTATAGTGTACTAATCTAGTTGAACACAAGATTACCTATCAACTATAAAAAAATAATAAATAAGCTTAATTAATGGGCCTTTGATTTTGCTCACTTCAAACCATAAGTTGTAGGCATTCCTTTTGCCTTGAAAAAGGAATGAGGAAAGATGGTGAAAGAAAGGTGAAAGATGTCTATAGTAAATGTATTAATTATTTGGAATATTCTTATCTAACTTCAGTTTCTATTAATAGCTAGTCTCCTTCATGAAATGATGTTTCGAGTAGCTGTAAGTGAATCCCAGGGAAAAATACATGTTGTTGAACATCCATCTTCTTCCTGAGATGGTGTTAGTGCCTAGTGCTTTCCAGTCACTGCCAGTGGGTAAAGATTCCTTGTTCCCAGCTGTATGAAACACAGTTTGTCTGTGTTTACAGCTGTTACTGAGGAGGCTTGGAAGTTAGGATATCTGAGGAAGAAAACAGTGGTGATATCAAAAGGTTGCCTAGACAATGATCTTCCATCTAATATTTTACACTTTTATGTAACCTTAGTCTTGTCACTATAAAAATACCGAAACAAAACCTTGATTGCATTTCTAGTATGACTTGTATTCAGAGGCTGTTTGCAGTCAGTGGAGTTAGTTATCTAAAATTGTTTCTAAAAGTAAACATCCTTTCTTTAATGAACAAGAGATTTTCAGTCTTCACATGAGTATCCTTCATGTGTCAGACCCCAGACTATGCTAATAACAGCTCTGCCTTTATTATTTAAGAGAAAAATCAAGAGGTTTCCACTTGTTGCTTTAAGTTATAATTGTTTTCTTGAATCTGCTACTGCAGTGGTGCCTCAGTAATGTATTCAGCAATGCAGCAAAGACATCCTTTTGTTTGTTGCCCTTTGCTTCAGCTCTTCAGTATTTTTAAATGTAATACCTGCTATATATGGTTCTGAGGTTCCATTCCATGCTGGCATGTTTAAAGGAGAGGAAGATGGAATTATTATACATTAGAAATTATCAGAGGAGGGCTTTGTAAGTATCAAACACAGAAGCATGTAAGATAACTGTTGGAAGCGATCCATAGAAAAAGCAGAAACACAAGTACACAATTAAGTATGTCACTTCTGAGATGTCCTGTTCAGTTTCATTCCGTGTCAAAAGCATTATAAATAGATTAACCTGCACTTGCAAGTCGAATAGTTGCTTAAAAATTTCATTTTATGAGATGGGAACTCAAAGGTCATGTTTGTTGACTTAAACTGTTTTCAGAATGCCATAGGTGAATATTTTGTTTTCATACAGTTTATTATTTCATAGTAAATTCTTGTTAACTGTGCGAACTAGTGTCAAAATACTGTGAATGATTTGATAACTAGGAAATGTAGGTTTAGGTGATTTTTGGATGTGTGCTTTAGTTGTTGGAGGAGGGTTGCTTTATTTTTGGCAAGGGACCATGGTGAAAGCCTAGGTTCTCATTTTGCTGTTTATCTTTTTGTATTCCTGTTGTCTTGGTAATGGCATTAGTTTTGCTTAAGAAACAAGCAAAACTGATTTTGCTAACTTCTAATAGTGTTATTTAGGGGTGAGGAAATTCTTCATTTCAGCTTTCTAGTATTTGCTATTAAATTGTTAACAATGGTACTGGACACTGACTTCATTAAAGCCACCTTTTTGTAAAACTGGCTTTTGGACTTCATTTCAGATCACTGGTTAGTATAGTAAAAATATTTTCCCCTCTTCAGTTTGCCATCAGATTGCAAACATCTAAGTGCCATTGCTGGTACATTGCTCAAGTGAACGTTCTGCTCTGCAATCCAGGCCTTTAATGTTTCAGTGTGATCTTTTCATAAGTGCTGTGCAAGGATGCCTTTTGCTGCTAAAGTAATGCAGTGTTGCATGTATTTTATAAAATTTCTCATTCCAGTTTGTCTGCAAAACATCATTAGGTATGCTGAAGATGATGAAATTGGTATATGTATGGCTGTACCCCGTACTTTCAAAATAAAGCGCAACCTTTGGCTTTCTTTGTTCATGCTGTAAACATTTTAGCTAATACTGTTATTCTCCATCAACAACTCAGGATGCCAAAACCAAAATAAAGTTGTCCTTACCTCCTGCAGAGACAGGATCTGTCCATATGAAACCATATATGCTGGGAATCCCTTGTTCTTATGCCACCATTAAATGACCTCTCAGTAGCTTAATTGGTAGATGATTAGTCAGCATAGTGTTTCTTGGCAATGTTCCACATACATATGTATTTTTGTAAGAGACAGATGCATTTCTTTTGTTCTTTCATTTTTAGTTACATGGGAATTGGGCTTTCGGCACAGGGTGTGAACATGAACAGACTACCAGGTATGTTTCAGTTACTTACATTGTTTTTTAAAGTATGCTTCACCTGTGGTAAGCAATGGAGTGTAGTATGACACCTCTGTGTTGTATCTGTTTCTGGAGTTATGTAACACTTGCAGCTGCAAAGCTTAACTTTTACTGTACATTTGCTCCTGTACTACTTCTGTCAACTCTTGCTGTTGTTAATAACATTATGCAGATACTTTTTAGCAAACAAATACATTTTAAAATTTTTGTCAGGTGTCCTGATAAAAATGAAGCTATAGATTCCCATGTATGCTGGATTTCTAGCAATAAAGGCAAGCTACTATGATAAAAACTTCCTGTCAAAAATGGAGGGAACTCTCCATCTGTCACTTTCTGTACCTTTGCCTTTCCAGCCTTCATAGTAAGAGTGTGTAGCCTAGTTAGCAATTGTCTGTAGTGTCTCTGAATAGTACTTAAGAACGTTTTGAGTGTGCATACATAAAAGATTGGGTTTTTAACAGACGTTTAAATGTGTGAAAAATATCCATCCAAAACCAACCGACTGGCTTCCTTGAAATTACCAAAATCTAAAACCATGTTGAATTGACCTTTGACTATCTGCATTTTCTTATTTTTGAGTTTTGACTTCCTTACCTAAATGCCTGGTAGAGATTCATATGATGACTGAAAGTCCCCGTTACACTATGAGCCCACCTAAGGCCCTTTGAATTATTAGTGGGTGGCATTAAGTTTGAGTATGATTTAGGATGTTATAATTATCGAAGATAGTACTAATCAATGTAACTGCAATAATTTGGGGTTGTCTTTAATTTACTGAGAGATGCTTAATATGGTACCAGCTGAAGCTACTGATGATAAAGATTAAGGGTCTAAGTGTGGAAAATACTTCCAAATTAACCTGTTAGGCAGCAGCTTGACAGAAGAGGTTCAGTATTGAATTTCAAAGAGTGTGGATAGGTATTTATACAAGAGCTCAGACCAAAATTGCTTGCTGTGAATTTCATTTAGTAGTGTAACAGTATAAAGCTTCTTAAAGATTCTACAGCTTCTTCACCTGCAAAATCAGCACCATATTTGCATGCATAATGATTTGCTCTTGGCTGTGATTTTTACCTGTATTGCTAATTTTTTTCCTTTTATTTAAAATTTATTTTTATTTATTTATTTCAGGGGCAGCATAGCTAGTTACACTTTAGTCTGGAGATTCTGTTATTATGCAGAGGCTGCTTGCTGCTGAATAGTCATTGAGAATAATCAGGACTAGAAATATGTTTCCCCAGAGATGCCTGTTTGGTTTTTAGCCAGGAAGAATCTGATTATGACATATGGTAGTTTTGCAGAATTATAGGGAGAACAGGGGAATCTTCACTGCTTTACTGGGACATGTCAGATCTGTATTTAGCTTTTTGAATTTCAGCATTGTAGCTGAATATATTTTTGGTGTTGGTAATATTGTCTGTTTGCATAAAGAGAAAAATGTGTTATCTGAATTTGCATTACCTGTTATATACTACAAATGCAATTACTTATTCAGTCGTTTTGGTAAAAGAAATTGTCATTTTAAAGATTACACAGCTTTCCTAGATAAGAAATATTAGAAAGCAGAAAGATGAGCATAGTAATTAACTTTATTAACCTGACTAGAGTATACCAACTTAGCACAGTCTTTAATTTATTTAATAATAAAGAAAATGAATAAATTGCAAATGCCTTTGTTCTCTAGGTTGGGATAAACATTCATATGGTTACCATGGAGATGATGGACATTCATTCTGTTCCTCTGGAACGGGCCAACCTTACGGCCCAACGTTTACTACGGGCGATGTCATTGGCTGTTGTGTCAACCTTATCAATAACACCTGCTTCTACACCAAGAATGGACACAGCCTGGGTATGGAGAAATGCTGCCTTTCCTGACAGTGTTTTGCCTTCAAGTCTGTTGTCAATAGGAAGCCCTCTTCACATCAGGAGCAAAGGGTTTGAATAGTTCTTTTGACAGTTTGACAGTCTATGAAGTAATTAAAGAACTGGGAAAAAGAATTTCTTCTGTGCCATTTGCACTAATATGCCTTGTGAATTTAGGAAGATCCATCTTTTAGCATCTCATTCCACAGCATCTGCATTAGTGAACTCCATTACTAAATCCACAGATAGTGCTTGATGGTCATAAAGTAATAGATAATAAGAGAACTAAAGATAAGGAGAATGGATATAGCTAAAATTCCTTGCTGCTGTAGGGGGAACACCAGCCTTCACTAAAACCTTACATTGGATGCATGTTATTTTGAACACATGTTGGAGAACAGTGTCTTTTGGATTCCCAGTCTGGAGTCATTCACAGTTGGGCTAAAGCCATAAATTATAAAAGTTGAGCTGAAATTAAGTCCATTAAATTCATACAGTAAATGGTACTATTATGCAACACTGCAAGACAGTTTTTGAATTTGAAGATGTCAGGAGTGGGTGGAGTTAATTTTTATGGAATATCTATTTCAGTTACTTAATGTAATTTAATGAGCAAAGATATGGAGTGTAAAGAAAAAAAATTACTTCCTGCATTAAGAAAGGAGTGGGGACCTGGGAAGAGATCTTGAAACTCTGCTGAGGGGAGCAGGAACTTTGAAGGGATAAAGCTCAAAGAAGAATAAGGTTTCTGTGATGGGTAGAAATGCGATAAGGAAAGGAGAGGATAGCGTGAAGTTTGCTGTTGTTATTTTCTTACATTGGTGAGAAACAAACACAAAGTAGGTTTGGAAAAAAGGGGAATGATGTGGTTTAAAGTCTTTTCCTAGCCTCCCTAAATGAGTCTGACAGTTTGTTTGCTCAGGCCTTGGCAAACACATCTGACTTGGGAGTTTTTCCTGCCTCTACTCAGAGCAGGGCTTAGGAGTCTCCTGAGGTCAATTCCATGTAATCACTTCCGTGATTCTGTTCTGTCATGATTTAATGTTCCTTCTGAATTGAATGAGTCTGTATATCTTGAGACCTAGGGCAGTGGGACACTTGAACCACGCACTTTGTAGTTGTTTCTTTTGGCATCCTGTTGCAGGATAGGTCATAGTGGAAGATAATGGGCTTGTGTTTGCCCTAATCTTTAACTGGGTTAAAGCTGAGAAAAGCAGTCTTACCTTATTACCTTTTTAAAACATTCACAATGTGCCTGCAGGGAAGTTGGATCATTTGATCAACTGAAGAGACAGGAGTGTTCTCACTACCCTTACAGTGACATGAAAAAATGAGCCAGCTAGGAAGGCAAGAGCAGAACCCTCCTTTTCAGTGGAAAACTTAAAGCAGGCTGGATTAGGCCAACTGAAACAACAGTGCAAAAGATTAAAATCTATTTTTAGAGGAGACCAGAATGGCATAGGTGAGGGGAGGCTAATAAAATGTCATTTGTCATAGACTGAGTCTGACAAACACTTTATGGATTTCAGAAGGAAACCTGTTCTGCTGTCATGAGCTTTGCTAGCTTTAGCTTCTGACAGAATAAAATTGATTCCGTGTTGAGTGGAAAGAGAAATCAGAAATTTTGTCTGTCTCACTGAGTTGTTGCAGCTGCTAGATGTCCAGAATTCCTGTGCGTCGGTGACTTGGAGGACATTTATGTTTCTTCTCTGGGCCCACATATATGGTCTAGAATATAGGGAGTCTCTGGCTCAGCCTGGGATTTGATATTGCAGAAAGGGCTAAGCAATTCTCATGCAAGTGTGAAATGCTGAGTTGAAAAAAAGCCAAAACCAACTCCCCCCTCCCCCAAGACCCTCAGCACCTACATATCACTTAGTCATCATTTATTTGTCATGCCTACAGCCTCCGTTTTGGAAAAGAGCAACTTGGATGTCAAAATTGCCAAATCGAAAAAGTGTGATATAGCTTAGAAAAAGTTAGGGTAAGAGCAGGGAATAAATAAAATGATAGTTTTGAGATATGATGGGAGGAAACAAAGGAAACAGATTCACTCAGTATGTTATCCTTCTGTCTCAAAAGATATGGGTTAGCAATCCAGATGCTCTTGAGGTTTGAAATCCTGGTGAAGAATGCAGATTGGAAATAGGGATGGAATTTAGGACAACAGGTTAAAAGCTTTGTTTTCATCTTAAATTTGAAAAGATGGTGGTACAAAATAAATTGAAGTTTGAAGGGCTAAGTGGATTTGAATGATTCCACATTAAAAAAAATCCTTGCAACAGTAAAGGAAATCCTGAAATACTGTTAATATTTGGCTGTCAGAAGAAGATGACTGATTTTTTTTTTTTTTTAACTGAAACCTTCCCGCCCCCCAAAACTGCTTGAAGTATATAGAGGTCATATTTTTCTCTAATCCTGAGACAGCAAAATCACTCCCTAGGTTTTATGGGTAGATGGATGCTTGTAATTATGTAACAAGATATTAAGCTGTTCGGTTTGAAAACCAAAGCATGCCGGCATGGATTAGAGTGAAACATTTGCAGGCTTGGAGTATTATAGACATGTGCTGCTTGTGTAAAGGTTGTGAGTGAGTATTTATGAGGAAAAGTAATAGCAATCAGGCAAAGAGACCATTAAATCTTGATGTTGCAGCATCATGACATGCAAGTGAAAAAGTATTTTCAGGTATCCTTTCTTCTCTAACTGTAGTATATAGCTAGAACTTTCAGACTTTCTAATCTGCATATCTGTATGATTTGCTAAATCTTATGACCTATTTTGAAAAAATTTAGGGCGGTTCAAGTATTTTTAAATGATGATGACTTTTTGCCAAATACTGCCATTTATTATTTAAAAACATGAATTGTGCCTAAGCATCGTGGATTTCACTAAACTTATTTCTGAGACAGTTTGGGTGAGATTTCTGAATAGATAATGATACATTTAAGAAAATGAGGCTAGAGTCTGGACACAGGGAAATTAATCTTAATTTTCTCTTCATTACAGGCATCGCTTTCACAGATCTACCGGTAAGATAAATGCATTTTCAAACAGTTTCCCTTTGTGTCATAAACAGATGTTTCAGATCAGACTAGCATTTACCTTATGCTTGTTGGAATTAAAATTATAATCTTTGTAGCCAATTTAATACATTTCTCATCGTGATTTTAGTGGTGATTTTTTAATTGAAGGAGAAAGTGGTTTGGTTTTACACTGATCCTTACAAGAGGTTTTCCTTTTCAGGCTATTTTTAGCAGAAAATAATACATGTGAATAGTTATTACGTACTTTGGCACATTCAAGCCTTACATACAAAGTCAGAGCTGTATTAAACACCAACGTAGTGGATGGCTGCTTGAGATATTGCCACTATAACTCATTCTTGATGCCTGATTTTCACGCTCTTTGCTTCATAGAATCAAATGTATCAATTTTTTTTAAAAGCTGCACATATCTGAAGTCTTGTAGCTTTTGAGTCAAATTCTGCTGTCCTTAAAACTGGCATCTGTTCCCTATACTACTGATACAGGCATAATACTAGACTTACTTTGGTTGTCTTCCCATCCACTTCATTTCTGATTTAATCTGTTTAAGGTGCAGTGTGTGATGCACGTCCATCTGGCCAGCTACTCCCTTTGTGTGGCCTTAAGAGGCAAGGACAAATATTAAGGAAAAATGAAGTCAGTAACCCAAGGAGCCTCTTAGTCCTACCACAGGGTTGAGTGTTTTGTGTAGGAAACTACTGCCACTGTTCTGGATCTTCAGGACGCTAGCAGGACTCCCTGCTAGCCCATGGTGCCAGCTCAGGAAAGCTGACACTATAATCTGAAGTATGAAGCTGAACCCCTTGTTAGAATCAATGGTTTCTGTCTCATTAAAAGATTTGAGACTTGTGGTTTGTTGATTATTTTAGACTAGGTAACAGTATGAGCATGTTTATTTAAAAAAGCAGGTGTTGTATTTGTGAAAATAGGGGCAAGATTGGCTTGGGCATGGTTTGAGCAACGAGAGTATTTTTCACTTCACTCGGTTCTCTGGGCTCCAGAGTTCCTACTGACCTGCGTGTTGGTAACTTCTTACTGATAGCTTTAATTTATTTTGCATAACAGTTGTGTAAATCAGCAGCCCATCATACCATACCACCATTGTCTGCAGTGTATTTATGATGTAGGTATATTTATTTAATAAACTTTAAAAATTTTTTAAACTACTTCCCCCCCCCCACACACACA
>WAAE01019568.1:172987-206105 GCA_013400495.1 Nicator chloris | reverse complement strand
AAGAGTGTTTAAATTGTAGATAATCAAAACTATTTTGTGATGGACTAGTGAATACTGAATTAATAGTTGTGATCTTGTGATCTTATGAGAAGCTTGAATAGAAGAAGATAAAGTAATATGAAGCCCTTTGCTCCTAGGGAAAAAGGAGGTCTCTGTTGTATGAGATGATTTTGGGAAAGATGAAGAAAACCCTTTGCTTTTGGAGCTGTTCATCTTTAAAATGACTACCCCATGAGTAGGCGTGAGTCCATTGACACATATGTAGCTGGTGGGAAAGGCTATGTGATATGGGAGGTCCACAATTCCACAATCTTGGGGGGGCTGCTTTTGTGAAAGTAAAGAACCACACATGGACTGTTTCTTTCTTGTAGAAAGTTACCATAACCAGAAGAAACTCTCTCTCTCTCTCTAAACAGACCGATGAAAGATTATTTTATAAGTAGTACTGACCTAGAGTTCCAAGTTTTGTCTTTATACATTGTCAATAAGAAAGGAAAAGAATCTGATGGGGAGGGGGAAGTGTTTTGAAGGTTTCATTTTTCTTCTTTTAGTGTGTTAATAAAATCTATCTTTGTACCTTTTAAGTTTGAGCCTGCCTTTCTCTTAATCCTATCTCACAGCAGGGTTCTAGTGGACACTCAAACCACTACATGCCACAAGCCCCAGTGCCCCCTGCAGTGCTTCCATGGACTGGTTCTATGGATCACCTTCAGCACTTCAACAAATGCTCTTGGTTTGCACCGAGGGAAACAAAGACAGGGTAGGACTTGCTAAATATGGCAGGAATTGTGATGTCCTTCAATGAAATGAGAAGTGTTTAGAATGAATCATGGAATCTCATGGGTTGGTTGGAAGGGACTTTAAAGATCATCTCATTCCATCCCTCTGCCATGGGCAGGGACACCTTCCACTATCGCAGGTTGCTCCAAGCCCTGTCCGGCCTGGTCTTGGACACTTCCAGGGAGAAGCCACAACCTCATCCCAACCTTTAATTTCAAATGCCACCATATTCCACCACTCCCTTAATTTTTTTCCAGCACTCCCACACATAAAGGATGCAAGGCTGCTCCACTTGTGTACTTCTCTGAACCTTACCAGCCTATTTTAGACCCAGATCAAGCTGTGGGCCCTCTGAAGCAGAAATAAAGCACCTGCTACGGCTGCAGAACTCCCATCGGCTCCTGCAATAATTGTTAATCATGAGTAGCTTTGTAATTTGCCAACCCTTCTGCAGAAATATGACAGATTCCTTGTGTAGGATGTGTGTGCACCAGGGTCCCAGAGGCCATCTGAGGTCCTCAGACTGTTTTATGTACTCAGTCATTTTTATACACTCAGCCAACTTTATACTCTCAGCCAATTTTCCATTGTGCTCAAAATGGAAACCACCTTACTGCTGGGAAAAACGTACTCAGGCTGGTAATGCCTTCCCCTCTCCTGCACACAAGTTTACACACTCTGTAAGGGTTTTCTCCATCCCAACACCCCTTCTACAGGGAATTCTACTCTGGAGTGGGTCCTGCCTCTGTTACCTCAGTGGTACAGACAAAGCAGCTGTGGAGCTCCTCTAAGCTTTTCCTACTGGCACTGTGAGAGGTTTCATCCTCCTCAGCCATCTGAAAATCACCTGTGCTGGAAGAGCATCTCCCACCCTTTGCACCTAACATTCAGTACTTGTGAGCTCAGGTTCTGTGCTGCTGGACCATCTCCAGACAGCTCCATCCTGACCTTCCTGGGCATTCCTGGACAGCCAGACATTTGGGAGTGTCCCTGGGAGTGTCCAAGGCCAGGCTGGATGGGCCTTGGAGCCACCTGGGATAGTGGAAGGTGTCCCTGCCCATGGCAGGGGGTGGCACTGGGTGGGCTTTAAGGTCCTTCCCAACACAATCTATTCTGGGATTCTGGGATTCTGTTTAGGAAGCAGAAGGGACAGTGAGTATCACATGTGGTACATGCAGGGAAATGTGGAATTGGTTCTTAACCCTCTTAAACCGTTTAGCAAACTCCGCACAAATTCTGGTGAAGGAGTCGTGGATACAGAGCAAGTAAAGAAAATCTCTGGAGCAGATTAATATTTTAAAGGTCGTGCCAAATTTTACAGACAACATTGTATGGTCCAACTGCTGCTGTGCTCCATGGCCCTGGGGCAGTGCCGGGAGTTTTCTCCATGTGCCTGGAACTGCTGCACCCAGAGAGTGGCACTGAAGGGCTCTGGGAGCTCATGGGCTGAAGCAGGATTTGCCAACATGATTTTGATTGACTTAAAGGCCTGGAAGAGTGCTTTAGAGAATATTAATTGTTTTCTGGTTTGTTTTTTTTTTTTGGTGGACCCTATTTTCTTCTCTCCAACTTCACTAAAGCAAATCCACAGATTTGTTTCCCCAAGGCTTTATTTAAAACATTTTTGATCCAAAGGCAGAACTCAAAATCTTTTCTCTGTAGATACTTTTCGTATTTGTGCTTTTTTAATGGAACAACTTTATGATTGACTCTCTTCAGTTGTGACTCTGAGCTGTCCACCTGGGATTTGTGTTAAAAGGAGCTGAGTTGCTTATGGGCAGTACCTTTTAGGCACTTCCACTTAATATTTTCAATTAAAATGGTGACTATCTTAATATCTTCTTTTCCATCTGATGCGGCTGAGGAGTCAGGACTTCATGGCAGTGATACTCAGCTAGAAAACCTGTGTCAGCTGGAACCATGGAATTATGGAATCATGGAATGGTTTGTGTTGGAGGGACATTAAAGCCCATTCAGTCCCACCATGGGCAGGGACATCTTCCCAGGTTGCTCCAAGCCCCACCCAGCCTGGACTTGGGCACTTCCAGGGATGATTTTCAGTCCAGCAGCTCCTGTAACCTCCTCCCTTTGAATTTATTATTGTGCTTCCTGCCTTCCCCCGCTTTACAAACACCTTGTGCTGAGCTGTGACAGAGCTGGGGCAGGTTTAACCCCGGAGTTCAGGCAGGTGCTGCCACAGGCCAAAGCAAAGGGGGAAAAAACAGATCCTGCTTTTCCATTCTATCTGGGCTACAGCTCCTGGAATAGCACAGCACCTTCATGCTCCACCTCATAGCATTGATCCACCCCTGAGGCAGATAAAGGATATCTATTTAGTATAGTTATAATTAACATAGCTATTATAACATAGCATGGAGAAGGGAGGCTTTGGGAGAGCTCGTTGTGGTCTTCCAGTACCTAAGGGAGGCTGCTAAAAACGTGGTAGTGACAGGACAAGGGACAATAGGTTCCAACTGCCAGAGAGCAGGGTTTGATGTGATATTATGGAGAAATTCTTCCCTGTCAGGATGAGGAGGCCCTGGCACAGGTTGTCTAGAGAATCTGTGGCTGCTCCATCAGAGCCCTGAGCACCCTCCTGCAAATCTCTGCAAAACCCAACTCTGCCTTTAAAGCAAAGCTCTCCCTGTCTGTATTCCACAGTCCTCCAGGCCTGTCGAAAACCCCGTCCTGGGCTGCACAGTCTCTGAATTTTCAACATCAAACCTCCCTCTATCCAGTCTGAAATCTTCCCAAGCTGTAAAATTGCGAAGAAAAATTCTGATGCTTTGAAGAGCAATGACATCAGATTGTTCTGCTTCTGTTTTCTGTGGATCCAGAGTCTGTAGTCCAGATGGTGGATCCACCCCCCATATTCAGCAGTGAGAGCCTGTTCTCACAGGGAATTTGTGCTAATTAAAAAATAGCATTTTACTGAAAATAGAATAAAAATATTTGGAAGTGTTGGAGCATTTTGGAAGCAAATAAAAGTACTGGAAAGAAGGAGAGCAGTTCTGCCTCACAAAGAAAGCAAGGGGGGTTTTTGGCTTAATTTCTTAGGAAAGTTGGGGTAAAATTTTTGGAGGAGATGCAGGATGAGGTTTTCCTTTTTAGGGACAACACTCTCTAAGCTGCAGAACCTGAGTGGTATTGAGTGGTGAGAGTGGAAGAAATTGCACTCACAGTGCCTGGGGACTGTTCCAGCTCAGGGCAGAGGCAAAGTACATGTGAGTAAGGAAGGGAGGGAGAAACAAATCCCTGTCTCTTCCTGCAGAGAAAGGGAAGCTCCTGTCCTCACTTCTCCCATCAAGGTGGGGAGACACTGGCACAGGTTGTGGCTGCCCCATCCCTGGAAGTGTCCAAGGCCAGGCTGGATGGGGCTTGGAGCAACCTGGGATAGTGGAAGGTGTCCCTCCACAATGGCACTGGATGGGCTTTCAGGTCCTTCCAACTCAAACCACTCTGGGATTCTGTAATTCCATGATCTCTTGTTGTTATGCCACAATCTGATTTGGTTCATGGTGCTGGGAATGGTGCCAGCTCTGTGGCAAGACTGGAGCCAGGAAAAAGAGGGAATGGGGAGGAAAAGGGCCCCGAGTCCAGTGGAGTCCATGTCTCTGAAGGCTGAAAAGCATCCAAATGTGTCAGATGGAAATTCCTCTAGCTGAAGTTTCTCCAGGTTTTCCCAATGGAAAACCAGCCAGAAATGGTGGCCTGAAATCAAGTCAGGGAGTCACTTGTTACCACTCAGTCCTGTGCTCCAGAGGACCAAAAACTGCAAAGAAGGTCAGAAAAATATGTGGGAGAGAGAATTCTTTCCTTATGGAACTGAATTCAGGGAAGACAAGGAGGGTTTTTGCTTCTGGGAGAGGTTTCCTTTTTTTCAGCATCTGACCGGGATCTTTTATTTTTCTCTCTTTTTTCCTACTGAATTCCTTCAAACACCTCCTTGATTTTCACCAGAGTGTCATGTGGAGCCCATCCCCTGTATCAGAGGAATCGTTAAATTGGGATTTGCAGATAAAATCATCAAATTGCACAAGTCAACAACGAAAGCACCTGACATGGACACTTATTCCCTTAATAATGAATCATTGCCAAGCATCAGATGCTGAAGGAGAGGATCTCCTGAATGAACCAGCTCCTAAATCTTTCCATTCAAACTGGAATGGCCAATGCCATTTTCCCATGAATATTCCTGGTCACAGGAAAACAGGGTCTTAACAGGCAACATCCAAAGGAACAAAAGCAGGGAAATGACAGGATTAAAGTTTCAAGGCTAAGTCTGCATTCCCAGGAAGAACTGAAATGTAAATGCATAAATATAAAGAAATACAAATACAAAACCAAATAGAAATGTATTTAAAATGGTTTAAGTGCTGAGAAAGATTGTGGAGGCAGATAAGCATGCCAAGCCTCTGCCCTGGAGGGATGTTCCTTGAATGGGCTGTGAGAAGCTCATCTCAACCATCCCGGGAGAGATACCCCTTAGATGAGGCTGTTCTCCCTGGTCACGGTGAGTACCCATCATGCTCTGGATACTCATGTAGATTCTTTCTAACCTGTTGCTCTTTCCCCTTTGGTACCACCCTTGCCTTCCCCCATAAAAACCTCCTCTTCTGCCCAGTTCAGCAGGGAGGTGTCGTCCCTGGCCCTCTTTGCAGGGTGCTGGATAATAAAGGCTACTCCTGTGGAGCTGCCACACAACACTCCTGTCTCTGTGTCTCTGTGTGGGCCTGGGAGAACCCTGCAAGGCAGAGCTGAAATCACTGCTAAGAGCTGATCAGCTGTGCCCACCTTGCTGAGGGCAGACAGAGGACTGGAAGAGACCCCTGGAAGGCTCTTCTGTGAGACCTCTCTCTGGGAAAGTTGCAGCATCCTGGGTCAGAGCAATGGACCCCTGGCTGGCCACCAACAAAAGATCAGGGTGTTACCACAACAAAGCAGCCAAGTGAAGTCCCTGGAAAGGCTTCTCAGCATGTTATTGCCCTGGAAAAGCCATGGAGGAATAGCAAGTAGGGAAATGTGAACCTGTTTTCTTACAAATTTTGGTCCTATTCACACTCAAAAATTCCCTTGGAGTGCTCAGGCCCTGGTGGGTTGGCCCTGACTGGATTCCAAGTGCTCCCAAAACTGCTCTGTCCCTGCCCTTCCCAACTGGACAGGGCAGAGGAAATGGGATGAAAGGCTCCGGGTTGGGATAAGGACAAGGAGAGATCACCCGACAGTTGCTGCCTTGAGCAAAACAGACCCGACTTGGGGAGCTGAGTTTAATTTACTGGCCAGTAAATTGGAGTAACAACATGAGAAATAAAATGAAATCTTAGAACCCCTTTTGTGGTGCTCCCAGGAGCTAGGTGGACCTTCCAAAGGAAGAGTCTCTTTCCTCATGGGTTCGTTCCCATTGAAAGACATATTCTGGCAGAGGGGGAGTGGTGGTTTTGGCACCTCCCTGATGAACTTCTTCCCTGCAAGTGAATGAAATCAGTATTTTATTCCCTGTCTACAAGACGCTGCTGCTTTGGAGGCTGGAGTGTAATGAACTTGCTGTTTATTACAATTAACAAATAAATCCCTGCACCTTTAAATTAGGTCATAAATCTCTCCGTGCAATTCACTACTGATGTTTTCCTTCCCAGAAGAGATTCTCCAGTGATAGGAGCAGGCAACTTCTCTTCCAAATAATGCGACCCTGAGGACATTCCCTATGACACGGCCTTTTTGTCAGTGGCTTCCTTCCCTCAGAATGTGAGATGTGGTTTGAACACAGCTGTGCCAGCTGATGAATGATACGAGCTCATGCTGCAGAGAAAACCACTGGAGGTTTTCCAGAGGAGCCTGGATGTGGCCCTTGGGAATGTAGTGGTTTATTTGGATTATGGTGCTGCTGGACTGATGGTGGGACCGGGTGAACTCGAAGGTCTCTTCCAACGGTGAGGATTCTATGATCTAAAGGATTGAACTTGACCTCCACACCCGGACCTCCTGGATCCTCGCCCATTCTCCTTTCAGACTCACGTGCTCCTGCCTGGGAGGGCTTTCCTGTCCTTCTCCATCCCTTGTTTGTCCTTCTATTTTCCCCAACAGCAGTGTTACCTCTGTCTCCTCCTGTGATGTTTGGCAAAATATTCCCTCAAGGCTCTGTTTGCTAAGGGTTGGTGCCACTTGAAGTTCCCAGCAATCAAAACTGCTACTAATTAGGTGCAGTGCAATTAAATCACTGCCTTTCAGCGAATCAAAGACACAATCTCAATTAACAATAATAATCCAAAACAATTAAGCAGCTACTGCTGGACTTATTTTCATCCAACTTGCAGTAAATGAGCCTTCTCTCCAGCAGGCCTTTAGCTCTCGGGTAAACAGAGTAAATAACAGCAACTCTATAAAGGGAAAAATCAATAAAAGATCATTTGCAACTTGTAAAAGGTTTGCAAATCTGAACATGGAGAGTAGATTGCATATAATAAAGCTTCAATAAATTGTGTGTTTACAAGATGGCATTTGAAACAACCAAGATTGAGGTTTCCAGAGCAGTCTATAGGGATGGAGATTAGGAACAGCTGAATATTTAAAGCACAGAGTGCATGCTCACTCTCTCTCTCTCTCTCTCTCTCTACCCCTCTCCCCTTGTGTTATTTTTTCACAGAAATTCCCAACGGAATCATTTAAGCAGAAGTTACAGTTTTGCTGTTGAATTTACCAAAGCTTTCAAGTGCACAAGTTTTCTTAGTTTCATTGTAAGATAAGATCAGAATTTTTCTGGTGACGAAACAGAGACAGAATTGGCCCAGGAGGGTGCAGGCCTTATTTCCACTGTCTGGAATTCTGCCTGACCCCCAGAACTTCCTGCTAGGAAGATCCTTTAGGATGTGCCAGGTTTGCTCTGAACCGAAGACAATTCTTCCTCTTTCCTCACCCCAGAAGCAGCTGAGCAAGACTTGGTAGGAGGAGCAGGACCAATCTGCACTTCCTTGTGTTTCTATTTTTCCTGGATTTAGATTTGTGATGTGAATGTTGGATCAGCTGGAGGCACCAGCCTTGTCCCGGGGGTTGGGTCATCCTGGCTGAACTATGTTTATTAAAGGATCTTTTCTAGAAATTGGCTAAAGACAGTGGGTTTTGGTCATTGCAGACAGCTGCCTTTGCAAGAATAAACACGGAGGAAAACCTGCCCTGGGACCTACTCCAAGGACTAAGGAAGCCAGGAGAGTTCCTAGGACCAAGGAGGTACTGGAAGATTTCCTTTGGCTGGGGAATTGTTTGGCTGTGAAAAGTCACAGTTGTTAAACTGTAAGTCCTTACCCTTCTGTGTTATGCAGAAGCCCTTTAAGATTTAATGGAGGAGTCACTGAAGCGTGGCAGGTGAAGGTGTGAGGGCCATGGCAGAGCACTGTGTCCTCCACCGTCCTTCCTGCAAACTGGAAACAGCAGAAATCCCTCTGCCTCCTCAGGGAATGGCACTGAAATGTCTCAGCTGCGAAAGCTGTTTGTCCTTAGCTGGAGACATCACAAAACCTGGAATGCATCACTTCCCTTGGTCCCTACTGACAATCATGGAGGGGTTTGCCTGGCAAGGGACCTTAAAGCCCACCCTGTGCCACCCCTGCCATGGCAGGGACACCTTCCACTGTCCCAGGGTGCTCCATGCCCCATCCAGCCTGGCCTTGGGGACTGCCAGGGATGTGGAGTCTACAACCTATCTGGGCAAGAGCCATCCTTCCAGATTTTTATTAATATATTTGATTACTATCTTGGTCTTCTTTCACCCTACAAATTTTCTGCCTTTCATCTCAATTCAGTGAGTCTTTCATTTCCAGCCAAGACATTTTATGGCCCCGGCATTGTGTCTCTGTGTGAACAATCCCACATAAGCTCTGTTGGATCTCTTTTTCATGGCCAAAACAACCTGACAGAGCACTTGGATGGAGGAATCTTCTGCCCAGCTCCCTGCCTGCTTTGGTTTGGTTTTTGGCATCTGCCTGTGACTCCTTTACTGCTGTTGGTGCAGAGCTGTTCCAGGGCTGCTTGGAGGCCTCCAGGCTGTGACCTGGCAGTTGGACAGTCCCATCTCAGCAGCTGGAGCTGTGCCTGGAGTGTGTGTGATCCTTGAGAAACCCTGATGTTGTAATGTGGGCTCTGGGCCTGCCCTGAGGTTCTGTGATCCTGAGGGGGATCATTGCAGGCAAGCCTGGACTGTGCCAAGCCCTCAGCACGCCCTGGCACTGCTGTGCCCCTGCCTGGGTCATCAGGGTCCGTGCCAGTGGGGCCAGCTCACTCTGCCACTGCCACACCAGCTGGTCCTGGTGCTCTGCTCCCACTCCAGGTGGAACTGCACCTGCTCCCCAAGAAGTCCTTGCAGTGAAATTGCTCCATAATGAATATCCTGATTAATCTGAGAGCCTATGCTAATGAGAGCAGTGCAGAGTCTTCTGGAATGTCAGAGGCTCTGCCATTCCCCTCCAATATGTACCACTTGGTCTTAGGGAAGGGAAGATTTTACTAAGAGAGAGAAGCATGAATAATGTATTGCTGGATAATGGTAAAAAGTGATTATTATTCCTCCTTTCCCTTGGATGTACCAGCATTGTGTTAAAGACAGGCTTTGTTCAGAGGAAAAGGATAATTGGAAACAGGGAAGTGATAGAGTGTCTGGCAAATTACAGTCATGTGAGTGTGGCAGATGGTGCCGCCGTGTCTGACAATTGCTGCGACACCAAATTACTTCCTCGAGTCAAGAGGGCCAATTTTTGCTGGATTTGTCTGTGTTTACAAAGGATAAACAAACCTGTTTGTATGGAAATATGGGAGGAAGCCTCGAGAGAGCCCCCCCAGCCCGCTCTGTCTGAAGTGTTGAGGGAAATTTAAGGTTCAGAGCTCTGGAGACACCTCTGTTATCCCCAGGTAGCTGCAGAGAGCTGTTGCTAATCCACTCAAAAGCTCTGAGTCCCAGTGGGACCAACACTGGGCTAAACTGGGGCTGGTGGAGGGGCTGGAGGAGCTGCTGCAGAAGCACAGAAATTCTTGTCTGTGAGGCAGAGGCACAGCCATGCTAAAGGCAGAGCCACAATGAATTTTTCCAAGTCCAGAAATGCCACGGCAAGGTCACTGCTGTGACCACAGCTGGTTGACCAGAGGTGTGCAGCAGCTGGTTGGAATGGAGGGTGTTGTTAGTCAGAAGTCTCTGGGGGATTTGTGCTTTGAATTTCCACTGACTGGAAGTGTCCACAGCTGAGGTGAGATTGGCACCTACACAAAAAAAAATTTGTACCCACTTCTAATTAATGCACAGCCAGAAATCTGCTCCCTTAAGTCTCTGTGTTCCAGGGCCCCACCTGCACACAGGGAGTTATGTCCTCACTCATTTACTCCTACCTAGACTTAGGATATACTTAATTGGGTCAAGGATTCCTCTCATTACAGCTGAACTCTTTATTATTACAGTGGTGGGAATAGTTGGGATGCTCAAGGAACATCACATCAGCTTTATGGTTGGGCTTGATGATCTTAAAGGTCTTTTCCAGTCTTAACAATTCCCTGATTCCATGATTCTGTGATCACCCAGATGCAGGTTCCTGAGCAGGGCTGGGAGCTGAGGCTGAGGCAGCATTTGCTGCTCTGCCTGAACTCTTGTGTGGCAGCACTGAAACATTGAATTATTCAGCCTCATGAGCCCAGCGTGAATCATCACCAGAATGCTGCTGTCACCCTGATAATGTCACACAAAGCCACTGCTCGAGCCGTGTTTGTGGCACAGGTCAGTGCCCTGTCTCACCACACTCATCCCTCAGCCCCTGCTCTGGGCTCACCTCCCTGGGACAGCCAGGATTCCTGGCTGGCCACGCCTGCTTGGGCACAGGCGTGGGGAACAGAGCAAGGTGTGACCTGGAGTGGTTTCATCACTCTGTCCTGTTCTGCACTCACTTCAGGCCCAGTCTTGGTGTGGCCGTGCCTCTGGAACAGCTTTGCAGCCACCTGGGCACCCAGGGCTGGCCCAGCCCAGTCCTGCCAGGCCACCCCCAGCTCCCCAAGGAGGAGTTTCAGCTCTGTGTCCTGCTCTGGCTGCCCATGGCCCTGTCCTGGCAAGGAGCCAGCCCTGCCCCTGCTGTGACAGCTGGAATTGCTCCCTAGCCCAGTTCTATCAAAATTATCTGGATTGGCTTAAAACATTGCTAAGAGTAGGGTTTTGTTTGTTGAATTTTTTAAAGCTGCTCTGACAGAACCAGGTTAGACAGCAAGGATCTGATCTGTGGTGCCAGCTGATGGCAGAGCTGGAAAGCTCCTACCCCACCTCAGCTGAACCCAGAGCAGCTTCTGTGGTGACAGCCCAGAGTATTTTATCTGCCTGCAGCTCTGGTGGCAACTGGGATGTGTTTGGAGCCAGTGTGGCATGGAGGTGGCAGATGTGGTACCCCTTGGGTGACATCCTGCAGGATCCTGCTGGGGAGCTGCCTTTGCAGGAGGAGTAGGTTGATGGAGAAAGAGCAATCTGGAGAATTCAGGCCAGATTTGGGCTGGGGTTGGAGCTCTGGCATTGTCACAATCTGTTTTGCTTTGTCCAGGCAGGATGTGGCTCCTCTGTTTGACCCCTTGGGCCAGGCAGGATGTCCCTGTCCCTGTCCCTGTCCCTGTCCCTGTCCCTGTCCCTGTCCCTGTCCCTGTCCCTGTCCCTGTCCTGCCCACACAGACAGAATAAAGGGGAGAAGGGAAAGGGACAGGAGCCAACATTGTGAACTGCCAGCCCAGGAGGCCAAACACGCTGGGCTACCCCCAAAGGGAGTGGGAGCAGATTGAGGGAGGGGATTGTCCCCTGTGCCCTCAGGAGACCCCAGCAGCAGAGCTTGCTCCAGGTCTGGGACCCTCAGCACAGGCAGGACACAGAGCATTGGAACAGGTCTGGAAGAGGACACAGAGATGATCCCAGGGCTGGAGCCCCTCTGGAGCCAGGCTGAGAGAGCTGGGAGTGTTCACCTGGAGAGGAGAAGCTCCAGGGAGAGCTCAGAGCCCCTGCCAGGGCCCAAAGGGGCTCCAGGAGAGCTGGAGAGGGACTGGGGACAAGGGATGGAGGGACAGGACACAGGGAATGGCTTCCCACTGCCAGAGGGCAGGGCTGGGTGGGAGATTGGGCAGGAATTGTTCCCTGGGAGGGTGGGCAGGGCCTGGCACAGGGTGCCCAGAGCAGCTGTGGCTGCCCCTGGATCCCTGGAAGTGCCCAAGGCCAGGTTGGACAGGGCTTGGAGCAGCCTGGGACAGTGGGAGGTGTCCCTGCCATGGCAGGGATGGCACTGGGTGGGTTTAAGTTCCCTTCCAACCCAAACCAGTCTCTGATTCCATTTTCTGATTCCATAGTCAGTGCCATGGAGATGTGCAGGGGCTTTAAGGCTGGAAGCAGCCTCTGCATTCTCCTGGAGGACATTCCAAAGGCTGGGCTGAGGTGCCTTTTTCCGCTG
This sequence comes from Nicator chloris, assembly GCA_013400495.1. Classification (NCBI taxonomy): domain Eukaryota; kingdom Metazoa; phylum Chordata; class Aves; order Passeriformes; family Pycnonotidae; genus Nicator; species Nicator chloris. The sequence goes on along the minus strand of WAAE01019568.1, from coordinate 193,881 downwards.
TGTTTTTCTGCTCAGGAAATCAGCCTGACAGGAGAGGGGCCCACAAGGGAGGGGCTGGGTATTGGACAAAACATCCCTTGGAAGAGTTGAATTCCTCCTAAAAGGTCATGGAATGAGTATTTTAGTCTTGAGAGGAGCTGGTGGAATCCTGCTGCAGTGGAGTGGGAACAGGAGGAAATCTAAGTATTTGCAGAGGGAATTTTTGGTCCATTAAATACTCGAGGAAACTTCAGAAAAAGAATCCCCACCCTTCAGGATGTCTCTTATTGAATAATTTGATCTTCAAGGCACCCATCCTTCAGAGTTATGATCCAAAGCAGACTTTAATTAGTAAATTCCTACTTTTAGGCATGTTGTAAGTACCTTCAGTTACTGGATTCCCAGCCTCAAGCACTCAGGGGTTGGATTCTCACCAAGAAAGTTTAGAGCTCTGAAGGACCTGGTTTAAGAATTTTAAAAATGAGAACCAAGGGGCAAATTTTGTTGCTAAACAACTTTTCCTCCCTGATTTTTAAGTTGTAGGGAGCTCTGGCAGTGGATGTAGAGCTCAGCATGAGTTTGCACTGAGGTTGGAGCTCAGGAATCCTCCAGGATTTCTGTCTCCAGGGCTGAAAAGCTCCACCTTCCAACACTTCAGCTTTGGACACACCAAGTCATGGACTAAGGCCTGGTTTCCCAGTGTCCAGCCTTTTCCTGGTCCACCACACCAGAGGTTTACACTGAAATTTTCCAGCTCCAAGGAATATCTGAAGTTTCTTCTCTTTGTTGTTGTTGTTGTTGTTGTTGTTGTTGCAACATTTCTTAGGGGATTTTATCCCCACTGCCCCTTTGCTCCAGGGGGATGGGGCAGATTTGATGTAGTGGGGAATGTGGCAGGGCTGGGATGGTGGGACAATAAATTGATAGTGGCACCAAGCTGTTTCCCCTGACCTGGGAAGCTCTTTATAAACCTTATCAGGAAACTGAGCCAAGTCCAAGACCAAGCAGAGAGAAACCAGCTCCTCTGGCTCGTTTAATCACATTCATCATCTAACTGCAGCTCCCAAAGCTCTAATGCAGTTTCCAGAGCACAAGGAACATAGGCAGTATCAAACAGCTCAAAAGGGAGAGAAAAAAGGAGCATGGTGCAGAATGCAGAGCAACAAAGTCAAACCTCCTCTCTGGAGCTGTTCAGTTGCATTTTGGAGCATACTTTGAAGCTGGTGATTCTGAAATTCCTCATTAGGAGCCAATGGCAGATACAGGAGCTGCACTTCTAATCTGAGTATGAGGAGATCATTCCAACCCTGACCTTTCTCTCTCCACTTGATATAACACTGGCTTCAATCAAAGAGGTAATTAAACTCCTGAGATGAGAAATCCCCACAGTTCATGTCCTGAATACGGTGCAGCAAAAGTTCTTCAGTAATGAAATGGCACAACTTGCAGTTATTGCTGGAGCCAGACAATGCCTGAGGCAAAGAGACACGGAATAACTTCTGTCAAGGATGCTCTGCTTGCCCTGCAGTACCCCACAGGAGCCCAGGCAGTTACAGCCTCAGTACTGCAATCACAGCTCTGTGAAATGGAGCTGATTAATGGCAAGGGAACCACGTACGTGGGTGATCCAAGATACTGGGACTGCAGAGAAGGGGGACTGGAGCAGCTCCTTCCCCTCAAATGAGTTTAAATGCAGATCCAAACCCAGTGCTGGCCCCGCTCCAGGTGAGGGCAGAGAAGCCAGGAGGAAACCTGTCAATAGTGGAAGTTTTCTTTAGAAGCTCCATTTCGTTGAAATAAAAGCTGTTCAGGAGAACTCATCAATAGAGATGTGGTTGAGGAAACAGTCTGTCTTTTGTCTGATCCCAAGGAAATGGTTGGGATGGAATCAATACACTGAGCTGAAAATGGAGCTGCAGCATGAGCAGAGAAGCACCAGCATCACCCAAAGCAAATGGTGTGATGACTCCACTAGGAAGAAAAAAAAAAGTGCTGGGTTTGAGATCAAATCAGGGCTTACAAGACTGGCATTTCCTGTTCTGATGAGTTTGAAGAGTGGCTTGAGAAGGGAAAGTCTGCAGATGTCTGGGAAATCCAAGAATTTAAACAGAAGTCAAGACAAACTGAAGCTGCTCAGCATTGCTGGGCCATAAATCTTTCTCCGAGCTTTCTACAAAGATTTTTGTCTGTCCTTGACCTGAAAGGAAAGAGGCAGTGAAATATCCACCATAAAGCACCTCTGGAATGTCTGTGCCAGTCTGCAGAGAACTTCAGACTGGAAGACTGGAATATACAGCAATTCCAGGGCTAAACACAGCCTGCTTCAAGTGCCATCCAGCCTGGCTCTGGGCACCCTGTGCCAGGGCCTCCCCACCCTCACAGGGAGGAATTCCAAGTTCCTTCTTTCTCCCTGGTCTTGCTCCCGCCAATAAACCCCAGGATTTTTGTGAGATTCCCAGTACAGCTCTCCCTGGAATTCTCCTGTCTTGCCACAGGTGAATCAAATTGCTTTTAAGTGGATCCATCCCACACATTCCTCATGTGATTTTTTTTTTCTGGAGCACCCAGGCAAGAATGAGCAGCTGGGTCTGCAGCCTGGTGCCACTCCACATTCCAGAGTAGTTTTCTCTGGCACTCAGGTTTGCAGCATCAGGAAACCTCACTGGCTGTGTCTGGGGCTGCTGGGACTGTGAGACTCCTGTCACAGCTCCCACTTCCCTGGCTGATTATGCCGTATGAGCCACCAGGAGTAATGGGAGCTCTCTGCAAACCATCTGTTGATCAGCTCCTGCCTGGAGCAGAGAAATTGGGTGCCCTGGTAATTACACTCTTCACTCCTGTCACTGCACATGCTCTGCCTGAGAGCTGGAAATGCCTCATCCTTTCTGAGGCTGCACAGATTCCTTGTTTCCTTCTCCTTCACCCCAAGGCAAAGAATTTAATGCTATCTCAGGAGGTTTCCCAGGATTTCCTGACTGTTTAATCAGGGTCATGGCTCAGATCACAGGATTGCAGTTTGTGCTGTTTGTGGTTAAGAGAACGTTTTTCCTTCCCCAGGCAATCAGGGTCTAAAGGGGAAGAGCTGGGAAGGCTCTGAGCTCTGAGCTCCTTCAATAAATTCAATTGCTTGGTGTTTGCAGAGTTGCATATTCCCTATTCCCACTCTTCCTCCTCCCCCAGGCAGTGCCAGGTGTGGGAAAGATGTTGAGGTGGTGCCATGTTCTTTGTCTTCTTCTTTTCAACTGGATTTGTACACAAAGCACCCCGTGGTTCCCAACAGCATCGGGGGATCTTAAGCACAGCATTCCTAAGAATGGTGACTGGACACAGGGAATGGCTTCCCCCTGCCAGAGGGCAGGGATGGATGGGATCTTGGGAATTGTTCCCTGGGAGGGTGGGCAGGCCCTGGCACAGGGTGCCCAGAGCAGCTGTGGCTGCCCCTGGATCCCTGGAAGTGCCCAAGGCCAGGCTGGATAGGGCTTGGAGCAGCCTGGGACAGTGGGAGGTGTCCCTGCCATGGCAGGGGTGGCACTGGGTGGGTTTAAGGTCCCTTCCCACCCAAACCATTCCATGTTTCTATGATCTTATGTCTCTATGAACACCTTGCCAAGGCCATGGGCAGGGACACCTTCCACTGTCCCAGGCTGCTCCAAGCCCAATTCAAGCTGGCCTTGGACACTTCCAGGGATCCAGGAGCAGCCACAGATTCTCATTTCTGTTTCCCAAGACCAAACTTCCCTGTTTTGGGATAAAGCAGGAGAGCTGTGGCCCCTGAGGTGCTGAATTCATTCACCTGCCTGCAGCAGAGTCTTTGCTCTCCTCATTGCCCTGTGTACTTGCCCAAGCTCCTCAGGCATTCCTGGTGGATTTGGGGCTGCTCCCTACAGGGCCTTTGCAATGGATGGGGACTCCAGGGTTATTTAAAAGATGCGATCTGTCACAAACCAGCAAAGTTGTTCCAAGCATTTGTACAAAACCCAAGAATTATTCCTAAGACAAACTGAAGCCTGCAATAGGAATCTGCATGTCTGATGAGCTGGAAGCTCCAAGGATGGCTTTGGTTATCTTTGATATGTGCAGTGCTTGGTTTATGCACAGGACATCATCACAGGGAAGGTCAGGAAAGGAATTTCTTTGGGAAGTAAAATCCGTGGTTTCACCAGTTTTCATGCAGTTTCCTTTCTAATTCCAAGCTGAAGCAAGCAGCAATTCTGATCCTCACAAAGAGAACACAAGGAAGGGCTGTTCTTACAGTGCAGGCCCCACCAAGGCAAGTGAAAAATTAAATGGGATTAATTTAACCAGATGATATACTTGTAGCAAATACTCCTAGCCCAGAATCAGAATCACATTGCCTCAAATTAACTTCGTGTCAGCTGAGCTGGATGGCTGTGGGCAGCACTCACCTGCAGCAGAGATGAGGTTGTAAATGCAATTTAATCCCTTTTCGTTGCAAATGAAACTAAATTGCTCCATCTCGCCTTCCTTGAGCTGGAGCAGAGGCTCAGGACTGCTAAAGGAGCAGATTAACATCAGGCTTCCCTGAAGGGCTGAAGTGGCCTTGATTTGCTTTATCTTAATTTGCTTTAGATAAACTCAGTTACTTCAAGAAGTTCATTGTAAGGAATTGTTGGGAGGGTTTTGGTGAAGACAAGCCCGTGGTGGATTCAATTTCCTTTTCTTTTCTCTCTACAAACATTTTTTTTTTTTTGCTCTGGGCCAACAAAAAGCCATGTCTGCAGAAGGTGGGAGCAGAACCAACACAAGCTCAATTCAAAGCCTCTCCTAATTTGCTTTCTCAGCTTCCTGACATCAGTCAGGCTCCAGGAGCTGTTTACATTTAGCTCCAATAACTTCAGATAATGTACTATTAACTGCTGAACTAATGATCCTAGACTTAGCATTTCCATCAGGACCTTGCCCCATTGAGCTGACACTCCTCAGATAATTTTCTCTCTCATCAAAGTAATTAAAGACAACATTGTTGGAAAGACCTTCAGGCAACCAGAGACAGAACTGATAAGCAAAGCACATCCACAGTTGTGGTTCTTTTGATCTGGAGTTTAACTGCTGGAAGTTGGGCACAGATCTCTATTTTCTGTGTGTGAGGGTGCCTGGCTCCAAGGGACAGTGAGGCACACCTGGGTCTGTCCCCTCCTGGTGGCACTTCCAGCTGACGGGGCAATGAACAGCCCCAGGTATCCCATTTCCCTGGACCTGCACTGACCAAGAGCTTCTGAGTGGTTTCCTTCACCCTAGGGTTTCATGAAGAAGAGGCAGAAACACAAGAGAAGATGGAGATTCTTTTGTGTGTTTGTGCTGTAGAGGGATTCAGCAAACAAATTTCCCCTGGGGATCCAGGGCTGTGCAGTGATGGGGGGAAGAGCTTTGGGAAACTTAAGCCCAGTCTAAGTTTGACCTTGCCCACACGTCCCCATTTGTGGAGACTATTTCAGAGGAGTTTCACCATTCCATTCCCCACAGACAATGACAGCATGTTACTGTCAAACATGCCCTGGATCTGCTTCATTTCTTCTAAGGAGGAATCTCTTGCTGGAAAGGGTGGGCAGGGGCAGGGGCTGCCCAGGGAGGTTTGAAGTCCCCACCCCTGAAGGTGTCCAAGGAACACCTGGACGTGGCACTCAGAGCTCTGGGCTGGTGACAAGGTGGAGATCAGGCACAGCTTGGACATGGTGGTCTTGGATTCTATGATTAAGTCTCCCATTCTCCATAAAGATAAAAATAATTTTTGAGGACTACAGTTGCAGCTGTTGGGCAGTGGCCTCATGGCTTCCATGGGTGATCTGTCTCCTAGTGTCTTTCCAGGGCCTTGTCCCACCTGTCCCCACAGCCCCTGGCCCAGGAGGAGCCATTTCAGGAGTACCTGGGCTGAGATCAGGGCTCATTGCTGTGGAATGAGAAGTTCATTCATGGCACTCCCTGGGGCCAGTTCTGGGAGTGCCCAGTAAGGGTCCTGTGGGTCAGTTCAGCCAGGTCAGGACTGTGGGTAACCTGGTGGGCTGGGTCTGCTCAGATTTGGGGCTGATTTGAGGTGAGGGAGGGAGGAGCAGTCTGGAAGCAAGGGGAGAAGGGGAAGCAGAGGCTGCTGTTGGATCAGCTGATCCCATCTGCTGCAGCTGGAGCTATCAGAGCCTTTCAGTGCTGCAATGCTCCAATTCCCCCACTGGTCTGAGAAACTGGGCTTGTTCTGCTGCTTGTGGAGCTCTTCTCTCTGCTCTCTCCCATGCTGCCTTCCCTGTGCAACTGTCAGCACAGCCTCACTTTTCATTTCCAACACCTCAGCCCTAACTCAGGGAAATGATACAGGGTGTGCTAGGAAGATTTACAATCAGCTGATGTCTCTGGGCAGGTCTGAGTGACTTTACCATGGGTTAGAGAAATGGGGAAGGGGCTGGAGCCCCAGGAGCAGCTGAGGGAGCTGGAAAGGGGCTCAGCCTGGAGAAAAGGAGGCTCAGGGGGGACCTTGTGGCTCTGCACAACTCCCGGCCAGGAGGGGACAGCCGGGGGGGTCGGGCTCTGCTCCCAGGGAACAGGGACAGGAGGAGAGGGACCGGCCTCAGGCTGGGCCGGGGGAGGCTCAGGGTGGGTATTGGGAAAATTTCTTCCTGGAAAACATTGCAAAGCAATGGAATGCCCAGGGCAGTGGTGGAATCTCCATCCCTGGAAGTGTTCAGAAAACCTATGGATGTGGCACTTGGGGATATGGATCAGTGGTGATTCTGATGGTTGGACTTGACGACCTTAGAAATCTTTTCCAAACTTAACGATCCCATGATTCTGTGGTTCTGAGTAAGAGCCAGGACAAAGCCAGAGGAAGCTGCAGCATGAAGGACACTTGCAAATCACACCTAAACCTTGCAAGGATTTTTGTGTGGGTTCTTAACTGGCACAGACAGGGATTTTGAAACTCGGTGTTATTTCCTTGCCTCAGACCTAGGGAAGTGTCCAGGCTTTGACAGGAGCAGTGTCTTTTGGTCTGTCTCCAGTTGAGCACCTTTCTACTGACCCCAAAGCCCAGGAGAAGCTCAGGTAATTATTTCCAATCGTTTTTTGGGGAGAGCTGATTAAAAGTGACTGAAGCCCTAATGAAAGCTGACCAGCTTTCCAAGCTCGAGATGAAAACCCTTTGGCTTCCTTCCCCTGGGTTGGAGAGGGAACATTGGAAATAAAGGCAGGGGAAGTGAGGAACAATTAACAAAATTTTTCCAGAGGGGCAATTATGAAAATAAAGCAGCTTTATAGTAGAAATTCAGTTCTGTGGAGCAGCTCCCTAAGCAGAGTGTGGTGTAGTTCATTCTCCTGTGCTGTAAATTAGCATCTTTTTAGGATTTTGAAGAACAGATCATCTCCTTTTGCTGTTACTTTAAAAGCAGCCACTGCAGTCAAAGCACGGTTCCAAGGCTGTCCTCGGTGGATGCTGCCAATTTATCCTGGAAGAATACAAGTGACAGCTCTGCAGCTTCATGACAAAGGTTTAATTCAGCTTCACACAGCCCTGATCTCAATTTACACAGAGAAATCCTGCTCCAGTCACTTGGTGTTTCTTATCAGGGTAGATTCCACGTTGGCTGAATAACTTGTTCTGAATCTCCTGCAGCTGCCTCGAGTTGTGGCTCAGGGATGAGCTTCTCCCTTCCATCAAACCACAACCAACTTTGTGACGTTTCTGATGAACATCTCCCCACTTTCTGAATGCTCAGCTCCTTATCACTCATGCACACTTGGCACTTTCTGCAGCGATGTGGAAGAGAAACAGCTCCAGATCCTGCATGGGAGGGGAAACAGAGAAAATGGGTTGTGACCCACCTGGCTTCCGAATCTGAGGAAAAAGAAAAGAAAAACACTTTGAGCTTGAATGTTTGGTCTGATGTGGAATCTTGAGTTGGGAGGGACCTTAAAGCCCACCCTCTGCCACCCCTGCCATGGGCAGGGACACCTTCCCCTGTCCCAGGCTGCTCCAAGCCCTGTCCAACCTGGCCTTGGGCACTGCCAGGGATCCAGGGGCAGCCACAGCTGCTCTGGGCACCCTGTGCCAGGAACTCCCCTGTGAGCCCTTGTGAGAGGCACACCGTGATGGTGGGTTGAGAGATCTCTGCAGACAGGGTTGCTCTTGGAACACGTGGTTTATTTGCAAGGGCCGTGGGTGACAGAGCCCTGCTCTCAGCTGCCAGCCCAGCCCAGCTGATGGCCTGGTCCCAAGAGGAAGAATTTCCTGTTACAGTCAGTTTTATCCCATTCCATGTTGAATATTCTATTTACAGTGACCAACCAGTGCGAGACACAAATCCTACAGAATCTACATACAGCCTATGAGAACTACTAGATTTGCATAAGGGCTACATTCTAAACCTTAATGCTCATCTCTAAAATCCCCTCTTCCTGCCTTCTCAGCAGGCCCCTTCCCTCATGGTCAGAGGTATTGCCCAATATCCTGTCTTCTGCTCCAGCATGCCTCACATCTCAAAGACTGCTGTCATTTCTATTTCACTGACAGGCTTGATGTTTTCAGAACCTGTTGCCAAGCAATCATGTTCATAAGATTTCCCTGTACCACCTTCCCCAACAAGGCCTTCCTTTGCTGCTGGTGCTGTGTTGGGTTCCTTTACCTGCCCTGAAAGCAGCACTTGGACACCAGGACCTGAGGGCACAGCAGCAAGCCCAGGGCAGCTCCTGCTCTCCCGCTAGGAAGTGGAGCCAATTGCTGGGGAATTTCCATAACTACAGGTGTTTCTCCCCTTCCTTGTTCTGGTTGCTCCAGAGAATCCCTTCCCAGCTCCACAGAATCCCCCACAGAATCCCGTCCCAGCCCAGGCTGGACAGGGCTTGGTGTGGGTTTCATTCTGGAACTGCGGCTGGTTTTTCAGTTGCAGTGCTGTGAATTTTCTCATGAGAAGCTGAGCAAAAGAAATGGAAACATATTCTTTCAACATTGTCACAAGATTTGTAAATATCTGCACCTGTGAAAACAAGAAGTGTTGATTCTAATTAACCAGTCATGGTGATGGGGTGGTAATTGAATTGACCAATTATGTGCAGCTGTCTGCAAACCTTTAAATGAGGTCCTGTTTTTGAATAAACTCAGACCTCTTGGTCAAAATAACAGAGCTGAAGTTTGTCTCTTGTTACCGTAGGACAACAACACTTGGGGCACCGTGGAACAGTGGCAGGTGTCCCTGCCATGGCAGGGGGTGGCACAGGGTGGATTTTGAGGTCCCTCCAAACCCAAACTGTTCCATGATTCTGTGACTCAGAATTGGGATCCCGGTGCCAGAATGGGACAATTGCTGCCATGTTCAGTGCTCCAGTTCACACCAGAGGATTGGTGACCCCTGTGGGAGCTCCCTGCTGCAGCAGGGGATATTTGAGACACTTTGTGCCACACCATGACGCTCGAGTTGCACTCATTGGAGTTTCAGTTATCAGTCTCCAAACCCTCCTGGCCTGAAATGGTGTTTGTGCTTGTTCCTTTCCCAGGTCTTCTCAACAGGTCAGTTGTGAGAAGGAGACCTGGAGCAAATACATCATTAAATAGCTGGAGAGGAAAGGGCGGCCACTGTGACCTCAGTGCTGGCGTTTATCACTTCCAACCTTCTCCTTTGGAATATTAATGGTTCCTTAATGTACAGTTTAGAGTGGAATTACCTCTGGATACTGAATGCTTTGCAGAACACACCATAAATATTCCATAAAACAGAATGGATTCATAGCGTGCAATATTTATCTCTGAAGGGGCAAATCTTACCTAAGTATCACTAAGTGGTCACAGACTCCAGGGTTTTTCACAACCTCTAGCTCTTATCCTTTATGTGATGGTTTTATTTTGGAAGGAAGGATATTTTGCACTTTCTGTATCCAGAAAGAAAATGATGAACAGCTTGGCTCCTGTGGGACTGGAGGGAGGATGTAAGTGGTGCATTACAGGTTATAAGGGAGCTGTGGGTGACTGCAAACAATTTTTCACTGAGCAAAGTCAGACTCTCTTTAAAGGAAGGATAAATCTTTTTTCACTGGAACAGAATATAATTATTCCATCTAACTGGTGCTGCAGTGTTTTAAACAACTTGGGGGGAAGGAGGGGTTTCTATCCAGCCACACATTCCCACCAGGATCTAGCAAGGGAGGGGAAAAACCAGCAGAGAGGGAGATCTGTGAGGGAGGAGAGCTGCTGAGCTTCCTGCAGCTTGAGGTACAAACAAACAAAAAAAAGGTTTAAAAGGTTTGTGGTGCCAGGGTGTTCTGTTTTGATGAGCAGCCAGGAAAAATAAGGAGAGGCTGTCCCAGCCCTGCCTGAGGAAGATGTGTTGCTTCTTGGGGAAAGCTTGGCCAGTGCTGGGTGCAGTGTCTGGGTAAAAGCACAAGGCCTGAGTGATGATGTGCAGAGACTGCAGAGGTGCCGTTCGTCACCCCGGGGGCTCTCTGGGGCAGGGATTTGTCTGTTCAGGGTTTGCTGTACTTCTTTCAGCCCCTGATAAAGCAGCTTCTCTCCTGTGATGATGTTACCAGTGCTGAACTCTCAACATGGATGCTAAGCTCAATTAATTTGTTAAGTGCTTTGCTCTTTGGACGAAAACTGAATTTTAAGTATTGCTCTGTTAAATTCCATCTTCTCAGTCCTGCAGTTGAGGGTATCCAGATGAATTTCAGGCTGATGGATTCCCAGCATGTCTCTCTGTTCTGTTCTGTGTGGATTAGTTGTACAGCCTCTTAATTCCAGCACTCCATGTGCTCCTTATGCAGAATAACTGCAAAGCTGTGCAGGCTGAGAGGGAATTCCTTGGGTAAATGCTGGCCTTAATTAAAGTGCCAGAGTTTCCTTCGGTTTATCCAGGAATTTGAAAGTCACAGAGGATCAGAGTGACCCTGGAGGGTGTCTTGGTTTAGGGCAAATTTGGGGGGGAAACCTTCCTCTGGGAAGCAAACCTAAACGGCCCCTCCCCCCTCAGTTGGTCTGGGAATAAACTTCCTCTGAGAAAGAGTGGAAAAAGCTATTTATTTAACAAACAAAAGCCCACAAGCACCAACAATTGAATAATAGGAAACAATAAAACCTTTCACCACTCCGAAGAGGGATTGCAGAGCTGGGAGTGTCCTGCCCTGGGTGTAGCCCAGCTGCCCCTCAGCCTCTCCAGCGCTGCCAAATGTTGGGGTCCAGGCTCCGCTGGGCCACAGGTGTGAGCTCGTGGGGTCTCTCTGGTCCTTTCCAGCCCAGGACAAGCTCAAACAGTCCCAAGAAAAAGAAAAAAAACAAAACTGTCCAGAGAGCTTCTCTGCTTCAGCTAGCCAAAAATTAAATAAAAGGAAAAAAAAAAAAAGGGGGAGAAAAAAAAAAGGAGAGTGTTAGAAGCAGGCCGTGACGGTGGGTTGGGAGATCTCTGCAGACAGGGCTGCTCTTGGAACACGTGGTTTGTTTGCAAGGGCGGTGGGTGGCAGAGCCCTGCTCTCAGCTACCAGTCCCAGCTGTAGAGGGTGGTCCCAAGAGGGAGAATTTCCTGTTACAGTCAGTTTTATCCCATTCCATGTTGAATATTCTATTTACAGTGACCAACCGCTGTGAGACACAAATCCTACAGAATTTACATACAGCCTATGAGAACTACTACATTTGCATAAGGGCTACATTCTAAACCTTAATGCTGATCTCTAAAATCCCCTCTTCCTGCCTTCTCAGCAGGCCCCTTCCCTCATGGTCAGAGGTATTGCCCAATATCCTGTCTTCTGCTCCAGCATGCCTCACATCTCAAAGACTGCTGTCATTTCTATTTCACTGACAGGCTGGATGTTTTCAGAACCTGTTGCCAAGCAATCATGTTTATAAGATTTCCCTGTATCACCTTCCCCAGCAGGAGAGCTCTCCCTCTCTGCAGTCTGGGAGCAGCGTGTGGGAGCCACAGCTCCTCCAAACAAACTGCGCACTGCTTCTTGGCTCTGGAAACAGCCCTAAGGTACAGGACATCATATCCAACACAAACAGAGCAGACAACTGGGGATACAAGCATCATAAAGTCACCCTAGGACAGAGGGGAAGAAGCCAAGGGGATGTGGTGTGGAGGGGCTGGGCTCGGGTGTCATTGCAGGGTTGGCACGGCAGGGAAAAGGAACGACACTCGAGTCCTCCCTGTGCCACTGCTGGGTCCCAACAAGTCACTCCCTGGGCCTGAAGTGCTCCTCACTGAGGGGAACATCCCAGTGCTTGTTCAGGTGATGAAAAACTTTGAATAAACATCCTGTGATTTGCTATTTACATGGATTTAGTTCTTTCTGGCATTACTTTACAAATAGGAATAATTCTGCTGGTTTTGTTGAGAACCTGGGGGCTGGGATTGCCCCAAGGCTCACAGACAGGGAGCTGCACATGGATCACCCATGCCAGGGCCTCCTATGTCAGCTCCTGCTGTTTCACCTGGTTCTGGTGATCTTACTATGGGATGTCTGAGGCTGACGCCTCTTCTCATGGCAATGAGGAGAAACAGAATCATGGAATCCCAGAACAGTTGGGGTTGGGAGGGACCTTAAAGCCCTTCCAGTGCCACCCCTGCCATGGGCATCGACACCTCCCACTGTCCCAGGCTGCTCCAAGCCCTGTCCAACCTGGCCTTGGGCACTGCCAGGGATCCAGGGGCAGCCACAGCTGCTCTGGGCACCCAGTGCCAGGGCCTGCCCACCCTCACAGAGGTGAATTTCTTCCAAGTACCCATCTAACCCTGCCCTGCTGCAACTGCAGCCATCAGGACGCTGAGCGTTGTCACAGTTCTCAAAAAATACATCTGTTCAGATTCTTTCCTTGTTGTGGGGACCTTCCTCCCTTGCTGGCTGGAAGAAACATCCAGGAAAGTCTGCCCAGAGACTGAGCTATTCCAAGAGAGCCCCGGTGGGGAATGCAGAGCAATCCATAGTGTCTAATGGGTTCTAAAAGAGTGGGAATGTGTGTCAGCCTGAGGTGACAGCTCCCACACCCCCTGTCCCTGTAGGTACCGGCTTTGTCCCACAGACACCACACAATCCATGCCCAGCTCCCACGGGGATCTGCTCACAGCCTTAGGATGTTAGGATTGCCATGGGAAGGAACAGGAATCACTCTGCAGCCCCCCTGAGCTGAGCTGCTCCCTGGGCAGTTTCCCTTCCCTGACTTAGGGTCTCTGTGGATGCAGAAAAACAGGATCAGCCCTGCCTTGAGGGCAGCAAGGAACCATCTCCTGACCTCTTCCATATCCTCTCCCAGCAGCAATTTATAACCACAGCTCTAACTTGCTCAGTGCTAAATGTCTGCACTGATACCAGAAACTGTGTATGAAATATCTCCTCCTTTGGGACTCTGTTGCTTTGTGCCTTTGAAGAGATGCAAACAATGGAAATCAAGAGTAAGAAAGAGATGGAGGTATCAGAATGACAACGCAGTTATTAAAGACCTTAATCCTGCCAGGGGTCTGTTCTCTGGACAGAAATTAAGATGATCACAGGAGCACTGAATTAAATAGAGCAGTCATGAATGAAACCTCACAAAAGGCAGACATTTATTCCTGCACCTCCACAGAGAAGGGCAGAATTCTGAGAGTGGATAATCAGCTATCCTTATTTCTCTATTGTTTCCTTCACACCATTCCCCTGTATCAGCTGAGGTTGCCCAGGGAAAACAGGATAAATATTGTCTTTGGGACAACAAATGCTGCCAGAGCAGTGCTGAGGTCTGGAACAGGTCCCCTGGGTGACCCAGGGACATGAGGTGTGAAGGGTGCAAAGGGAGGCACCATTTCTGGGCACAGCCAGGCTGCTCAGATACGGGCTCAGTTGTTTGCAGCAGTGAGAAAACCATCTGGAAACCTCTCCCAGGAAAGTGTCTCTCCCATTCCCACTGGAAAGAGATGTGACAGCTCCAGCAGCTCGGGATCCATGCTCTGTGTTATTCATTTGACACCTCCTTTTGCCTAACAAGCTGTACATGTAGGGCCTTGTGGTTCCCTGATTCCATAGGACCTGGATCAGCAGCTTCCTCCTGGATGGACACCCTTGTATTTACACCAAGGTGTATTTACACCTTGGATTTACTGATTTGTGTGTGTTGTGAAAATATCAAAATGAGCAGAAAATATTTATGATTAAGTGCCAAAAAATTTACTTGGCTTTAGGCGAAATGAAGGGAGAGCCTGAGCAGAACAGTTCAGTAGGTGATGATGGAAGAGGGGAGAGCAGATCCTAGGAATTCAAACAAGGACCTCAGGAAATGGCTGGAGCTGTGCCAGGGGTGTTGGGATGGAGCTCAGGGAAAGGTTCTTCCCCCAGATGTGCTGGCACTGCCCAGGCTCCCCAGGGAATGGTCCCAGCCCCGAGGCTGCCAGAGCTCCAGGAGCCTTTGGACAGCACTGCCAGGGGTGCCCAGGGTGGGGTTGTTGGGGGTCTGTGCAGGGACAGGGGTGGGACTGGATGAGCCTTGGTCATCTCAGGTCAGGATATTCTGTGATTCCATGAGTGGAGGAGAGGTAGCAACCTGTGGAAATTGTTTAGGTTCATAATTACTCTGTAAAGGGACAAAAAAATCTCTGTTTTTCTTGTCTCTGTTCAAGAACAGTACATGAGGAGGAAACAAACTCCTTTGGGAATTTTGCTTTCCAGGGGCCCATTAGAGACACAGCCAGATGCTCCTCTGCACCCACTTCAATGGATCACAAATCCAGGGAATTAATTTCCCATCATCTGTGCAGGGAGACAGATTTGAGGAGCAGGTCAATAGGAGCAGGTGGGAATGGGACACAAAGGACATTTTCCATTGTGTGTAACTGGGATAAAAACAGCTCTGGGAACTGCTCAGGCACTGAACCCACTGTCAGGTGAGTCTGTTCAAAGGAGTGGAACAGTGGCTGGATCTTCCCTGGGATTGATGCCTTTCTCCAGCAGGGCCATTTGCTCCCCTTGAAAGGAAGGGTTGGGATGGCTGCAAAGTGTTCCCAGCAAACGAGGGCTCCCAGGAGCAGTGTCAGGAGAGACTGCTGCCTGTGGAGAGGAGCCTGCCTGGAGCAGGGAGGGCGGGGAGGCAGCACAGCAGCTCCTGGGCCCCGATTCAGCGACACTTGGGGGCCTGGCAGAGCCTCCTGTGATGGAACAGGAGCTTCAGGAGCACAAAAAAGGGGGAAAATGTTCAAGGAAGCTTTTGAAATGTCAGATATGGTGAGGCTGATTTCTAAATGAAATCACAACCAGCTCTGATCTTTAAACCTTGTAACTGTGGCCCTATTTCTTCCTTTTTACCTTAGTCATGTCAAGCAGTTCTTTTGACAGCATCATCTCCACATTAACTTTGTTACCTGATGTTTGCCTTTGTTATCTGATATTTGAAGTGAATATCCCAGTATATTATTTGGGAATATTTCTCAGGAGTTCAGACTATTTAAAGCTACAAAGCTTCCATGAGAACTGAATTTTTCAGCTCAAGTCTAAGTCAGTCACTGAGTTCTTATTGCAAATATCCTCTCCTGCAATGTTGTGTGGGGTGAGAAATTAAATCCCTTAAACTCATGGCACTGGGAGTTTATCCCTCATGTTAAATTGGCCTTGGGAGGATGGGGGATGTGCAGTTGTGAACGTGAGGTTGTCATCTTAATGATGGTTTTCAAGTACAAAAAAAGAGCAGAGATTGCAGTTTTTTTCTTTGGTTCAATGGAGCAAAAGCAACAAATGCTTGATTCTGATTTCTATCAATGAACATTAATTCTGAAGGTCAGAAGATGAGTAAACAGTGCAGCTGAAAAGATTCTTTTCTAGTTAAAAATCTTTGAATTATAAATAGTAATTCACTGGCAAGAAAGCAACAGAGGGGGAGGTTAAAGGATAAGGGGGAAAAAACAGATTCTGAAAACTTCTTCACTGATAAGTTCATGAACATTTGCCTTGTTTTAATCCCAGTCTTTTACTTCCTACTCTTCTTTTAGATGCTTCCATTTGCTTCCTCTTCTTTTTTTTAGACTCTTCCTTTAGCTAGAGGAAATGAAAGATGGGCAGAAAATAAAGTCCAAAAACATACAAAATGTAAATTCCATATTTTATGGAAATGGTAGGAGGAGAAAAAAGCCAGCCAAACTTTCTATTTATAAACCGGAGCTGCTTGTCAAAGACCCTTCAAGCTGCTTTCTGGCAGCCAGAATTCCCCCACAAAGCCCCCAGGGTGAGGATGGAGAGGGCTGTGAGAGCTCAGCCCCTGTCCCCGGGCGGGTCAGGGAGCAGAGCCCTTCCCTGCCCCAGCGGCTCCGTGCCCGGGCCGTGCATCCCACCTGGTGCCGCTCACCTGGGAGCAGGGCAGCACAGCCCCGGGGCACGGCGGGGCTCCCCAGGGCTCCAGGGAACAGACTGCCTCCACTCCAGCTCCACTTCACTGCACAATTAGCAGGAACTGCCGGGCAAAACGTCCCAGGGTTGGCCTTTGCCCTCTGCAGTCCTGGCAGTCCCGAGCAGAACACACACCTGCCTCTGGTGCAGGTGTTATAGATACGAGCCAAACCAACCGAATTAAAATATATTTATTGATTTAGATTTATTGATTACAGAAAATTTAGATAAAACCACGGTCAAAACGGACAAAGTGTCAAGCCCAGGATATTGACACTGGTGAACAGAGTGTAACCCTCTCTCTCACCAACTCTCTGTCCACACTTTGGCCTGTCGGCCCCTCAGTTATTATACCTGCAAATTGCCCCCAGGCTTGAGTCCGCAATAGAGACAAAGTCCTTCTTTCTGGTGCAGATGAAATTCATAGTAGCTGAACACTGGTCTCCGGAGTCGCTGAAAAGGTTTATTGAGGGTGATGATTTTTTGATTCAGTTTTAGATGTAGTTTCGGGTGGAGGCTGATGAGCTTATCCTTATCAGTCGATAAGGATCACGCGTTAAGCATTGGTCATTGGCCACGGTCTCCTCCCGAAGCTCGTGATTCCCCATTGTTAGTTCAGATGTAAATGTTGCTTCCACATGAGGTATCAAGTCTCCCCGTTTAACAGGCTTCCCATAAAAGCTTAGACAGATTTTGGATCTCAGAAAATATTAGTTATATACAATATAAAGGGGATTCTAGCATGAATTATCATTATACACATAACACAGGGAATTTCTGCTGGAATTCTGCTCCCTCTCCCCAGCTCCTGGACTTTGTCAAGAGGCAGATCTTGGAATAAACAAGACACGGATTGCCCAGACAGGCCGTGGAGTCTCCCTCGCTGGGGATATTCCAGGAGCATCTGGACATAATCCCAGGCCATGTACTCTGGGATGGCCCTCCTGGAGCAGGAGCTGGGACCAGAGGAGCCACTGTGCTCCTTTCCACACTGGCCCATCCTGGGATTAAGTGACATCCCACAATAAAACTTCCACATGGTTTAAAGGCCAAATGCTCCCTCTGCTCTCCCAAGGAAGGGCATTCACAGGAGGTTGGGGGGTATGAACCTCCCACTTGGCACAGGAACTCAGTCCTGACATTCCCTCCTATTAGATGTTGGATACTGGGAAGGAATTCCCCCCTGGGAGGGTGGGCTGACCCTGGCACAGGTGCCCAGAGCAGCTGTGGCTGCCCCTGGATCCCTGGAAGTGCTCAAGGCCAGGCTGGACAGGGCTTGGAGCAGCCTGGGACAGTGGGAGGTGTCCCTGCCCATGGCAGGGGTGGCACTGGGTGGGCTTTAAGCTCCCCCTACCACCCCAAGTCCATGTTCCTGTGATTTTTGGTTGATTTTCACCAGGAGTTTACTCTTCCTCACTTTGCTGGTCCTACTTTATTGCTTCTAAGATGGATAATTCCCTGCACATTCTCCTGGCAGCAGGGGAACAGACCCATCCTCATTATTGTGCTGTTCCAGCTGATGAGGGAACAGAGAATCATGGAATCATTGAGGCTGGAAAAGACCTTTAAGGTCATCAAGTCCAATCATGAACCAGCACCACCACCATGGTCCCTACTGACCCGTGTCCCCAGGTGCCACATTCACGTGTTTTTGCCACATCCACTGCCCTGGACAGCCTGTTCCAGGGGCTTTGCAACCTTTCCCATGAAAATGTTTCCCTGTTATCTAATCTAGGCCTCAGCTGGTGCAACTTGAGGTCGTTAAATATAAAAGGCCATATAATAAAAAAAATCCAGCAGAACCTTAAGGCAGGGCCTTCCTGTGCCCCAGGGCCCTAGGAAGGCTCCTCCATCCCGTGTGCAGATGTATTTTGTGCTGGAACCTGGCTGGGATCCAGGGATAGGAGCAAGGTTATCTCTCCTGGCATGGGCAGGAGTTCCATGGCTCAGTGCCACCTCCTGAACAGGTCACTGCCTTGCCAGCCACAGCAGCAGGAGCCACGGGCACCCTCCCAGTGTCTCATGCAGAGGGGAGAAGGGATCATTTCCAGTCACATCCCTCCTTTCCCTCTGTGCCCTGAGTTCTGGCCTGGTGCTGCTCCACTCCCAGCTCTACATCAGGAAATTTAGCAGAACATGTAAATGGTGTAACAAATGGAATGTTTACATGGTTAATTGAAAGTACTTTTCCCTGAAGGCTAATTACAACGTGAGCCATTAAATCATAGTTAAGATTTGTTTGGATATCCCAACAATTGTGAATATCCTTCCTGGAAAAAGGAGAAGTGCAGCACTCCTGGCTGGGCCAGACAGGTGCCTGGATTTCAATTTTTGCAGGAGTGCAGAACCTGAGCCCTCTTCCCACTGGTAACCTGTCCAGCAAACCAAACTCCCCCAGCCTGGCTGACCCCTGAAGCCTCTGAGGAACTTGATTCACTCCCTGATAGATCTTGCACCTTCCTAAATCCTGGGGTAAGGGCACCAGTGGGAACTAGAGATTCTGTAGTTTGCTGGAATCAGCTGATGCTTCCAATTCTCAACCTTTAAGGAACCCATTTCTGACACTCCAGAGGATTTTGATGCTCTCAGGGCTCATGGCCTTGTGTCACTCTTGGTGTAGTTGGGCACTGGAGAGGGAATTCTGTCCCTGAGCCCATGGCACTGCAGCTTGGGGCTGTTTCATTTGTGGAGTTAAACAGTGCCTTGATATAAAAGTGTGCTGAAAAAGAGGAGTTGGGCTTTAAAATCCCTTCCAACCCAAACCATGCTGTGCCCAAATGCCATTTCCGTTCCCACGTGTGGGGGATGTACCCTAAGGCAAAGGCAGGGGAGAAGATTGCCCACCCAGGGCTGGGAATGTCTCCCTGGAGGTTGGGAGAGAATCCCTGAGAGGATTCACTTATCAAACAATTCCCAGGGATCCAGGAGCCAGGCCAAGGTGAGGTACAACAAACACCCTGCTGGCCTGGCTGTCACCTTCACTGGAGGGGGGGAACTTCTCCTGGAGCTTTCTAGAAAGGACAGCTAAAACCTAGCAAGTTTTGCAAGCTTTATTTCAACTACAACCTTCCCTTCTATTTGTGCTTGGTGCTGACAACTGTAATTCTCCTTTCTTTTCCTTCTGTGAAGGGATAATTTGATGGTTGAGTAGAGAAAGCTACAAATGACTTGTGAGGAGTTAAATGGCCGAGGTGAGGCTGTTGTAAGGAATTCTGCAGCAGCTGATGGTGCAGGGAAATGCTGTGGGGATGTGCTGTACATATAGATATTGATACTGCTTTTCTGAAGAAAAGCTCTAAGTCTAATGAGAGAGCTCAGGCAGCTCAGCCTGGAGAAGAGGAGGCTCAGGGGGGACCTTGTGGCTCTGCACAACTCCCTGCCAGGAGGGGACAGCCGGGGGGGTCGGGCTCTGCTCCCAGGGAACAGGGACAGGAGGAGAGGGAACGGCCTCAGGCTGGGCCAGGGCAGGCTCAGGGTGGTTGTTGGGGGGAATTTCTCCATCCTCATTCCTGCTGTGGAGCCCAGTCCATGGTGGGGTCAGCAAGAGCTGCTCTGCAGCACTGGAAGATTCTGGGGAGGTTCCTCAGCCTCCTCTCCCTGGTGCTGCAGGTTGGCAACTTAGAACAAGAACCATTTGTGCTTTTGTGGGACACAGAAAGCAAATCCTGTGTGTGAGCTTGGCTGAATTTCCTGAATGTGTTCTCAGTGAGTGTGGAATTGGGTTTTAATTCTAATTTTCCCTGAGTAGCTCACAACTCTGCTCTAGCACTTTCATTGCTATCAGCCAGGTAATTACAGACCCATCATGGAAAAACAACATCCCAAATCCAGTTTAATATTAATCTGTGTCAAAATTCCAGTGACAGCAGGGGAATGTTGATGTCATTATCCCCTTGCAGCAATACAGAGCTGGAAAGCAATAGGCAGACATTGTCTTTAGAGGGAAAAAAGTGTAACCAGCTCTATAAAATGTCCAGTCTTGCACATCAGGAGGAATTTCTTCCTGGAGAGGGTGGTCAAGCCTTGGAAGGAGCTGCCCAGGGAGGTTTGGAATCCCAGTCCCTGGAGGTGTCCAAGGAAGGCCTGGATGTGGCACTCAGAGCTCTGGGCTGGGGACAAGGTGGGGATGGGGCATAGCTTGGACTCGATGGTCTGGGAGGGCTTTTCCAACCTTAAAGATTGTGGGACTCTGGGATTCTGTTGCCACTGCTATTTCGATAGATTTCCTCTAAACCTGCTGCCTGCTGTCTGTCACATTCCCTTTGTCACAATTTCCTCTCACTGACAGAGGTTCAGATTGGAGAATGAAATTTAGATGAATGAACCAAACTTTGAGGGAGATGCTTTAAATGCTGACATTTGAAGGAAATAATTCCTAGTTCATCTCTAAGCAAAAGGAAGGAGCTGGAGTGGAAATTGCTGGAACTGCCCTGTTTACCCCTTCCAAAGTCTTCTGTCTTAGCTGAGCCCCAGCCCCTTCGACCAAGGGCGATTTTGGGGTGTGGGCTCAGCTGAAGGCAGCTCCTCTGCCCATTATCCATCCATCCATCCATCCATCCATCCATCCATCCATCCATCCA
>WAAE01019568.1:64472-172779 GCA_013400495.1 Nicator chloris | reverse complement strand
CCATCCATCCATCCATCCAGCCATCAATCCATCCATCCATGCAAGCTGATTCCTACAAAATGAGACTTTGATGTGGGGAAACCCTGACCCAGCCCAGACTGATGAACTAAAGCAGCTTTAATTTTCCTGCCAGGGAACAATCCAGGAAATTGCTTTGTGTGGATTGAACATCAATCTGGACCTAAACGATCTCATACTGCAAGGGAGTTGCTGGGGTTGGATTTTGTGCCTCCTGATCATTTTATTTTTTAAAAAAACCCCACATTTTTGATAAAATTCCTCTGCCAAAAGCAATTTCCCACCCTACCCTGTGGCCATGAGGGTCAGTGCTGCAGTTTAGGCACCAGAGAGCCTTGTGATGAATTAAACAAAACCAAGTGCTTCTGCTGCTGGGTTTGGCAAGGCAAGAGCAGGAGTCACCAGAGCCAACAGGCACAGCATGATCAGGGATTCTCATTCCAAGCTTTCAGGACTTTTTGCATTTTAAAGCATTAAAATACCACTGTTCTTCCCACAGGAGGGGGAGTGTGCTTGTCAGTTCACAGCTGCTTGCGTGTAGGTTTGCTCAGACTCTCGCGATTCCTGGAAGAGATACTTGTGCAGTCGTGGAAAATTGGGATTGCACTGAGATTTTGGGGAGAGGGGAGTGAGACAAGGACACTTGTCACTGCTCAGCACAAGGTGTGACTGCACCAAGAGAAGTATTAAAGAATCCTAAAATTACAGAATGGTTTTTGTTGGAAGGGACCTTAAACCCACCCAGTGCCACCCCTGCCATGGCAGGGACACCTTCCACTGTCCCAGGTTGCTCCAAGTCGCAGTGTCCAGCCTGGCCTTGGGCACTGCCAGGGATCCAGGGGCAGCCACAGCTGCTCCGCACAACCTAATCTTCCACCTTACCTCCCTTTAGCAGGTTCTGTCACTGATGTTCATCTTCCTAGAGCCTCTTTACAGACAAAATCCTTTATAAATGTGGGAAGAAGTAGGAGAGGGCAAAGGCAAAGTTCTTCACTGAGAACTTATTGTATAGAAAATGTCTGAAAATGTTCACAGAAACAAAAGTGTTCATATTTCTCCATTTGCACTGGGAAGTCTAAATGCCAAATTCTCTTCTCTTTCCTGCCACCCACGAGACAATGGGATAATTGGGATAATGGGATAATGCAGCCCCAAGCAAAGAGCAGTGGGAATCATTCCCTGTGCCACTGTCCAGGATGGTCTTCAGGATTTGTCCAGAAAACCAAAGCTGCAGTGCTTTGGGACCCTGATTGCCTTTGCCTGGATTGAGAATTCTGCCTCAGTTTGTAAAATCCAACTCAATAACAGCAGTCTATGATCACCTCAACAAGTAAATGTGGGACCGTTTTTTCTGCCTTTATTTGTTCATAGACGACCTCTCTTGGTTCTTTAAAATGATTAAAGTTCAATTATTCTTCAGTCACAACGTGTTCAGTGTTGCACTTGTATTGGAATGTTGACCTCATCAATATTCACCACTTCCCAGACTGCTGCATTTGTTGATTAAGTAGCAATTATTGGAGATTTGAAGGTGTCTGATGAGAGAACTATTTTTTATCATCACAAAATCCCAGAATGGTTTGGTTTGGAAGGGACATTAAGGACCAGATCCATGGGCAGAGACACCTTCCCCTGGAGTGGAGGGGCAGAACCACCT
Organism: Nicator chloris; assembly: GCA_013400495.1. Lineage (NCBI taxonomy): Eukaryota > Metazoa > Chordata > Aves > Passeriformes > Pycnonotidae > Nicator > Nicator chloris. Next base: position 171,104 of record WAAE01019568.1, on the reverse strand, counting down.
CCATGAGGACTTAAAGGACAATAAAAATAGGTTCAAATAGGTTCCCACTGTACTGTACCTCTGTGATTTGGACCCTTCCCACTCTGGCTGTTGAAAATAAGCTGATGTGCCCAGGATGCCAACGGGAACTGGATTTTCCCACCTTTCCTTACCATTAAATGATTTTGCTACAAGGAAATAACATTTATTCCCCTCTCCATGGGCCTGCTTTAGGCCTTGCTAAAACAGGAACCTTAGGGAATCCATACACATTTCCAGTTTCAGGTTCCAACAGCCCAGGTTCAGTTCCTGTGTCTGAAATCCAGTCACAGGCTACATTTCTGCCATTCCCTGCCAGGAAAAGCTCAGCAGTCCACCAAAAATATCCAGTGGTCTCAGTTATCACACCCAGTGCAAGTCTGGGGGTTTCCTCCACTCCCCAGCCCCACACCTGGGTGTGCTCAGGCCCCACTGGGATCCCTGCCTGCTTCTGGGATTTACCTTGCCATACCAAACCCTTCAAGGCCAAGGACCCAGGGAATGGGTAAATGAGCTCAAAAATCAGGTTAGTCCCTCCAGAAGGACACAGCCCCTCCATGCCCTGACCCCTGTGCTGTCTTGGAACCAGCATTCCTTGGAACCAGCAATCCTGCTTCATGTTCCTATTGATCCCATGAATAAATGATTGGCTCCTCGTGATGGGGAAGTGGTAACTGGAGTTTCCTTGAGGGTGCAAGTGCCAAGCTAAATATTTCAAGCATCCATAAATAATTGAAGCTTCTCTTTGGCAGAAGGAGATTTGGGTTGTAATTTCCTTTCTTGGTGAGTGATCTCCGGCCTTCTCGGTGGAGGGAGCTCACCTGGGAACCACAAATAATTCAGCACTTTTGCTGCTGGGTTTATTTCTGTACCCAAGGCAGGTTGTGTTACTTCTGCAGGTGCAGCCACAGAGCAGTTTCACATTTCCCTGATGCAGGGCTGTGCTCCAAGCAGGGAGCTCCTTGCTGAGGTTCAGGCAAATCCTTCAGGCTCTGCAATCTGGGAGGTGTGTTTCTTTGTGGATTTAGTGAAAGACGAGGAAATTGGGGCCTTTAAGAGTCACATCTTCATGGCAGCAAAAAGTTTCTTTAAATATTCATTAATAATCATTGTCAAAATTAAACTAATATCAAGAAAAGAGATGACATCACTGCAGGGTTTGGGGGTCCTGGAACGACCTGGGAGAAGGTGGAGGCTGGGAAGACACAGGAGAGAGTAAACTCATTTTTTCCGCCAGCAAAGGCTGATTTTGGCTGTGAGTTAGGGATTAATACAATGGCAGAGTTCAGGAGAAGGCAGGAGGTGGAGGAGGATAAGCTAGGCCCCAGGTTTAAAGGTACAGCCCATATAGGCCTGACTTCCATAAGCCAGGAATGGGCAGGGAGCTCAGGCAGGGTGGTTCCCTCTCTCCTCCTGCTCTTATTGCAGTTAGCTGTGGGAAGAGGAGCAGCACTTTGGTGAGGAGACCAACACTAGAGAGTGTCCCCAGCCCAGCTGAATACAGCACTTCCTCTGAGCCAGTAATCCCCTGGTTCCAAATGCCAGGCTCTGGACAAGTGCTGTTCTTTTAATTTGCTGATTAGCTCGGTTCATTAAGGCAGCTGGGGTTGTTTCTGGCTCCTCAGCATTCTCTCACTGGACATTGGGTTCTCAGTAGGGTTCACAGAAAGCTCCAGAAATGTTTTGTGCCATAAACTGTGGGATTTTCTTTGAGGTCCTGTGCGGGGTTTTCCTCAGGTGGTTTGCTAAGGAGCCTTCCATAGGTACAGTCCCAGCATAGGGTAAATACCCTCATTCTGCTGCCACTTGGCAGCACTTTGCTAAAGACTGAAATATTTTCTGCCATGCTGCAACAGAGAGAGAAACCTGTGACCCTGCTGAGCTCCTTGCCTTGAACTTGTACAAATCCTGCACGGGGAAAGCAATAATTGGGCCGTTTGGGTAAATCAGGGCAGGAAAGCAATGGGAGTTGCTGTGACAGAGGTCAGGAGGGTTTGGCTCACAAAGCTCTTGGCTGTGTCAGACACTTCTGCCCGAGGCTAATTTGTTTGGGATGCAGGAGACAGGGGCAGTCTGGGGCCTGGGAGTGCCCTTAAGCACTAAGGAAGTTGAGCTGTGTATTCCAAGTTCCCTAAGTCAATGTTTACTGAGCTCCTCTGGTGCAGCCTTTGGCTAATCCAGGGAAATGCAGCCCTCTGGTCCAGATATTCCAGGTCCAAGTCTGGCATTTGGTGCTGCTGGAGCGCTGCCTTGCTCCCCACCACGAGCCCAGCACAGCTCAGAGGTGCAGCTCCTTCCGAGTCTGTCATTCCTGGACTCACTGAACACTTTCAGCTTTTCAGCTGAGCTGGGTGAGGTTTGTTTCCCAGGCAGATGACCTCTGTCCCACGCTGGAATCACCAGGTCCTGTTCCCTTGGATCTGATTCCTGCCATTATTCCCTTGCTGCTGATGTGGTTTGGTTGCCCACAGCCCTGTGGAGCTGAGGTTCTCTCTGGCTCTGGGTGCTGATAGGCTGTTTGCTCGGCTCTGACAAGAGGCTCCACAATTTGTTTTTCATGAATCATCTTGGGATGCCTTCCAGCCTTTTATTTGTGATGAGGACTTCACGGCTCGTGTTTGCCCAATGTTTTGGGATGGATGCTCATTAAGTTTATCCTGATCCTCAGGCAGCCCAGTGAGACACCTCCAGCACATGCCTGCTTTGCAGCACGTGTGGTTCCAAGGGAATTTCCTACTCAGATCTTAAAGATAGACACAACCATGTGTAATGTGCTCAGCTGAGGGCCTTGTTCTTTACAGGGCAGTTCTTAAATAACGAATTGCAGCATTGGCATTGTCTGGGAGTGGTTTCTTCTTGTGTTGTTGGGGATTGGGCGGGTTCAGGCACTGGGAAATCACATTTTCCTACCACTCATGGCACATCCAGGACTATTTTAAAAGACAAACTGCTGGAGTATTTCTTTCTATTTGCTTAAGGCTTATGTTTCCATCAAAATGACAAATAAAAATGAAGCATTTAAAGTGAAGGAAGGAAGATTTTATTTAACTTTATTGAACTTCTCCTCTCCGGCAGTCAGGGTATAAAAAAACCCCAAACAGCAAATCTCAACAGAGACAAGGTCCAGGTCCCATCTCCAGAGGGGTTTAGGGAGGGAAACCATTCATTGTCAGGGAAACCATGCATTGTCAAAAAATCAACTATCCTCCAAAGCATTCCCATTTTAGTGAAAGATTCTCCGCTCAGAGAAGTGTTTAAATCAGGGGGAATGTTTGGCTACATCTGTCTTGGGTTGCAATGCAAGATGTAACCAAAAGTATGTATTCTATTGCCATCAGTTGAAACCAGTTGGGGAGGTGTTTTCTTTATCTCTTCCACCACCCATCCTCCCTCCAGGGGGATCTTCTGTGAATGGGTCATTTGGTCTCACTGCAGGGCTGATAAAATTCCATCATCCCATCGGGAGATGCTGCACCCAGCAGGAGGAGCCCCGCATTCCTGCCTGGATAAAATCTGAGAGTCAGAACATCAGGACAGCCTGCTTCCACTGGATTCCCAGAGGAACTGACCCATCTCAGCACCACTGGACCTTCAGAGAAAACTCCACCCTTCTCCAGGATCATCTCTGCTCCAGCAGAACCGCCGCGGTCGGGTCCTGGCTGTCTTCGGGTGCCGCAGCGGTCCCTGGAGAGGCGTTCTGAAAAGAACACCGGGATGTCCTGGCACGCTGGCACACCTGGGTGGCGAGCGAGCAGCTCTTTGTGAGCAGCCACAGCTGCCGTGTCCCTCGGGAGAGCCCAGGCGGCACGAGGAAGGAGGCGGAGGCGAGACGGGCTCCTCTTCCACAGGGCCTTCTCTCAAAGTCCTGGGTCCGAAGAGGAGCCCAGAGCACCCGAGGGCCCAGACTTTTATTGAGAAACCTGAGGGTGGGGTTTACAACTTGGGCCAATGGGCCTTGCAACAAAGTGACAGGCGACACCTACAGCCAGCCGGTGGGGATCCATCTACATGCTGAAGCACAGAACTCTGGGCCATCTCACTTTTGTGTCACTGGAACAAGTGAAGCTGTCTCCCAGGGACACTCCCCAAGGGAATGGCTGAAGCTTGAAGCAGCTCCTACGCTGCAGACCCTCCAAGGGAGGGACATCCCCTTTGTGGCAGGCCCAGGGGCTACCACACAGAACCACGTGTGTGGCTCCAGGAGGATTTAACTGGACTGCTACCAACACCCTGACCAACAGGGTGTCAGGTCGTGTTCTGACTCTGTCAGTGTTTTCTTTTTTTGTTTGTTTGCTCTTTTCTTTTGTATGACAACTTTTTTTTTTTAATATTCCTAGTAACGAACTGTTATTCCTATTCCCATATCTTTGCCTGAAAGCCGCTTAATTTCAAAATGATAATAATTTGGAGCGGGGGGTTTACATTCTCCATTCCAAGGGAGGCTCCAGCTTTTCCCTGGCGGATACCTGTCTTTCCAAACCAAGACAACATCCAAGCTGTTGTTGATACAACAGCTTGGATGTTGTTGAACATCCATCCCTGTTTTAGATAAAGATATATAGATAAAGGTATTGCCAAACTTGGCAAATATTGGGATTGCTGAATCACAGAATCATAAGTTTAAACATGATATTGGGAAGGAATTCCTGGCTGGGAGGGTGGGCAGGCCCTGGCACAGGGTCCCCAGAGCAGCTGTGGCTGCCCCTGGATCCCTGGCAGTGCCCAAGGCCAGGTTGGACATTGAGGCTTGGAGCAGCCTGGGCCAGTAGAAGGTGTCCCTGCCCATGGCAGGGGATGGCACTGGCTGGGATTTAAGGTCCCCTCTAACCCAAACTCATTCCTTTAGTGGTGAAAGACACTCACCAAGCCCAAAATAGAGGAAGTTTCTCTGAGATGTGGAACAGCAGAAATGCAGGAATTTGAACAACTCTTTTGCCCGTACCCCTCCAGTGATTTCCATTCTCACTGACACAAATCCACTCCAGAAAGTGGCAGGATTTGCCTGGGGCCCTTTCCTGGTCAGGGGCTGTGCGTTGGCTCTGGGTTTGTGCTGAGGGTGATCATTTAACCAAATGCTTTAGAGGAGAATTGAACCTTCCTGGTTTGGGGGGCTTGATGGCTTTTTATTTCTTTTCACTTCTGCAGGTAGATATTGATTTTTTTACCTTCTTGTGTGATTTCTAAAGGATGTTGGTTTTATATTTGCTGTAGAGGAAAAAGAACACAGAAAAAACAAGTGAACAGCAGACACAAAGTGATTTCTCTCATGAAGCTGTAAAGACAAACAAAAGGAAAGCCGTGGGTACTGTCACTGAACTGACACCAACTGGTTATCAAGGGAAACACCCTTATCAGTGCATTGTTTAATACAAATCCTCTTGTCTAGGCCTTTGTAGGGATGGAGGATTTAAAACCACCACACTGGAACAGCAGGAATAAAAAATCCCCAAACCACCCCTCCAGATGCTCGAGACACAAAGGGTGGGGACTCTCAGCATGGTTGAGATGTTTCCACTGATTGCACACAAAACCTGGTCTGGGGAAGTGCCCAAACTGTCCCGATGTTGGAGAAGGTGACACAGGGAAATCTTATAAATATGATTGTTTAGCAACAGGTTCTGAAAACATCAAGCCTGTCAGTGAAATAGAAATGACAGTCACTTTTGATATGTGAGACATGCCAGACCAGGAGACAGGATATTGGGCAATACCTCTGACCAAGCAGAAAAGGGTCTGCAGAGATGACAGGAAGAAAGGGATTATAGAGATCAGCATAAGAAGGCAGTGCCTTATTCAAATCTAGTAGTTCTCATAGGCTGTATGTAGATTCTGTAGGATTTGTGTCTCACACCGGTTGGTCACTGTAAATAGAATATTCAACACAGAATGGGATAAAACTGACTGTAACAGGAAATTCTCCCTCTTTGCAACTCTTGGGACCACGCCATCAGCTGGGCTGGCAGCTGATGGCAGACTCTTGCAAATAACCCACGTGTTCCATGAGCAACCCTGTCTCCAGAGATCTCTCACCTAACCATTGTGGACCACTTCCACATCCCTGGTGCTGATGCTACAACATCTGTGGGGTCTGGGGATGTCTGTGGGGTCCTGGCATCTGAACATTGCCAGGGATCCTCCCATCACAGCTCATCTGTCCCACTCCACCCATTCCCAAATGAAACAAAGCCTCCTGGGAAAGGATCAGAAGAAGACAGCAGCAATTCCATAGCAGGAATTGTGCTTGGAGCTAATGAGACAGTGCTTGTGGTTAATTAAACACCATCTGATTGCAATCACTGCACGTTTACTGGAGGCAGTGGCAGCTGTTGGGCTGCAGCCTGGAATCACCAACTGGACCCAGGACCAGCCTCACAATTTGGATGATTGATTTGATTTATCATATTTAGATTTAAGCTAATAAGAATGTGGTGCTTTCCCTCTGGCATTGTACTGTTCCTGGGACCACAGGATCACGGAATATCCAGACTTGGGATGGACCTACAAGGGTCCTCCAGTCCAGGCCCCAGCCCTGCGCAGACAGCCCAACAATCCCAGCCTGAGCTCTGGCAGCCTGGGGGCTGGCACCATTCTCAGCAACATTGAAAGGCTGGGATTTAGGAAGCCAGAGATCAGTGGGAATTTCCCAGCAGAATCATCTCCAGGCCCACTGGCATTCCTGTAAATTTGAAAATCAGCTGTGGGATTTTTGGAGAGCTGGGAAGCTGTGGCTGTTTCTGTGAGCTGGGCATGGCTCTGTCCTGCTGTTTCCCCTGCAAGGTTTTCCTCAGACCCCAGCAAGGAGGAGTCCTGAGGGGATGCTGGGAGCTGATGGAATAAAGCAGTGGGAGGAACCCTGAGCACAGGGAGCAGAGGGAATGGGGTGCCAGGGTCCTGTGTCCTTTGTGCGGAGGGGTTCTCCAGGGGTGTTGGTGCTCTCATCCTTGTTATGCTGCAGGGCTTTCCTTGCCTCTCCACGTTCTCTCCATCTCTGTAACACCCTACCAGGAGCTCTCCATGGCTGGGTATCCCTGCATGCCCTTGGAGCATCCCAAGGTCCAGCCCTGCCCTGTCCTTACTGCCCTGGAGCTCGGTGGTGGCTGGAACAGGGAGAAGCAGCTCCCAGGGAGTGATGAGTGAGGGGGGAAGCTGGGAATTGTGGCTGTGGGCTAAAACTGAGGCTCTGTCTCCAGCCTTGCTCTCAGGCCCTGGGATGAAGATGCTTTGAGAAAGGTGACAGGTTATTTTCTTATTAAAAAATCTTTCCTAGAAGTTTTCCCTGTTTATCAGGCAGAGCCTGAGTCCCCCTCAGCAGGCGCAGTCTCAGGATTTTCCCAGTCCCAGCTCTAGGACAGATGGACCTTCCTTCCAAAGGTTACCTGTGAAATATCCCCTACTGAATGAAGCCTTTGCATTCTCTCCATGCTTTTCTGCCTCATTAAACCCAGACCTTCGATTAAGCAACAGTGGCAGATAGAAAAAGGCAAAATGATTTGGAAGTAATTGACCTCTCTGGAATCTGGGAGGAAGGAGCCACAATTCCACCTGGCAGGGAGACATCCCTGTGTCTGTCTGAGCATCTGTGAGCCAGGGAACACCCAACTGCTCCCAACTCAGGGCCTTTTCATTGCAGAAAATATTCCAGAACAGCTCCAGTCTGATGAAAAAAAGGTTGCTAAGTTACAGAGGGGAAATTTTGGAACAACAAAGTTCCTTTCTGACGGATTATTGTTTGTCCAGGCAGAGCTGATTTTCCCAGGATAACGATGGGATGCGTCCTGTGCACAGGTGGGATCTGGGCTGTTTGGTCCCCACTTCTCCATTCTGACCCTCATGAGGGAGTGGCTCGGCCTTGGAAGAGCTGAATTCTTCCTAGAAGTTCATGGAATGAGACAGAGAGGGAGGGCCAGATTAGGGCCAGGGAAACTGGAAAATGGCCTGGAAGTGTCATGAGAAGGAGGACAGGGGAAAATGTAAAATCTCAGATGTTTCAGGGAGAAAAGGAAAATTGAAAAGAAAAATAATTTCGGGAAATCAGTGGTTCCTAAATCTCATCAAACAACCTGGGAATCCCAGCCCCACACGTGGCTGTGCAGAGACTCAGCCCTGAGACTGATTTTAGAGATCTTGGATCATGGAATGGTTTGGATTGGAAGGGGCCTTAAAGCCCATCCAGTGCCACCTCTTTCCACTGTCCCAGGTTGCTCCGAGCCCCATCCAGCCTGGCCTGGGACCCTGCCAGGGGCAGCCACAGCTGCTCTGGGCACCTGGGCCAGGGCCTGCCCACCCTCTGAGATGTGAGAGTTGAGGGACCACTGGCTGGACTCTGGGTACTGGAATCCCTCAGAGAACATGTTCCTGTGGGAATGGCCCCTCTGGGGGCTGGGGGCCCTGGCCCCAGTGAGATCCAGGTCCAAACCCCCTCTCCAATCCCCAGGGGGGGTGGACACCACTGGGATGGCTGAAAAGGAGGTCCTGGTCCTGCTGGAGCAGCTGCTGCTGCCAAGAGCAGAGAAATGAACAATCCCAAAGCTGAGAACACAAAATGTGATGAATTTTCTGGATCAGAGAGGGAAGGCAGGAGGGAAGAGGCTGAAGAAACAAAGCAGGGATGTGGAGAGAAGTGTAAGGAGTGCCTGAGCTGTGGGCACTGACAGCACAGATAAAAGTGCTCGGGAGAGGAGAAGGAGCTGCTTCAGAGAGAGGTGAAATCAATCCCTGCTTCCCCTGGTGAGGAAGGATGCTTGGAACCATGTCCCTGCACTGGCTTTTGGACAGGGCTGCCTTTGGGCTGAGCAGATGCCTTAGAGGAAAAGTGGCTGCATTCCACAGAAAACAAAACAAAACAAACAAAAAAACCCCACCCCCCTCCACCTTTTGTTTTTCTACGTGAAACCAAACATTTCACAGAAGTCTTTTAACACTGGAAATTCTGCCAAGAAAAGTCGCAGCTACTTTTCCTGGCAGCTGAAGGCAAAACATCTTTTGCTGGTTTTTTATTATTTTCTAAATTATTTTCAATGAGAATTGTGCCCAGATCTGAGTCTCAGTGAGCAGGGCGAGCAAGAGCACCTCTGCACAGGGATGGCCTTCACTGTGATAATGGACTGGGAGAGGAGGAGAACAGGATATTTGTGGGATTAAAGCTTCAGCCATCCCAGAGATCCAGCTCAGCTATTCCCTGTCAAACTGAGACTCAGGTGTGAGGAGCATTAAGGGTTCCTGTGCACTTGGACAGAGGAATTCCTCCTAAATCAGAGCAGGATAAAATAAAGCAAATCCAAGTAAAACCCTGTGTGGGTTTATTGGCATCTCCTGGGATGTGAAACCTGTGGAGTGTCACAGGTGGGAAGGACTCCAGGAAAGCCTCTGCTCCCTCCTCCTGATGGCTCAGCACTGCAATCCCACCAGGCTGCTCGGGGCTGGCTGTAGCTGGATCCTGGCATCCTCCCAGGAGCACAGTCCAAAGCAAGGGAGGCTGAAATCAGTGCAGGGCCAGGGCTGCTTCTTTCCAGCCACAAGATCCTGCAAAGGAATCTTCATGTTGGGGACCCTTCGGGGGCTGCTTGAGTCTCCCTAGAAAACTTCCCCTGACAATTTTACTGAGGCAAATGATAATAAAAATGCTGGAGGTTAAAGCCACGTCCTTTCAAAAAAATAAGAGGAGCTCGGGTGTGATCCAGACAAGGCTGGACAGGCAAGACAAACCAGCAGGAAATGGAGCTACTAGAAAAGGAAAAAGCCTGTTGGGTGATCCTCTGGAGCACAATAAAGCTGCAGAAGATTCTCTTATTCAACAGAGGGAGATTCCTGCCAAGATTCACAAAAGCTTGTTCAGCTTTAGCTGCCAAAGACTGAATTTGTGGCTGGTGAAGGTAAAGGAAGTCCAGATCTGTGAGAGCTACAACCTCCCAGCTCTGCCTGGACACCCTCCTGGGGCAGCAGGGAGCTGAACCCCCTGTGCTCAGAGCCCAGGCCCTGTGACAGTCAGTCACATTACGGACAACTGGGAGCACATCACAGCAGGTTGGGGAGCACATAACCGTCTGAGCAGCTCTGCAGTTCCCATTCAGATCAGTTCCATTTACATGGCAAAACATTTCCCAGCCAGCAGCAAGGAAAGCTCTTCCTGAGATCAGAAAAATCACCACAGAAACTCTCAGTCCTTCGACAGCACTTCGGAGCCTGCCCAACCCTCAGTTAATGAACCCAGATGTGCTGCTGCTCCTCCTGCCCCATTCCCGGCAGGAAACCCTTCAGGATTAGAAATCTGCTGATACATTGGTGCTCAGGGTGCCTGAAGCACAGGGATGGTGGCTCCGGAGCTCTGCTGTTTTTATGGTGCTGACAGGGTAAAAAAAAAGCTCCCCATGTCAGCAGAGATGACCAGGCCATGAACAAGGCCTTCCCTTCCCTTCCCTTCNTATTTCTGGAGCTGATGGACTGAGCCTGGATCCACACACACTCCTTGGAGATGGGGCTTCATCCTTCCAGCTGGCAGAACTGCTGATGGGAACCAAGCTGGGACCTCAGGAGAGGCAGGGCTGCTGCCAGAAGTTCCTACAGAGGATTGCAAAAATCCCTCTTCCTTTTCCCCCTTTCCCCCCCTTTTTTCTCCTTGCTCTTCCCTTCCCTTCCCTGCCCTTCCCTTCCCTTCCCTTCCCTTCCCTTCCCTTCCCTTCCCTTCCCTTCCCTTCCCTTCCCTTCCCTTCCCTTCCCTTCCCTTCCCTTCCCTTCCCTTCCCTTCCCTTCCCTTCCCTTCCCTTCCCTTCCGTGTTACAGCCCTAGCTCCATCCATGGAAGCAAAAGTCCTGGATGAAGTTCCAGCCTCCAGGCTCTGTTCCCTCAGGGAAAAGCAGGGAAAAGCTCTTAGGGATTCAGGCTCAATTCCAACAGGAATCAGCAGGGTTTGGCCATTGTCCTGGTTATCCTGGTGGGTTTCCATGGCCTTGTTGCAGTTTTCCCACCACGGTGACAGGACACACCAAGGGCTGGCAGCAGTTCTGGAGATCCTCCCTGGCCTTTGGGATGCTGTGGGTGTTGTCCCATTGCTTCTGAGGCTCTGCCTTGCTCTGAAATCTCTTCCCATCCTCTTCCCCTCCCCTTCCCAGCCTCTCCCAAAGAAGAACTACCCAGCTGTAAAGCAAAATGACAAGCACTGAACACCTTTATTGCTGGATCAGTCCCAGGGATGTGGGAGGGCAGGATGCTGTCTCCAGAGCTGCCCACAAACCAGAGGTTGACATTCCTCCAAAATCCTGGGGCACGGCCCAGGGGAGAGAATGAAAAGGCAGAGCTGAGTTGTAAATCCCTCTTCAATCCCGTTAACTGGAGTGATTTGAGGCTGGAGGGACTCACTGGGTTCACAGCACGATGGAAAGCCTGGATACAGAGCAGCTGGGAAAAGGGCATGGTCTGGACGCTGCTCAAGGGAGACAATCATTGGGTTTGCCTCTTTCCCTTTGCTCCATTTTTCACTGCTCCAGTTGCTGGAACAGAGGAACAGCAATGCCAGGGCAGTGCCCTGCGCCTCTCACAGCTCCGGGCTGCTCCTGGGACAGATGAAGGGGCAAAAACACCCCAAAAGGGGCAAAAACACCTCTAGAAAACCTGCAGTGCTGATTCCAGGCTCCTTCCAGGAACTGCAGTTCCCTGAACTGTGCTACAGGATTTACCTGTGTGGGAAGAAGCCTCATCCGACTGGGCAGGTCTCATTTTTGGGCTCCTCCTGCTTGGCTGAAACGCTCCCAGGACATTCTTTAGTATTAGCAGATAATGTACAGAAAGAATTCCTGCTCAGTCATTACTGTCAAGTGTTCCCAGGGATTGGCTGTGGCTGTAGCCACGTGCTCTTTGAATTTTAATTGGTGCAGGAAAAGGGGGGAAGGAAAAGAAGAAATTACATTTTATTGGGGAAGGGAGGCAGTTTTCAAGCTGCTGTGGTTGGAGGGCTGTGAATAAAAGCTCTGTGGGGTCAGGGAAGAAGAGTTCAGAAATTCCTCTGTCCAGGTGCTACTTTGGCATCACAGCTGAGAGGGAAGCGAGGCCACAGCACTCGGTGTTCATGTGGCAATAGCCACATCTTATCAGGAGCTGTTCTCCTCATACAGCTTTGGAAGGCCACGCAATCAGTTCTGGTTGCCTAAATCAGTGGCCACCCGGCTCACTGGCCAGTGGCTGCCTGTGTCCCCAACGGCCCAGACTGGTGGAGTGACATAACTGAGGTAGTTCTAGAATTCGTTATATTTCAGTTATAAAATTCGGATCAGTGAGAACTGTAAGGCCCCCAGGCCAACTGTTCCCCACGGCACTTGGGCAGCAGCTCCAGGGAACCAGGGCTGGATCTGTGCAGTCAAGGCCTGGATGGGGGCCAGGCCAAGGAACTGCACCTTCACCTGCAGCCCACTGACCGCTGACCCCAGTGACCACTGACCACTGACCCCACTGTCCGCTGACCCCACTGTCCGCTGACCCCACTGTCCGCTGACCCCACTGTCCGCTGACCCCACTGTCCGCTGACCCCACTGTCCGCTGACCCCACTGTCCGCTGACCCCACTGTCCGCTGACCCCACTGTCCGCTGACCCCACTGTCCGCTGACCCCACTGTCCGCTGACCCCACTGTCCGCTGACCCCACTGTCCGCTGACCCCACTGTCCGCTGACCCCACTGTCCGCTGACCCCACTGTCCGCTGACCCCACTGTCCGCTGACCCCACTGTCCGCTGACCCCACTGTCCGCTGACCCCACTGTCCGCTGACCCCACTGTCCGCTGACCCCACTGTCCGCTGACCCCACTGTCCGCTGACCCCACTGTCCGCTGACCCCACTGTCCGCTGACCCCACTGTCCGCTGACCCCACTGTCCGCTGACCCCACTGTCCGCTGACCCCACTGTCCGCTGACCCCACTGTCCGCTGACCCCACTGTCCGCTGACCCCACTGTCCGCTGACCCCACTGTCCGCTGACCCCACTGTCCGCTGACCCCACTGTCCGCTGACCCCACTGTCCGCTGACCCCACTGTCCGCTGACCCCACTGTCCGCTGACCCCACTGTCCGCTGACCCCACTGTCCGCTGACCCCACTGTCCGCTGACCCCACTGTCCGCTGACCCCACTGTCCGCTGACCCCACTGTCCGCTGACCCCACTGTCCGCTGACCCCACTGTCCGCTGACCCCACTGTCCGCTGACCCCACTGTCCGCTGACCCCACTGTCCGCTGACCCCACTGTCCGCTGACCCCACTGTCCGCTGACCCCACTGTCCGCTGACCCCACTGTCCGCTGACCCCACTGTCCGCTGACCCCACTGTCCGCTGACCCCACTGTCCGCTGACCCCACTGTCCGCTGACCCCACTGTCCGCTGACCCCACTGTCCGCTGACCCCACTGTCCGCTGACCCCACTGTCCGCTGACCCCACTGTCCGCTGACCCCACTGTCCGCTGACCCCACTGTCCGCTGACCCCACTGTCCGCTGACCCCACTGTCCGCTGACCCCACTGTCCGCTGACCCCACTGTCCGCTGACCCCACTGTCCGCTGACCCCACTGTCCGCTGACCCCACTGTCCGCTGACCCCACTGTCCGCTGACCCCACTGTCCGCTGACCCCACTGTCCGCTGACCCCACTGTCCGCTGACCCCACTGTCCGCTGACCCCACTGTCCGCTGACCCCACTGTCCGCTGACCCCACTGTCCGCTGACCCCACTGTCCGCTGACCCCACTGTCCGCTGACCCCACTGTCCGCTGACCCCACTGTCCGCTGACCCCACTGTCCGCTGACCCCACTGTCCGCTGACCCCACTGTCCGCTGACCCCACTGTCCGCTGACCCCACTGTCCGCTGACCCCACTGTCCGCTGACCCCACTGTCCGCTGACCCCACTGTCCGCTGACCCCACTGTCCGCTGACCCCACTGTCCGCTGACCCCACTGTCCGCTGACCCCACTGACCCCACGGACCGCTGACCGCTGACCCCACTGACCCCTGACCCCACTGACCCCACTGGGCTCAGACCTGACCCCAAACCAGAGGTGAACTTTCAGGTACCTGTTTCAGTGCAGGTAAAACGATGCAGACAAAACTGTTACTGCAGAACACAAACATCAAATTTTTGGGGATCCTTGCAATGACTCTTGGGGACAGGGGACAGTAACCAAGAGATTGACTCCAAAATTCCAGATAAAAATGAGACTGAGCCATTTGCAAACCTGAGAACTGAGATATTAATGAGCTGCAGTTTCTCATTATTTCAATTCAAGAGCTTTTCCCTCCAAAATTTATTCCCTCATAGTTAGGCAATGATAAGCTTAAAAAAATAAACAAAAACATATTTTCAATGTAATTCAGGTTTTGTTAAGACTGAAAAGGATTTTTTTTGTTTCCAGTTTTCAAAAACAAACCAAAAAAATCCTAAAACACCGAAATAATTATTTTCACGTTGCACAGAAGAAACACACCACATTTTTCCTCTCTCTGCGTCTCAATTTTTGATCCAGTTGTTGAACTAAAATTCCGACTGTTCACACAGATCCATCCTCTCCACCTGCACAAGGTGCAGGCAGAGAATTTGGATGGAGAGGAGCCTTTGGAAAGCCCAGAGAGCAGAGGTGGCCGTGGAGACAGGGCTGCAGTGCGGGACCTGCACCCGGGATCTGTCACCTGGGGTTCCTCTGCTCCCTGGCCCCACACTGCCCATGGCAGGGGCTGAGTCCCCAGCCCTGGAAATCTCCAAAACCCACAGATTTTTCCCTGAGGGGGTGGTTTAGTGGTGACTGTGGTGCTGGTGCTGGGCTGCTGGTTGGACTTGATGGTCTCACCCCATCCCTGGCAGTGTCCCAGGCCAGGCTGGACAGGGCTTGGAGCAGCCTGGGACAGTGGGAGGTGTCCCTGCCCAGGGCAGGGGGTGGCACTGGGTGGGCTTTGAGGTCCCTTCCAACCCAAACCATCCTGGGACTGTGTGAATTTAAAGGTCTTTTCCAACCTGAACAACTCCCTGACTGTCCCAGCTGCCCCTCTCTGGGTGTGCTAAAGGCTCTGGGTCTCTCTTCTCCAGCCCCTGCAGTTTCCTCTGCACCATGGCCCGGACAGAGGCAGCCCTGGGGCAGTGCCCGATGTTTTCTGGTGGTCCCTGATGCTCCCAGATCTCCCTGGCAGTGGAAATGTGCTGGAAATGTGCTGGCAGAGCTGGTGCCCAGGGCTGAGAGCACCGAGGTGGAAGAGCAGCAGAATTCCTGGGATCCAGCAGCACTGGGAGACTCCAGGCAGGGCATGGAACCTGCTGTAACAGAGACTGTGAAGTGTGGCTTGTTCCACAGCAGAGGAGCAGGGATTTCTGGGAGGGACTGGGGGTCAAATGTGGGATGTCAACAAAGCTCCTGCCCTGTGGGAACACCTGGCAGGAGCTCATGGTGCCCAGCTGTGCGACTGAGCCACTCCTGGCAGCTGCAAATGCCAGGGGCTTTGTGAGGTGCAGGAGCTCTGTTCCTCTGGAGCATTGTCTGTGCAGGGACAACTGAGCTCGAGTTCAGCCCCATCCTAACACAAAAATGGGAATTTTGGTTCTCTGGAGCCCTGTAATTCAGCCCAGGAGGCGGCCTGAGCTTGGATTTTGCCCTTCTTGATCCCAGCTGGATTTATTTTACACAAAGGCTTTGATCAGGACACACAGTTTGGAGCACTTGCTGTGCCCCAAGTCCTGACTTGCTGTAAGAGCTGCATGAGCTGCCAGAGTTCTTAATTCCTTTTCCACTGCATGGATTTGTTCCTCTGTTTATTTTAAGATTTGAAACTAAGGTTTCTCTGACTGAATGCACTCAGCTGTACCCATCAGCTGTTTTGGTACTGGGCATTTCTTGGGAAATTTCCTCCCAAGATTTGGGATTTGATACTTAGGGACTCAAACATCCCAACCCAAGAGCTTCCAAACAACTGCAAATAAAGCAAGTTGTGACTCCTGGTGCCCTCTGAGTACGAGAGAGATTCGGGAAAGAAAACTGAGCAAAAAGTCTCCTCTAGCAAAGTTCAGGGTTAAATTCTTCCTTCCTGGGCTGCAGAGGTGACATCAGAACTGTGACATCAGAGGTGTGAATTCTGTGTGGAACCAACCTGTCCCTGCCAGGGCCTGCCCAGGGCTCCCCTCAACCTTCAGGGTGGAATTCCCCCCTTTCCCTGTGGAACAGCAGCTTTTCCTATCAGGTTTGCCCCTGAGCACTGCACTCCCCTTCAGGGCCTTTAACTGCTGCAGACAAATATTCCAGCTGCTCCTGTGGGACCCCTTCCCTCCCTCCCCCTTGCTCCAGGACCATTCATTGCATGGCTGCATGGCAAAGCACATAAATTTCATTTCATTTCTCTGGAAGTTATTCACATCCATACAAAAAAGATCCTTCCGTGTGGATATTTTCCTCTTTAGATTTATCCTTCTCCTTTGGGGTAAGTTGAAACAGGTTTATGACTCCATCCATAGCATGGAAATGTTACTGGCTTTATAGGACCTGGTAATTCAGCAGCTGAAGGTGCTTGATGGCACAAAAGCTGTGTCCTGGAGTTTTCCGGAGCCTGGGAATACACAGGTGCCTGACTTTGCTTGTTTTCATCATTAGTTTTCAGTTGGGGAACTCAAAAATTCAGTGTTAATATTTTGTTCTTCCACCAAAATGAAAACACTGGATTTTATCATGGAATCAGCTGATATTTGCCTGTTTGGGGAAGTTCTTTCTATGGAACATCTAAACCGGGATTGTTGGGTTTTTACTGGAAATTAATTTATTCTAAAGGTCAGCATCTCCCAAGGAATATAAATTAAATAATCCAATGGACTCAGGTGTTTTTGTTTCTTCTGAAAGTAAGAGAAATCTGACAGTAAAGGTTTGACCCAAAATACTGAAAATGCTCTCCTGATAACCTGAACAAATTTCAATTCCCAGTTAAAAAGTTGACATTAATCTTTGCTTTTCTTCAACAGCCGGTGCCGACCATGTGTTCTTGCCTTCTGTGCAAACCCTTCAATGTCTCACTTCCCATTAAATCTGAATTTTCCTTCAGAAAAGAGAACAAGAAGTGCCTGTTCCTGTTCTGGCCTTGAGCTGGTTTTAAGCTCCAGAAGAGAGGTGGGCCTGGGTAAATGGGTAAATCATTATCTACTCCTTATGTGAGAGTTGGAAATAGGAATAAATCCACATCTGGGATGAAACAACCTCATGAGGAACAAATTCCTCAGTAGCCGAATTAAAAGATGAGGTTGCAGATCACAGTGATGGATTGGAGAGCAGTTTGGGCTGACACTGCCCACATGTGGATTCCCCATCCCTGGGAGTGTCCAGGGCCAAGCTGGATGGGGCTTGGAGCACCCTGGGACACAGGGAGAGTCCTGGGGTGGGAATAGAGAGGTTTTAAGGTCCCCTCCAACCCAAACCATTCCAGGATTCCTGGATTCCATGACAATATATAACCTCATGAATGGGCATTGCACATGGAAATCCAAAGGCAGTTTGGACACAGCAAGGTGGCTGTGGGACAGGGGGGTGCCCTCCAAGGCCTCCCTGTCCCCTGTCAGTGTGGGGAGGGGGGCTCAGGAGGGAAAAGGCCGAGGCTGTGCCAGGCAGGGACTTGCTTTGGGGGCTGTGCAGGACAGGGATTCCTCTGGCAGGTGGAGACACCTGGAAAAGAAACCTCGGGATGGTTCCAGCTGGGGGAAGTTCAGTGCAGCTGTGCCCTTCCAGGACCCTCCTGGGCCACCCTGGGCGCTGTCCCCAGCCCTCCTCAGCCCCAGCTGGCTGGCCCAGCTGTGCCTGTCTCCTCCCATCAGTCGGACCCTGCTGCTCTTGTTGCTGCCCAGACTTACCTTTTCCTCCTCAGAAACATCTACTGGAAGCACAGAAGGGAAGTCTGGATTAGAGAGTGGAAGCAGCATTTATTTGAAATATTTGGGTTAGCTTGACAAACGAATGTGCAGTGACCTTGCCATGACCCTGAGCCAGACCGTGCAGCATGTATGGAAGTGGCAGCACCTCCAGTCCCCAGTCTGGGAACAGAAACCCTCAATGAAGGCTCCTGCCCTCGGGCTTCAGGGCCATCCTCACCCTCCTTCCTCCTGCTTCCCTCCTGCCCTTCCCCACCCCTGACACATTGCACAGAACGGTGACGAGGGGAGGAATGGCATTTTTAGCTGCATAAACAGAAGGAAAAGAGGAGAAATCGGACAAAAGAATGAGTTCCCAGAAATGGGAATGCAGGAGGAAGCTGATTCTCTCCCACAGAACTGGGCCTTTTTGTTGTGCCCTTCTCAGACCTCTTTGTTGTGCTTTGGGCATTTGCTCTGATGGGCTCCACGGATTGAGTTTTTGAAATATTCCCACTAGCATAAGAGAAACTCCTAATGAGGAACATCTTTGGGAGCCTGAAGGTTGGGTCATTCCCTAAGCTCAGAGCTTGGCTAGGATGGGGAATTCCATCCCCTGGAGATGGAGCTGGAGGACACCAAGGTGAGGGTGAGCATGGCTGGGGGAGGAGGAGGAGGAACAGTGGGGAAAGAGTCACTTCCAATGACCTCGGAAGCAGGAGGTGAGACCTCATTAGAAGCAGATCCAGGGAGAAAGAAACTATAAGGAAGGGTTGGCATTGTTGCTTTGATAGCAACTGTGAACTCAAACCATCTCAATTTCTAGGGAGAATGGAAGGTTCCAGAACAGGCACCTTGACAAAATGGAACATTCCCATTTTACTGTGTCTGCAGAAAATGGGAAACGGGTCAGAGGGGAAAAGCTGAACTCCAGGAACAGTCAATGTGTGCAGGGACCTGCTCAGAACAGGCAGCGCCAAATAACACCCAGGAAGGGAGAGAATTCCTGGGGAAAATGGGATCAATGAGCACCAGAAGAAGCCATGGAAAACCCTTCCCAAATGAGCCCCAGATGTTGTCTGAAAGGAAGAGTTGGTGTGACTCTCAGAGCAACAGAGCCCAGCCCAAGGAGGGGTCAGAAAGAAGCAATTTGGGTCAAACCAGCTGCTCCTGAGGAAATCCATCCAGGGAGGAGAAGGAGTTGTTGTTGTTGTTTCCTGCATGGACAAAGCCAGTTTAGAGCTCCGACCCTGGCCCAGTGGGACTGGGAGCATCTGGAAATGACAGCAGGATGGGAACACCTGCAGTGATAGGATGGGAACATCTGGAAGTGAGTGGGAACACCTGGAAATGCCTGGGAACACCTGGAAGTGACAGCAGTTAAAGCAATTACTGGGTTATCCTTTAACCCGACCTCAAGGCACAGGCAGAATCTTCCAACACCTCAGGACAGAGATTCCTGACACCAGGAGAAGCTATGGCAGAGGAACAGCACCCCTGGGCAGGGGTTGGTGCCCTGGATTGCTGGTCACAGCTACAGAAGTGCCAGATCAGCCAGCAATAGTCCAGCCTCAGGCACTGCTTCCCTGCCTTCCAGATCCTGGAGGTCAAGGAATCAACTGGCTCTGTGGGAAAAGTTCAGTTTCCAGCACTTTCTTGCATAAATCTTTCCTGACTCTCCTTAGATGCAGTTCCTGGTGTATATAGGGCCTAATGAATCAAAAGAGATTTTTATGGAATTTATGTAGAATCCCAGAACGGTTTGGGTGGGAAGGGACCATGAGACCATCCTGTCCCACCCCCTGCCAGGGGCAGGGACACCTTCCACTAGCCCAGGTTGCTCCAAGCCCCGTTCAGCCTGGCCCTGGACACTGCCAGGGATGGGGCAGCAAGAGCTTCTCCAGTCTTTTTGTGTTCTTCAAAGGAAAAACTCCCTTTTCCTGCCCCTGCTCCCCTGGACAATCGGCAATTGCAGCAGGATTCCCTTTGGACACCAGTGTGACCTTTCCATGCTCTGAGCTGTGGTCCCTGGGATGATCCTGACAGGTTTTCTCCTCATTAGCACAGCAAATTGTTTGCCCTGGTGCCTTTTGCAGACACAGCAGCTGCTCTGGGTGCAGCTCGGGGCTCTCAGGAGCTGGGAACTCACTTTGCTCTGGAGACACCCAGATCCTCTGGAAACTGCTCCTGGGCCTTGTTTCCATCTATTTTTGCACAAGTTAAGACATATTGTTTGCACAGTGGAGCAATTGTGTTAATAATACTGCAAAGCTGGGCTTTATTTTCCTATTGATTTTAGTGACTTGGATCTGGCAGGAATTTCTGTGTCTAGATAACTAAAAAAGGCAAAATGAATATAGGAGAGCATAAACCTCACTTCATGCACTCCATTTTACAAGTAGCTTGAAATGGCTTTTTAATAAGCATTTAAAGTGATGTATTCCCATCAATAGAAGTTGTCATGTCTCATCTGAGGAAAAGTGATTTTAAATGGCTCTTGTAATTAACTATTTATTTATTACTAGTCCATTATTTACAGAGGTCTGTTATGGGGAGGTCTGGTGTGTGTGTGAGCCTGCCCAGTGTTCCTGAGGGGGTTGGAGGGGCTGGGGCAGTGGTGGGGTAGGAGCTGCTGGAGGAGGACTCTGCATTCAGCTCATGGTCTTCCTTCCATGGAATCACAGGGTCACTGAGGTTGGAAAAGACCTCCAAGGTCACCAAGTTCAACCTCTGACCAAATCCTTCCTAAACCATATAATAAAGAGCCACATCCACACGTTTTTTGAACTCCTCCAGGGATGGGGACTCCTTCCCTGCCCTGGGCAGTGCCAAGGCCTGAGCACCCTTTCCATGGGGAAATTCCTGCTGCTGTCCACCCTGAGCCTGCCCTGGCCCAGCCTGAGGCCATTCCCTCTGCTCCTGTCCCTGTTCCCTGGGAGCAGGGCCCGACCCCCCCGGCTGTCCCCTCCTGGCAGGGAGTTGTGCAGAGCCACAAGGTCCCCCCTGAGCCTCCTTTTCTCCAGGCTGAGCCCCTTTCCAGCTCCCTCAGCCCCTCCTGGGGCTCCAGACCATTCCCAGCTCTGTTCCCTTCTCTGGACATGCTCCAGCCCCTCCAGGTCCTTCTTCAGCCCTCCCAACCCTGACCCCAGGATCCGAGGTGGGGCCCCATTGTCTCTTTGGCAAAGGCAAACAAGGCTTTGGTTGGGGTGGAGCCCATGGATGGTGGGCCTGGCCTGGCTGTGCTGCTGTGAGGTTTCTTTATTTCAGAAAGACCTAAAAATAAGGACACTTCCCAAAGCTGTATCAGGTTTTTTCTCTGGTCGGCCCAGAGCAGGTTCACAGCCCTCGATTAATTCAGCCCGTCAGGTGGCTGCTCCCATCAACTTAAACCCAGGTATGGAAGCGATCTCCAGAGGTCCTTTAATCTCACCTGGTTTGCTCCCAATTCAGATTTATGGCAGCAGTTAAGGATATGAATTGATATTTAGTCTTTTAAAAGATCCTAAAATCGAGACTGAATGGTCAACTGCATTCTCAGGCAGGGGATGGTTTTAGCAGCAGTTCCCTCCTGACTTGCTGGGGACAAATCCCTGAGGAATCCAAACGGGAGGAGCTGGAGCAGAGATTGACTTCCCAGCCCTGTTTCCACCGGGAAGGGGAGGGATTTGTTTCGTTGCCATCTGTCTGTGTTTTGTAGTCACAAAAGCAGCACAATAAACATGAGGGATACACTGGGGAGGATGGAGAGTGCCTTGGACGGGGAGTTTTGGCTGCTTCCAATGCTCCCACTCTCAGAACTCTGCTGTGCTTTGAGCAATGCTCTGATGGGCTCCATGGATTGATTTTTTGAAATGTTCCCACTGGCACAATAGAAACTGCTAATGAGGAATGTCTTTGGGAGCCTGAGGGTTGGGTCATTCCCTAAGCTCAGACCTGGGCTAGGATGGGGAATTCCATCCGATGGCAAACCAGGGGGAAGGCAGGGGCTGAGCTGCACATCCCCGGGATCAGGGCAGATCCTCAGCTGCCACCCCAGCAGCAGGATGACACCAGCAGCAGGGTGACACCAGCAGCAGGGTGACACCAGGAGCAGGATGACACCAGCAGCAGGGTGACACCAGCAGCAGGGTGACACCAGCAGCAGGGTGACACCAGGAGCAGGATGACACCAGCAGCAGGGTGACCCCAGCAGCAGGGTGACCCCAGCAGCAGCAGGGTGACACCAGCAGCAGGGTGACACCAGCAGCTCTCCCCGCTCTGTAATTCCACAGCCCACGCTGCCAGCAGGGGCGGGCAGGGAAGGCACACAGGGAAGAGCGGTGTTCTTGAACAGCATTGCGTTGGCTGAGGTGTTCTCGCCATCAGCTCTTCTCCCACCTCCCTGTCTTGCCAGGAATCCTTGGAATTCCAATTTCGGAGCTCTGCTGAGGCTCTCTGAGCCAATTGCACCCTCTAGGGTTCGAGAGGAGCTGCAGGATGGGATCCGTGCAGCTGCTGCAGGGACAGTAGGAAAGTAGATGAAAGGAACGTGCCTGGCAACAAAGATGCTGGAAACGGAACAGTTGGAGTTTAGGGCAGTTCTTTGGAGTTTCAAGGCAAAGGAGCTGCGAGTGCTGGGGCAAACCGGGAGTCAGTGCCGTGGGTAACTGGGCACAGCCTGGTCCTTGCAATAACTGCACTGAGGGAGTGTTTGTGTGCAGCGTGCCCTGTCCTACCCCTGCAGCCTCTCCTGAAGGATTTCCATCCCTCAGCATTCTCTGTCCTGCCCCTGCAGCCTCTCCTGAAGGATTTCCATCCCTCAGCATTCTCTGTCCTACCCCTGCAGCTTCTCCTGAAGGATTTCCACCCCTCAGCATTCCCTTGGAAGCACCACCCCAGTCTTGGGCTCCGCAGCATTTGATGCAAATCTGAGCCTCTTCTGCTGACAGCAGAGTCCCTTCTGGCCCTTACCCCTCCCTCTCCCTCACACCCTGCAGAGGAGCAGGGAAGGGACCTGCAGGTGCTCGCTGGGAGCTCAGTACTGTGTTTCAGCAACAGTTTCAGGTTAATCAGAGAATTCCTCGCTGGAACTGCTCCTGTTTCACTTGCAGGAGGCTCTGAGCCTCAGGCAAGGTTGATGGGAACGGATCTAAATGGAGCTGGAGGGACCAACTCCCACGGGGACACATCCCAGCCATCCCAGCAGCAGCCAGAGGGAAATGGGAGCCAACAGCACCAAATGCACGGAGCTGACAGGGCTGAACTGCCTGGGAGAGGGGTCAGACACAGGGAGACAGACCATGGAATCCTGGAATATTCTGAGTTGGAAAGGATGCACAGAGATCATCCCAACTCCCGGCCCTGCACAGACCCCCAACAACCCCACCCTGGGCCCCCCTGGCAGTGCTGTCCAAAGGCTCCTGGAGCTCTGGCAGCCTCGGGGCTGGGGCCATTTCCTGGGGAGCCTGGGCAGTGCCAGCACCTCTGGGCGAAGATCCTTTCCCTGAGATCCAGCCTGATCCCCTCTGGCACAGCTCCAGCTGGTCCCTTGGGAACTCCTGCCATGGGAATTCCCAGGTGAATCTCTGCAGAGGGCACTTGGTCAGAAGGTCCCCAGAATAATCCCCAAACCTGGGAAGCAGGTGGGCAAAGGGAATAGAGCCAGATAAAAGGCCAGGTTTATGCTTGGGTGCACCAGGAGGGTTATTCCTTCAAATCCATGAGATCTCACTCCTGCAGATCCTTATCAAAATGCCACAGAAAAGCAAGGAAGGGGCTGTTCCTTGCAGAGCTCTCCAAGGCAGCTTTAAAGCATCGCCATGGATGTTCCCAGCTTGGAGATGTCCAATGGATGGATGGATGGGGGGTGGATGGATGGATGGATGGATGGATCGATGGATCGATGGATCGATGGATCGATGGATCGATGGATCGATGGATCGATGGATCGATGGATCGATGGATCGATGGATCGATGGATCGATGGATCGATGGATCGATGGATCGATGGATCGATGGATCGATGGATCGATGGATCGATGGATCGATGGATCGATGGATCGATGGATCGATGGATCGATGGATCGATGATGGATGGAGAAAGGGAGAGGAATGGAAAACATAGTTACCTTTGTTGTGTTCAGCTGCTGAACACACAGGAGCAATGATCCACTAAAGAACTCCACACTCAGTTCCTGGGAAAACCAAGGAGCAGGTCAGGGCTTGATTCTTTCCTTCCAACCTGGGCTAAATTATTCCCTGGACTGAAAGGAAACTGTCCCAGCTGAGTTTGTGAGCTCCAGGTTTAATTAGAGCACAAACCTCTCTCTCCTGCTGTGCAGAATTGCAGAGCTGATTAACATCCAGCACTAATCGCAGGAGGCTGCAGGGAACTGGCTGGAACTGGAAGTTTTATTCCCTGGAAGTGTTCACAAAACAAGCAGATGTGGGACCTTGTGATGTGCTGTGGTACGAATGGTGGGATTTGGTCTTGATGATCCTGGAGGTCTTTTCCAACCCAAATGATGCTGTGATTCCATGGACCCAGGAGCTGGATGGCAGTGCCCAACCCCCACAACCCCTGTGCTGTTCAGCAGCAGCAGGAGAGGCACTGCCAGGCCTGCATTTTAGGGATATTTTTTTTCCCCACTTTTCCCTGTGCTCTCTCCTCTGTGCCACCTGTGCAGCCAAGTGGCCAGTTCCAGGTGCAGATGGCTGCAGGGGGGAGGTTGAGGCTGACAATTCCTGCAGCTGCAGGAATCAGTGCTGGAGCAAGGGGTGGAGCCATTGGATGTGCTGCAGGTGTGGCAAGAGCTCTGTGCTTGTTCCCTGTGCCAGAGCAGAGGCTGAGCTCTCCCAGCTCAGCTGGGGGAGAAAGCTCCAATCCCAGCTCTGTGTGCCTGGCAACAGAACCAGAGGATCAGGCAGCAGTGGAAACCAGGCCTGGCAGTTTTCCAACAGAATATTCCACACGGTAAATCCGATCTTTTCACACAATGAAGAGAGGCTGTTCTGTTGTAGACTTGGTGCTTTGGGAAGAGAAATGGAAAATATTCTGTGGGCTTGGAGTTCAAAGTCACCAGTGTCCACAGGGAACACGGAGAAGCAAATTATTTTTTTTTTTCTGATCATCAGGAGTTGTCTCTTGGAGATCCTGGAATGGTTTGGGTTGGAGGGACCTTAAAAGCCCCTCCAGTGCCACCCCTGCCATGGCAGGGACTCCTTCCACTGTCCCAGGCTGCTCCAAGTCCCAGTGTCCAGCCTGGCCTTGGGCACTGCCAGGGATCCAGGGGCAGCCACAGCTGCTCTGGGCACCCTGTGCCAGGTGCCATCCAGAGGTTCCTGTACCTAAATCTTCAGCACTGTCAGCTGTGCCTGTGCCAAGCCCCATTCACTGCTCTGTCACCTATTTTACATTAAATCTGGGTAAATATTCTCCCTTCTCAGCTGTTTTCTGACATGAAATGGAGATTGGATTAAATTTCTGAGTGTCTGTTTGCCATAGAATTTTAAACTATGTGAACATTTTTCATGTGAACACTGCACAAACTCCAAATATCCCTGGCTCAGGGCCTGGGTTTGTGTCACTCGTCTGCCCAGTGCCCCACACTCCTGCCCTGCTGGCTCCTGCCCATCAATGACTGGGGCCAAGGACAATGCTGGGGACGCAGGAGGGAAATGGCCTGAGCAGGAGTGCAGCCTGTGGGTGCTGACTCATCCACTCCTCATTTCCCACGGTGGATGAGAAACCCCCTCAGGATCCAAGGAGCAAGAACAGCTTTGCTTTCAATACACTGAATTTTTCTGGTGAAGAAACCAAACAAACAAACAAAACGCCAGCTCCTGCCCAAGGTGTAAAGGGCAGCAGCGAGGTGCGGGTGAGGTGAGTCAGGCCTGACTCATCCTAGACTTACTCACCCCAAAACTCAGCTGCACATTTAGTGCTGCACAGAGAAATAGAGATGCTAGGCAGACCTTTGAATATGTCACTGTATCTCCCGTGGAAAGAATTCCATTAACTCTGTCACATCCTGCATCAGTGAACAATAACTCTGATGGATCTGGAGATTGGTGCTCCTGAGCTGCCACCCAAATAAGCAATTACTCAATTAAGCCTCAAGTCAGAAAATTAAAAGCAAAACTTAGAATTGTGTGTGTGTGCAGGTTGGAAATTCTGTTCCAAACTGATTTTTGAATCACAGAAAGGAAAGAGGATAAAGCAGGAGTAAAGTCACAGGTGGGGGTCAGGCTCTGCTCCCAGGGAACAAGGGACAGGATGAGAGGAAACAAGCCTCAAGCTGTGCCAGGAGAGGTTTGGGTAGGATTTAGGGAAAGTTTCTCCATAGAAAGAGTTGTCAGGCACTGGAAGAGGCTGCCCAGGGCCTCTGACTGAGAATTCCATTATTTTAGCTTTCATTTCTGGCCACAAGCTGGATCAGCCTCCAAAA
This sequence comes from Nicator chloris, assembly GCA_013400495.1. Taxonomy (NCBI): domain Eukaryota; kingdom Metazoa; phylum Chordata; class Aves; order Passeriformes; family Pycnonotidae; genus Nicator; species Nicator chloris. Next base: position 144,820 of record WAAE01019568.1, on the reverse strand, counting down.
TACCAACACTGCAGTGGCACTCAAGAAAGTGTTGATTTGGAAACAGGAACCTGAAAATCCCTGTCTGTTTTGAGCAAAACACAAACCTACTTTCAAAACAATGTCAGCTTTTGACAGACTGAAATTTCAAAATGTTGATTCAGAAGCTTCAGTCTGGAGTCTCCTTAAAGGAATGCCCATTTGACAAGAGTTGTGTTTTGTCATGTAAACTTGTCAGCAGATTCCCGTGGGATCTCCTGTTTTCCCCGCAGATGTTCCCAGCTGTGCAGCTCTCCATGGACAGCATCACTCACAGTACAGGCTCAAAAAAGGATTTGGAAAGGCTCTGGCTCCCTTTTTGTCCTATCCAGACCCAGGATTTGGGATGTAGCCTTGGAAAATCGGGATTTGATGGGTTTGCAAGCCATTCGAAGAGCAGGAAATCAGGGGGAAAATGGGATCGGGAGGTGAAAGCAGCAGCTGGAAATTGCATGTTCTGGCCTTGGATGGGTCTCTGGGGGAGCTGATACTTGAGGGGGGGTTGCTGCTGCCTCAGCTCCCAAGTCTACCCCCAGTCCAGACTATTTTTGTTCTGCTCCATCTGCCTGGGAGAGTGGAAGGTTCCCTGCCTGTGGTGGGGGTTGGACCCGGATGATTTTAAGGTCCCTTCCAACCCAAAGCATTCCAGGACTCTGGGATCAGATGATTTGCTGGCCTGCTGGAGTTTTCTGGAGATCCAGATCCTCCCTCATGGGGCATTTACAGTCTGAGCACCAACGTTCCAGACTGCTCAGGGAGTGAAGTCAGGCTCCATTTAGGGTTAAAACTGCTTTGGGATTGCAGTTTTCCACGGGATTTCCAGATGAAATCAGTCACAGAATCATTGAATGCTTTGAGCTGGAAGGGACCTCAAAGCCCACCCAGTGCCACCCCTGCCATGGCAGGGACCCCTTCCACTGTCCCAGGCTGCTCCAAGCCCTGTCCAGCCTGGCCTTGGGCACTGCCAGGGATCCAGGGGCAGCTACAGCTGCTCTGGGCACCCTGTGCCAGCGCCTGCCCACCCTCCCAGGGTGGAATTCCTTCCCAGTATCCCATCTAACCCTGCCCTCCTTCAGCTTAGGGTCATTCCCCCTTGTCCTGTCCCTCCAGGCCTTTGTCCAAATTCCCTCTCCCCTTGTAGGCCCCCAAATGCACTCACTCACTTCCAAAACCTTTTTTCACCCTTATATTTTATTTCCAATCTTTATTTCCTTTTATTTTTCCCAAGTTTCTTGCTTTTCTCCCTGCAAATCCACAAATAAACCCTGGATATTTTCCTTTTCCCCTCAGTTTCCATCCCAGCCCATCAGCCGAAGATCATTTTCTGTTTCCACAACAGAAAGGGTGTTTTTCTCGTGACCTTCCTCACCTGTGTTTAATGAGAGGCACAGAAATGCTGCTCTCAGGTGGGACAGCACCACCTGGTATTTTCTCAGCCATCAACTCATGCTGATGTGTTTTACCCAAATCTCCCACTAGATGGTAGGAGGGGATTGGAAAGGTAATTCACTCCAAAATAGAAGGAAAATTCAGTCTAAACCTCCCCCCCTTCCCCCACCAACACCCAGCCTCTGAAATACTGGAATAACAGCCAAGGACGGCAGAAATAAGAGGTGGTGCTGGCAGTGAAGGTCAGGACAGGGATTGGTCCTGTGCCATGCCCACCAAAGGTGTCACAGGGAGGGCGCTGGATGCACTCTAGGAATTCCCAGTTCCAGAGGTTGTCTCAGTGTAAACAGGAGGTTTTCCCTCAGTTTCAACTCTGGGAGGGCTGGGGGTGTTCCCTCGGAGAGGAGAAAATCCAGAGAGACCTCAGAGCCCCTTCCAGAGCCTAAAGGGGCTCCAGGACAGCTGGAGAGGGACTGGGGACAAGGGATGGAGGGACAGGACAAGGGGTTGATCCCACTGGGGACAGATCCAGAAAAGAAGAAAAGAAAAAACAAATTCTCTGAGATAAGAGGAAGAGAAAATTCTCCCTCTGACTCGCCATGGAAAGTGTGGGAGCATCAATCAGCCCCAGCTCCTCTCACTCTTTCCTTTTCCCCTCAAAAAAGGAGGAGAGGGTGGAAACACACGAAGTGGGGGAAGGGACAATTCAAAGGAAAGCAAATGAAGAAAGGAAAAGGAGAGGAATTTAAAAACGAAATGTTTGATTGTTTGTTTGAAATACTCAAAGAGCAGAGAGAAACCTGAAGTGAGAGAATTCATTTTCTTCCCACTGAATGCATTCCCAGCGCTTGCGTCCAGGGCAGGGAGAACTCCTTGTGCCACATCCACAGCACGTCCTGTGTCACACCCAGGGTCACATCCACGCAAATCCCGTGTCAGAGCCAGTGTCACCTCCCCGGCACATCCCAGAGCCGCTCTGGTACAAATCGTTTGTGAAGTCAGCAATTTGTCACATCCCCGCGGGGCCTCGGGGCCATCTGGCGACTGAGCTGCTCCAAGCCTGCGGTTTCTCCCGGCTCCTGCCGGATCCCTCCCTGCCTGCGGGCTGGACAGGCCCCGGCTGTGTCGGCCCCAGGAGCAGGGGGGTGCTGGTCCCTCCCCAGCTGGAGGAAGGCCATGGATCATCTTCCCCCCTCCCCACTCCTCTGCACAGCCCCAGACCCGGCAATGCCAGGCTGGGCTTCTGCGGGATGCCAGGAAGGTGCTGTGCTCTTCCCTCCTGGCACAGAGGTTTCATTGGCACTGACGGAGCCTTTCATTCCCTCACACCCTCCTCATCCTCCCCGAAAGCCTCCTCTGGAGGAGGGAAAGCACCTGTTCCTGGGAAATTCAGGAAATTGCCTTGGGAAGCTCGACTCTGCCATACAGGGAACAGCTGGAGCTGTGCCAGGATGTTTGGTTGGGTATCAGGGAGAGCTTCTTCCCCCAGAGGTGCTGGCACTGCCCAGGCTCCCCAGGGAATGNCCTGTTCCTGGGAAATTCAGGAAATTGCCTTGGGAAGCTTGACTCTGCCATACAGGGAACAGCTGGAGCTGTGCCAGGGTGTTTGGTTGGGTATCAGGGAGAGCTTCTTCCCCCAGAGGTGCTGGCACTGCCCGGGCTCCCCAGGGAATGGTCCCAGCCCCGAGGCTGCCAGAGCTCCAGGAGCCTTTGGACAGCACTGCCAGGGGTGCCCAGGGTGGGGTTGTTGGGGTGTCTGGGCAGGGCCAGGGGTTGGGATGATCTCTGTGCATCCTTTCCAGCTCAGGATATTCTGTGATCCCGGACTCATGGGTGGTATTACCAAAAATCCACAAAAACAAAATTCCTTCACGCCAATGCAGCATTAAGAACTAGAAATCCTTTATTCAGCTGGATGCACAAGGGGAAATCTTCTCCAAAATAACCTGACTGCTGAGTACAGAGGAAGCTCCTGGTTTATATTATATTTTACATACATATCCATTGATTTTCCAGGAATAAACATCCATATGATAATCATTTCCCAAAAATCATTTCCATATTTTCCCTCTGCGCAGGTGTTCTGCAGTCCTGGGGTGTCTTTGTGGTCCCTGATGGTTGGTGACCCCAAAGTCACACCTGGCCCCTGGTGAACTGGTTAAACTGGGCACAGCTGGGCTGCGTTTTGCTTTCCAGTTCTTTTCCTACAGAATGGACACTGTGGGTTCCATGGGCCAGTGGTTTGAAGAATGAGCATTGTATGAACCCAGTGGGGGCAAACAATTCCTCATTTGACACCAGTGGGGCCTTAAGTCCCCTCCCCTGCAGGGTCAGAGCCCTCCACAGGTATAGAATCCAGAAGCTTTGGGAATTTTCTCCAGAAAAATTCCCATTCTGCTGGGCAGTCGATGCCTCTGTGCCTGAGCCCTCTACTCCCAGGTAAATAAAGTCAGTGATTGTTTTACCTCTCACAGAGAGGTCTCACTCCAACAAAACCCGGTGCAAACCTCCCCTCGTTGTTGCTGCAGGGGAGGAGAGCTCTGCTCCCCGGGGCTGCAGCGACATCAATCACCAAAGGTGCTTGGGGGAAAAAATCCAATAAAGAGAATTTGTTCAGTGTTTTAGAGCAGGCCAGAACTGCACGGTGACAATCCTCCTCTGTCTGCTGGCTTTTCTGTCTGTCTGGGGTTGCCTCCCTTTGATCCTTTGCAGGAGTTAGTATGAAATGAGAATTTGGGAGATAGGGCTGGCGCTGCTTCCCTCGGAACCTGCCCAAGGAGGTCATGGAGCCAGGATTAGACACATCCCCTGTGGGAGCAGCCTTGGCTTAAATAAAGGTTTTCCATGGCCCTTGACAGCCCTGTAGCTTTGAGGCACTGATGTTGTTCTCTCACCAAAGAAAAGGAAAGGAAAAAGAAGAGAATGAAAAATCCATCCCCACCAGAGACAGTCAGTGCCTGCCTCTATGTGAAAATTAATTCCAATTAAGTTGATTTAAATATTAAATAAAATGCTACAGGACCAAATTTCCAGGCTTGGATGATTGACATCCAACTCAAGACTATGTCTGGACAACTAATAAGGCATCCACTTAAATCTTGGGGTTTGATCCCTAATTCCCTCTCTTCTCTCTTCTTTTTCTCCACAAAATTAATGGAAAATTGTAACAATTGTTGTTATTTTTGTGCATTTTGTTGTCACATTTCCTTACTGGTGGCAGCAGGACTCACCTTGAGGCTGCTTAGACTCAAGACAGGTAAAACACCTCACAAGAGTCCCCAAACCTCCAAGGCCCAACTAAAACTGTGCAGTGTCCTTGATTCCTGGAGGGAAGGAATCAATAGACACATTTTTCAGATTTATTGTCTCCAGATAAAAGGTGTTATTTACACCCCACTTTTATGAGGCTTCCCTGAGCTTAAAATTCATGGAAAAAGTTTCAATTGGTCCTTCACAGTTACAAGTTACAATTTTAGTATTGTTATCAATCTTTTAACATGGAAAGGGTGCTTGCTTTGCTGGTTTTCCACTCCGTGTCTTCTCATTCCAGGATTCAGGGGGACTCTCCCCTTCCCCCCATTTCCAAATGCCAGTGTAGACAATGGGAAATATAAACCCTTTAAAGAGCTAGGAATCAGACTGGAGCCGAAACTGTGTTTTTAAAAATCCCCTGAGCCCTCGGGATTTTCCAGAGGTGTCCTGATTGCTGGACAAGCCAGATTCTGTGTGTTTATGTTTGGTTCTTAAACCCAACCACAACAACTCCCAGACATAATTTAGTCCCTATCTCCCGGTACTTATCTCATTTTCCTCTGAATTCTCCGATTGTGTTTTTGCTCCTCAGGATCAATAATTGCCCTTCAGAGCCCAGGAACAGCTTTTCCAGCTCTCTCCTCCTGCAATTTTCGAGTCGCAGCTGTGGAAGGAGCTGACGGGGATGAGATCCATTTGCTGCTCCTGCTGGGAGCTGAATGGGGCTGGGGCAGGGGCTGCAGAGGGAATTCCAGTGTCTGTCACTGGCACCACCATCAGGAGCACACACCAAACACTCGTTAGATGGATGATTCTGTGGAGCAGGGAACAGGCACATAAAGGTGGATCCCAGAGCAGGAGAGCCAACATTATCCATCATTCCTGACACTAACATTCCCCTTATCTCCGGGGTGGGAGCCCTGCCAGCGAGCCAGCAGCTCTGGGGCCTGGAACAGCTCCTGAGGATGGATGGGAACTGGGGGAAAAAATCGTATCTGAGCAGAGAGTGCTGTGCCAGCCTGAAAAATGGTCTGGGAATGAGAGTAGTGGGATCTCTGGGCAGGGAGGTTTGGTTGGAGACTCCAGGCCCTGAACCGCCCCAGAGCCTGGAGCTCCTGGGAGGAACTGAATCCACAGGCCAGGATTGACAGCCTGCTCTCCCAGGGGTGGGTGTGATCCCCCGGGGTGCCCCAGGCACTCCAACCCTCCTTCCACTGAGCACAGCCAGGGCAGGGGCACAGAACGGGCAGGGACAGGGGTGCGTGGGTGACCCTGGGAAGGCACAGAGGGCACAGAGGGTTGGGATTTACCCACCTTGGTGCTGCCTGTCCATGCCAGGGCCTGCAATCCCTGCACAATCCTGGAGAGTAAAGCCATGGGTGGCTCAGCCCCAAGCGCAGCTGGGTTTGGGGCCTGGGAGGGGCTGGTGCTGCCCCAGGGACAGGAGGGGACCCGGCGGTGTTTGAGCTCTGCAGCTGCTGAATTGTCTGAGAATTGTCTGGTGACGGCTGGGAGGGCTTGTGTGAGCAGAAAAGAGGGACTTTGCCTCTTCCTTGGGACCCGCAGGGGTTTGTGGCAGTCCCGAGGGAGGATGGCACTGATTGCAGGGGGAGGTGACAGAGTGGGGGATTCATCCACCACTGATGGTCCGGTTTTGTTTGAAAGCTGAAGGAAACAGGCACGACTTTGTTCTTCTCCTGGGATCAAGACTGAAATGTGGGAAGCAAATCAGGCTTCGGAGCTGCCTGTCTGTTCCAGACACTGCAGGTAATGAGCTCAGAAGGGAACATGGCCAGTTCTGGATCAACACACTGATGAGTGAAGGATCCCACTTGAACCAGCTCTGAGGACACTCGTTGAAGTTATTTTGTCATGAGTGATTTGACATTTTTTTTCCCTAAGTAGATGAATAAACACATCAAATATATCACACATTTTAACAGTGATCATAGAATCAGAGAATCCCAGACTGCTGTGGGTTGGAAGGGACCTCAAAGCACATCCAGTGCCACCCCTGCCACGGGCAGGGACACCTTCCACTGTCCCAGGTGAGTTCATCTGTTATTTAAACCTGGCTGTGCACCTATAGACTTGCATTAAATTAAATGTAAGCAACAGTGAGGGAGAGTCATTTATCAGCAAGAAAAATGAACTGAAACATTTCAGTCCAGCAGGCCAAAGCTGCATTTCACAAATGAACTCAAACAATTCTGCTCTGGGATGATGGATCTGCCTAGGTTGTGAACAGCAAAGCTTCCAGCTTGGATGGCAAAGATGACTCTTTTCTCTTCCCAGTCTGTTCTGGAACTTGTGGAACATCTGGAACACGAGCCTGGAGAATGCTCCATGCAGACCTCAGGGCCCCTTCCAGTTCTCAAAGGGGCTCCAGGAGAGCTGGAGAGGGACTTGGGACAAGGGATGGAGGGGCAGGACACAGGGAATGGCTTCCCCCTGCCAGAGGGCAGGGATGGATGGGAGATTGGGAAGGAATTGTTCCCTGGGAGGGTGGGCAGGCCCTGGCACAGGGTGCCCAGAGCAGCTGTGGCTGCCCCTGGATCCCTGGAGTGTCCAAGGCCAGGCTGGACAGGGCTTGGAGCAGCCTGGGACAGTGGAAGGTGTCCCTGCCCATGGCTGGGGTGGCATTGGGTGGGCTGTAAGCTTCCTTCCAAGCCAAAACATCCTGGGATTCCATAATTCTGTCTCTGTCACTATTTTACTTCTGTCTCCTGTTTCCATTGTGGATCCAATAGAACCTCAGCCCAAGATCCTGTCACAGTCTGGCACAAACATTCCCGGTCTTCCCATTTCCTCCAGGGCTCTGAGCAGAATGGCCCCAGGACTTTCTCTCACAGCCAGTTCCCTGCCAATTCCCGGCAGGGCCAGCCCTGGAGGGCAGGAGCTGCTCACAGCAGTGAGCACAGGCTCCAGGAGAAGGGGGGAATGCTGGGGGCTGTGGCACCTCTCACCATCTCCATGCCAATAAAAATCACGGAGTGTTCAACAGCCTTGTTCTTCCTGTCAGTTCTGCTCTCTCCCTCATCACTCCTGGACCATGGAGAGGCCAAAATATTAATGAGGACATTGATGAATCTGAGGCTGAATTCCTTTAATTCATTCCTGGCTGAGTTCCCGCTAGTATCCACAACTCCACTCTGGTTAATTCAGAGAATTGATGGCTTCAGCCCTGTCAGGTGCTTTGTAAAATCTCTGCTGGTGGCTCATTAATGGGAGATTTTCCCCTTTTGGAATTCTATCAGCTCAGGAGGACTTTTTAATAGGGAAATATAAATATCTATTGGTAGAGGAAAGAATAAGAGCCCTCAGTACCTCCCTCCAGCCCCTATCAGCACAGACACCTCCTCCAAGCCCAGGGGGACTGAGGCAGTGTGACAGGGTCCTGCCAGCCCTGGGCACATGGCTGTGTCACTGAGGGTGGGCAGGGGACACTTTTAGAGTCACCTCCACTCCTTCAGAGAGCTTGCTCTGAACAAGCCTTGTTCCTTTAATCTCCCCCTCCTCCTGTGCCCAGGGATCAGGTTGGATATTGGGAAAATCCTTCCTGGAAAGGGTTGTCAGGGTATGGCACAGCTGCCCAGGGCAGGAGTGGAATCTCCTCCCTGGAAGTGCTCAAAAAACAAGCAGAGGTGGCACTTTGTGCTGTTGTTCATTGGGAAAGGGAGAACTCAGTCAAAAGTTGGATTTGATGATCCTGGAGGTCTTTTCCAATCTTAACAATGCTGTGATTCCCCAGGCTGGGCCTGTGGTGTCTCTGGTGTCCCACGCCAGGGAGGGGTGGCTGTGACCAGGCAGGGCTGGGTGGCTCTGCTCAAACAGCTCCAGCTCCTTTCACACCAGGAGCTCCTTTCCAAAGGAAACCTCAATGGAAAAGGAGCTGGGCCTTGGGCCAGCACTGCTGGGATGAGCAGCTGCCTCCTCTCCAAGAGGGAAGGTGGAGAGACAGGAGAAGGTCCCCAGGTCCTGTAGCTGAGGACAGATAATTGGCCAGAGTCTCCAGCCAGGGGAAAGAAGGGAATCTCACATCCAAGGTCCTTCCTTGTGGCACTGCCTTGCCTTGTCACTGGAAATATTCCATTTTACTCTTTTTTTTTTTTTTTATAGGAGACATGTCTGTGCTGAGGATTGGGGTTTCGAAAGCAATGGAGAGGAGAAAGAAAACTATAAAAAACCGTATGTGGGAAGCAGACTCTGTTTGTGAAGGTTTTCTTTAAACACTTCCAAACAAACATTTCCAGGCACACTGAAAAAGAAGTTGGGAAAAAATAGAACTGCTCGAAAAACAAAAGAATTTCCTGCAGTATTTGAATCCGAAGCAATCAGGAATCTCTGCTCCCACTGAACAGCTCTGGGGAGGCTCATTTAAATTTTCAGGTGCAAACCCCCCAGACTCTGTATTGGTGTTTTCCAGCTCCCTCCATGGAAAATCAAGGAATTGATCCCCCCGATCAAACCTCAGTCCTGGGTTCAGTTTTGGGCCCCTCATGACCAGAAAGACCTGGAGGGGCTGGAGCGTGTCCAGGGCAGGGAATGGAGCTGGGCAAGGGAGCCCAGGAGAGGCTGAGGGAGCTGGGAAAGGGGCTCAGCCTGGAGAAAAGGAGGCTCAGGGGGGACCTTGTGGCTCTGCACAACTCCCTGACAGGAGGGGAAAGCCAGAGAACAGGGACAGGAGGAGAGACAACGGCCTCAGGGTGGGCCAAGGGAGGTTTGGATTGGATATTGGGAAAATTTCTTCATTGGCCCAGGTTGCCCAGGGGAGAGGTGGAGTTGCCATTGCTGGAAATACTCATAAAATGTGTGGATGTGGCACTTGGGGATGTGCGCTAGTGGTGAACATGGTGGTTCTGGTTCATGGTTGGACTTGATGACCTTAAAGGTCTTTTCCAACCTGAACAATTCCATGGTTCTGTGATTCTTTGTACAACCCCCTCAAATTCTGTGTGCGTGTTTTCCAACCCTCTCCATGGTAAGATGCCACTTCTCCAAAGGGAACATCCTGTCATCCCTGGCTCCTGCCTGAAGCAGAGGGGTCTAGCTGCTGTCACCCACCAGTGGCTGGAGACTTGTCCTTACTGGGCTGGCACAGACTGAACCCAGCCAGGAATTGGCTCTGGCCTGTCCTGGATATTCCATTTGCCAGAGGGAACCTGTGAGCCCAGCAATCCCTGCATCATTCCAGGAGACTGGAGCTGCAGGAGTGCATCAGCTCTGGGAAATCTGATGGAGACAAAGGAATCAACAGCAAGGAGAGGAAGACAAACCCAAACCCAGGGGTCCTCAAACCTTTTAAACAGGGGGCTGGGTCACTGTCCCTCAGACACTGTCAGGGCCAGGTCACTGTCCCTCAGACACTGTCAGGGTCACTGTCCCTCAGACACTGTCAGGGCTGGGTCACTGTCCCTCAGACACTGTCAGGGGCTGGACTATAGTTCGGAAAAAAATGAATGAATTCCTATGCACACTGCACATATTTTATTTGTAGTAGTGCACAAAAACCAGGAAAAAGAATGCAATATTTAAAATGAAGAACAATTGTAATCAACAAAAACAAATAATATTTCAATGTGAACTATGGGCCTGCTTTTGGCTAATGAGATGGTCAGTGTTAGGTTCCATATTTGTCACTGCCGGTCGTAGCCAGTGTCTTTCTCATCTGCAGATCTCGGACCGACCTCGGAGGGACGGACCCGCCCATCTGAGAGCGGGGGTCGGGAAGGGACGGGGGGAAGCGGCCGCGGCCCCGTGTGGGGTGGGCAGGCGGCTCCGCGGACCCCGTGGGGTCAGAAGCGACTGAGGAGCCCTGGCGGGCCGGACTGAGGAGCCCTGGCGGGCCGGACTGAGGAGCCTGGAGGGCCGGACTGAGGACCCTGGCGGGCCGGACTGAGGAGCCCTGGCGGGCCGGACTGAGGAGCCCGGAGGGCCGGACTGAGGACCCTGGCGGGCCGGACTGAGGAGCCCTGGCGGGCCGGACTGAGGAGCCCTGGCGGGCCGGACTGAGGAGCCCTGGCGGGCCGGACTGAGGAGCCCTGGCGGGCCGGAATGAGGAGCCCTGGCGGGCCAGACTGAGGAGCCCTGGCGGCCGGACTGAGGAGCCTGGCGGCCGGACTGAGGAGCCCTGGCGGGCCGTAGTTTGAGGACCCCTGCCCAAATCAGCCCATCCCAGCCTCCCTTCGCTCCCAGGAATGGGCCTTCTCCAGGAGCAGTGGGGAGGGAGCTGGGCAAGGCCTGCCTCTCAGCAGAAGTGTCTTTAGAGAGATTTTTCCTTGCTCCTGATGATTGACTAGGTCGCTAAAGTGGGAAATTCTGGTTTGATTCCTGTCAAAACAAAAAGTTCCTCCTTGATTTGGCTTTATTTATTTCTTTATGCCCCTCTTTCCCTGCTCTTTAGAAATCCAGTGGATCACACAGGGATGGGGAGTTTAATGGACAGACCAGGAACCAATTTCTTCATTAAGAAGATTGAAATTGAAATCCCTGTGACTGGGAGGGGAAAGGAAGGCAAAACTTCCCTTTTTTCAAAATGTGATGTGAGAAAAAATCTGGCTTTTCCTCACAGCTGATTCTGACTCTGGAAATTGATAGGGAAAACCTCTTTGGGCTCTAATTGGGGTTTTTGTCAGGGCAGAAATCCCACAGAGCTGGGGCTGTACCCAAATCTGCTCAGTCCCAGCAGCCTCTGGCTCTTCATGGGACGAGGGTGGGTCACACACTGGGTCCTGCGACCAGAGCTTTGATTTCCTTTTATTTAAGCACTTTCAGCTATGCAAAAATTCTGCAATTTCCCCTCCCAATTCCTTAAGAAGCCTCCTGAATTCCATGCTGGAAAACTCCAAGGGCAGTAGCAATTCTGGACCATGAGACCACCAGTTTAATGTTCATTAAACAGTGGGAGTTCCTATTTGAAATCCACATCCTCACTGCCAGGCCCTGCTGCTCCACCCTGGCTGAAATCCACCCTGAGGAGAACAAGGCCATAGCATAATTTCAGCTCCACTAAACCCTTGGAAAAACAACTCCCCCAGTTGTGAGCACATCAATTTTATATCCATGGAAGATAAAAGCCTAACAAATGGGAACAGGGCTCCCATCAGCATCAATCCCCTCCCTGCAGCACAAAGGCTGCTTTGTGCAGCTCTGCTGATGGCCAGCCTGGAAATGGACTGTGAATGGGACAGAAATAGGGAAGTAAATAAATAGGAAGGATTAACATAGGGAGAGCACTGAAATCTTGAGTTCATGGAATCACAGAGTGGCTTGGGTTTGGAGATATCTTAAAGCCCATGCAAATCCACTCCCTGCCTTGGGCAGAGACACTTTCACTTGTCCCACGTATGGGAGCCGTCACTGCTTTCCCAGCTGAGTTCCTTGTCCCTGCCCCCGGCCACTGGGAGAGGGAGCCTCCCAGATTGGTCTGGAGTGGGACCTGCATTCAGGAGCTGGGAATGTGCATCCAGGGGTGTCAGGCTCTCATTAGCGACAGGAGGAATCAGGGAAATGACCCCTGCCATGACCGTGGAGGGTGGGCTGAGCCCTGCCACAGCTCCAAGGAGGGGCGGGAGCTGGAACAGCAGCAGGAACAGGAACAGGAGCGGGAGCAGCAGCTGGAACAGGAGCGGGGGCAGGAGCAGGAACAAGAACAGGAGCGGGAGCAGCAGCAGGAACAGGAACAGGAGTGGGAGCAGCAGCTGGAACAGGAACAGGAGCAGCAGCAGGAACAGGAACAGGAGTGGGAGGAGCAGCTGGAACAGGAACAGCAGCAGCAGGAACAGGAGTGGGAGCAGCAGCAGGAACAGGAACAGGAGTGGGAGCAGCAGCTGGAACAGGAACAGGAGCAGCAGCAGGAACAGGAACAGCAGCAGCAGGAACAGGAGCGGGAGCAGCAGCAGAACAGGAACAGCAGCAGCAGGAACAGGAGCGGGAGCAGCAGCAGGAACAGGAACAGCAGCAGCAGAACAGGAACAGCAGCAGCAGGAACAGGAGCGGGAGCAGCAGCCAGAGCGGGAGCAGGAGCAGGAACAGGAGCGGGAGCAGAAGCAGCTCTCCAGAACCAAGGGATTGTTTTCCAAGGGGCTTTGTGCCATGCAGGCTTCCCAGACTGCCACACCTAGATTTGCCCCATGCTGGAATTTGTGTCTCTGGCCGTGAGCAGAATGCAGAACTGAGGGGTCACAGTGCAGCACCTTTCACCCCTTCACTCCCTCCTTATCAGATCATGCTCTGATATTTCTATCAGCAGCAGAAATGCACCCTGTAGTTAGAAAGACCAATCTTTAGTCATAAATTTGAATTAGTCCCCTTTTCAGGCTAATTTTAGAATCCAATTATGATCAAGAGAAGATCGTGAAAGAAAAATAACAGGAAAAATTCACTCCAGATCTCTCACTATGATAGAGCCTGAGCAGCCTGCACCAGCCTTGGCTTAATTAGGAAAAAAAACCCGAGTTTATCTTGATTTGTTTTACGTGCAGACTGGGGGATAAGGATGAAGAAACTTCAGTTCTTGTTCAAGATCTAACAACTCTGACAAGTACATGAAAAACAGATCAGAGGGAAGATCTTACTGTGCCCAGATGGAACAGGAGGGGAATTAGCAAATGGCACATTACCATATTTCTGATGGCATTCCAGTCTTCCTGAGAAAGGAAAGGTTTGGAAAGATTCATTAATTAATTTGTGGAGTTTACAAGATACCTCCTTCTTGCTTAGAGCTGGAGACAATGAAGTGCTGCTGCATCTGAACCAGGATCCTGCCAAAAAAAAAGGATGGAGCCAGCCCTTGCCCTATCAGGGGAGTCAGAGCCTGAATTTCAGGCTGGTGTTGTGTGCTGTGTTTAGAGTCCTGCCTGTGGCCTCTGGAGAAAACATCCCAGAAATTGGGTGGGAAGGGGCATTCACAATCTGACCAAGTCCCATGTTTCCCCCACTGAGCAGTTCATGCCCTGTACAAAGTGCGCAGACAAAGAGGCCCCTGTTGAGCTGATCTGGGGCTCTCAGAGGGAAAAGGGCAAAGAGACCTTGAACCTGCAGCTCTAAATCCTCGACTGAGGAACAGTCACAGCCCAGGAAGCTCTAATTTCAAGAGGCTTTTAGTCAAAGAGCTCCCTGGAGCTGAGACCTAAGGGCCCTGCCTGGGTGCAGCATTAATTGGTCTCACCCCATCCTGGTGAGCTGTTCCCACCCTTCTCTATAAACCCCAAAGGATCAGGAGTATTTTAAGATCAGAAAAACACACCCCTGATATGGCCAGTCTGGTGTGAACAATCTGAACATTTTTATTGCCTGTTCAAGGCTCTACCTATTTGGAATTTTAACCAATAAACCCACAGAGTGGGTTTCTCCCAGAAAAAGGAGACTGTGGAAAACTCAGTTTTGCCATGATGGCTTCTCTAAAAAACCCCTGGTTTTAAGTGTCTCAGAAATACTTAAATAATTCTGAGAGAGAAGGCTCCCCCCTGAGCCTTCTTTTCTCCAGCTGAGTCCCCCCAGCTCCCTCAGCTGCTCCTCATCCCACTTGTGCTCCAAAATAATCCATACCTGCTTCCAGAGTCCTCAATTCCACAAATATTTATAAGTAGCTGGCTTGGGGCAGTAGAGAAAGGTGGACTTGAAATACAATTGCTGAAACTGAGGTCAGTTTTCCAAACTATTTCAGGGATCTACAATCCTTAATAATCAAAGGCATATGAGCAGCATCCTCATGGAGCAGCACAGACAGAACCTCCCAGCACAGGGAATTCAACTGGGAGTTTGCTCTAAAGGAGATGGAATCATCCCTGAATTAAAGGTTCACATTTCTTCCTCTTGGATTACAGGTGGAGTTTGTCTCTGAGGGATAAAGCAAATGAAAACCAAACAGAAGTGCTGCTTCCCAGAAATCCAGGCTGCTGGGAAACGGGATGAGCTGGAGGAGGACCCTGGACCTGAGAGGGCTCAGATGTGGCTTTTGAAGCCACCCCAGGGCGCAGAAGATGCTGATTGCTAAAATCACCTTGTGTTCCATCCAGTTCTGCCCGGACCAGGCTTTGCCCAGCTCCTGCTCCTGCTTGTGGCCAATATTTTTATTTTTGCAGTGCTGAAGGTCAGTGGAAGAGAAAGAAGTTGTTTTCTGTGCTAGGTTTGATGTGTCAGAGGATGAACCTTGCCCTGCTCAGCTTGAGGTGTGATGTTCTCATTAACCCTTAATGGGAGCAAAGTCCTGGCACAATTAAATCACACAGCTCCAAATCTGGAGCTGACAGACCTCTCCAGAGCAACCAAGGGAGAGGCACCTGGGCAGCCCTGCAGCCTCTCAGTAAGAACTGAAAATAAAAGTGCATCACAATTAGTGCCTTTCACAGGAAAAGGTCATTTGTCTCTTTGATGAGAAAGGAAAGGAAAAAAGTATTTAAAAGTCGACAGAGTTCTCCAAACAAAGGGCAGCTTCTCCATTCCAAAGGGCTTTTTGCTCAGATGTGGATGTTACATGAATAGACAAAGCTTTTCAGAATGTTAACAGGGAAATGAAGCTCTTTAAAATCGTTGGTATTAAATATTTTATTTATGCCTGGGTAATATTTGGATATTTGGGAGAGACACTTCAGTTTCCCCAGTTAATCTGTGAGTTCTTCATTTTTCCTTTCTGTTTTGAAGAAGGATTTGTATTTGCCTTTTAATCTTGATACACTTTTTTCCATGAAATCAAAAAAACCCAAACTTAATTTTGAGTGGCATCTTCCTCCTCTTCTATATGAGTGAGGATTGGAAGAAGTGTTTTAATCTCTGGTTTCATGGCGCCAGACTCAGTGCTGGATAAAGTGGCTGCTCCCAGAACCTGAGTACGGCACCAGCTCCTGCCAGGACCTTAAAATTCCATAAAAACATTAAAAATCCAGCAGTCAGAGCTGGAATGAGGGATCTAGCAGGAGTGAACTGGTGCTGCCAATTTTATCTCTTCATTTTACAATTAATTTCTGAATTTCTTGGTGCATTCGCCAAATCAATCACTGCTTGATTGGCTGCGATGCATTGAGGCATCAACGTCCCTGTGTCATCACAGGGTCACGGGTGGGTGCCCAGCTGCAGGGTACAGGCTCCTCCTTGTCCCCATTCCTGACTGCCCTGCTGGGACCACGTTCAGTCATTCCCTCCAGGAACGTGGCAGCAGCTCCTAACAAATGTAGTGTTGGTATTTCCCTCCTGAGTGAGTGAGGTTTCCCCGTGTTCAGGGCCCACTCAGTGCAGACCACCTTAGATAATCCTGCTTTGTGCCAAGCCTGGCGTTGTTAATTCCATGTTTAACTCAAACTTCAGGACTCAACTCCCTGAACACCCCACTCTGACCTTGGCACGGAGGGGTTGGAGGGGTGGAAACCTCTGTGAGGAGAGGCTGTGGGATCCCAATCCCTGGCAGTGCCCAAGGCCAGGCTGGACGGGGCTTGGAGCCACCTGGGACAGTGGAAGGTCTCCCTGCCCACGTCAGGGGGGGCACTGGATGGGCTTTGAGGGCCCTTTGAACCCAAACTAATTTATTTTTCTTTCAATGGTAACAGGAACTCACTGAGCCCAAAATAGGAAATTTCTCTGAGACTTGGAAAGTAAAAACATCCAGAAATGCAAGATTTGAACAACACTCGGCCCCTGCAGGGGCAGGTTTTGGTCAGTGGTGCCTTTTCTGTCTGAGACAGAGTCCAGCCCTTCCTAAACCTGTTTGGGTGATGGAGGGGAGGAGGGGAGACACACAAAAAGTGACAGAAAGTCACAAAGGCAGAAGGGCTGAACCACTGTCAGTCCAGGAGAGCCAAACATCTCCTGATTGGGGCATTCCCCCAGGAGATCACAATTCCAGCCTTAAAGCTGCCTTAAGCCTGACTCAGACATCCTGGTAACTGTTCCTCACAGCTGGGACAAGTTCTGGAATGTTCCTGGATAGCTGCTCTTAATCCTCCTCCATGCAGATGATGTGGAGCTTCAGGTTTAAACTGTTTGACTTGAGGAGCTGATGTTTAACAAGCTCTTTAATTCTATTGAATTCTGTCTGTGCAATCAAACATTGCTTTGGGGCACTGCAATGTGAAGGATTTCATTATTCTTGTAGGATAGGGAGGCATCATGCAAATTATTTCCAACTACAGAGCTGAAATATTTATTAACTTCTGCTTGTTCTGTGTTGCTGGGCTGCTTTTCCATCCTGGCTGGTCCTGGAGTCACTGGAACTGATTCAGCCTGAAATTTTTAGGATAAAGTTAATGTGCTCTCAGCAGCAAAACAAATTATTTTGATCTGTGCACTTCCTTCCCGAGGAAGAAAATCAAGTTGGGAAACCCCCAGGATTCCCCCTGTGGATATTTTTTATCATTTTACTGAAAATCCTGAGCTCTAAATTAATTTGTTTTCTCAGAGGGGGTCTGGAGGGAGACATTTGAGGAGTTTTTATCAGCAAAAAAAGTGAATTTAACAAAAATCCTCTCCAGAGTGCTTGGAGGGAAGCATGAAGGTCCTGGGGAAGGAAGGATGGAAGGAAGGACAGAAGGAAGGCCTATGGTTTTTTGCCTAAAAGGAGTTTTCTGCTGGAGGGAAGCTCTTTAAAGGGAAAAATTTAGCCCAGCCTTGACCAGAAGTTCCCTCTCTGAAGCAGACGTGGAGGATCCCCTTTGAGCAGAGCACTCCTGATACGTGGTTACACATGGCCAGAATGAACAGAGCCATGTGTAGATGTGTCAGTCTCTGAGGGTGTCCAGCACTCTTCAGAAAAGGCTTAAAATAACTGTGAGACTGCTGATCAGAAGTGCTCAGAAAAGCAAAAAGGTTTTAATAAAAATAGAAAATAGTAAACAACACAGAAAAGAAAAGCTGTGCATGGGACAAAGGGATTCTCTGAACCAGCTGAGGCACTCTGAGGAGCCCCAAGAGGCTTTGTGCTCTCCCTTATCCACCTTAGGGTGGAGCAGGGGGCTGCTGGCAGGCTACAATAGAAACAGGGACTGGTTTTGGGGAACAGCCAGAAGGTCCAGCAGGGGCTCCTGTGCTGGCACTGGGCCAATTACAGGGAGGGAAACATGGAAAGTTCTGGTACTTCTCCATAAAAGTCAGGGGTGTCACTGCAACCCCTTTTCCTAATTTGGAAATATTTATTTGGCTGTGGAAATGCATTGCTGCACACTCCACAAGCCACTCCTGTGATTCCCTTCTGAAGCTGTTCTGCAGATGCCAAGCACACCATTCCCATCAGAATGATGGGAGGAGGAGAGGAGAGTCGTTCCAGCCTTTGGCTGTTGATAGAAAAGGGTTTTAGGGGAAATGTGAGGCCCTCAGCTCCTCCAGTGGGACTCACCTTGTGTGTGTGTGTGTGTGTGTGTGTGTGTGTGATGCTGCTGTTCCCTGAGGGCTTTGGCTCCCATTTGCCTGGAAAACAGGAACCATTCCCACATTTCACTCTGAAAATCACCAACTGCTTTGGGATGGCTTTGCCTTCTCCTTTAACAGTTGATTTTCCTACTCCTTGCTTCAGCCTGGCCCCTCTCCCCCTCTCCAGAATGGGAAGAGGAAAACAAACATTTGTGTGTTTGGTGCCTGGATCGCACTCATGGGGGCAGAGAGCTGTCGGAGCCACAATGGCAAACGAGCAGGAGTTTCCCTGGAATGGTCATTGCAGCCTTTGTGCCGTGCTGAGCAGGGGGTTTGAGCTGGAAATGTGCAGTTAAATCAAAGTTTTGTTTCTGAGGCAGCAGTACAGGGACTGGTGTCCAACTGCTCAGTGAGGACAGTTCTGCAGTCCTGGTGGGCAATGAGCTGGACATGGACCAGCACAGGATCATGGAGTAGTTTGGGTGGGAAGGGACCTCAAAGCCCAGCCGGTGCCACCCCTGCCATGGCAGGGACACCTTCCACAGTCCACTGTCCACTTTCCCTGTGCCAGGCCCTGCCCACCCTCCCAGGGAACAATTCCTGCCCAATCTCCCATCCGGCCCTGCCCTCTGGCCGTGGGAAGCCATTCCCTGTGTCCTGTCCCTCCATCCCTTGTCCCCAGTCCCTCTCCAGCTCTCCTGGAGCCCCTTTAGGCCCTGGCAGGGGCTCTGAGCTCTCCCTGGAGCTTCTCCGCTCCAGGTGAACACCCCCAGCTCTCCCAGCCTGGCTCCATGGGAAGGTTTGGATGTGACCCTCAAGCTTCATGCTTTTCTCACAGAAATTCTTGGTTTGCTCTGAGAAGCTGCAGTTTTCCCAAGGCCTGGGATGAAATCCATCTCACCAGGGTAACAGCACGGAAGGTGAATGTTCAAACAGTCCCATGTCCCTCTGGATCTGCCCTCAAACATCCTCCCCACATCCTCCCCTGTGAGGGGCTGGGGGGCCCTGGTGGGGTTATCCAGCACTGAGGGAATGCTGTGGCTGGAGCGTAAGGAGAGGGAGAAGTTGGTGAGGAATGCAGGTGTTTGGCTGAAAGGAGATTTATGTCCTCAGCCTGGCACTGAATTTACATCTCTGCTGGGCAAGGCCCTGCTCCTGGCAAGAATCTGCACCTGCAGCCAGCTCCTGGCATGGGGGACACTGAACATCAAACTCTCTTCTCTAAATGCTGCTCCATTATTTAGAGGCCTTTTACTTCAGGTAATTGTTTCAGTCAGATGCTTTTTAAAGCCTTTTTCTAAGAGGAACAAGTCCCGAATCAGAAGCAGTCCCCAGCTGATCAGTGATTGCTGCAAGGCCCCAGTGCAGGAGGCTGATTTTTTTGATTTTATGCTGAGGAGTTCATGGCTCCTGCCCCATCCCTGGGCAGCCCATTCCTCTGGGCCTGGACTGCCATCCCAACTGATCCCACCCACAGCTCCATCCTCCCACCCTTCCTGCTGCCAGCCTGGGGAGACGGGGCTCTGTCCCTGTTGTCACCCTCTCCCCGGGCCACAGTCCCTTCCCATTCTTTTAATTAGTGTTTGGTGTAATTAATATCCAGAGGAACCACTGGGCAAGGAATGATGCTTATGAGGGGCAGTCAAATGCTCCAGGAATGCTCAATGAGGAATTGGGAGTTATCCCACTGTCATTATGGGCTGCTGCAGCTCCAGTGACACCAGGAACTGCACTGGGGTTACACTGGGAGAGTTCCCTCAGGGCATTTGCCCCGGGCACAGTTTGGGAGGCTGGCTTGGAACAGAGTCCAGGGTGATTTGGGCATAGATTATCCCTGTCCTGAGCTCACCTGCATTTTAGTGCTGGGTCCACCTCAGGGTTGGGACAGCAGAGCTCAACCACCTTGAGCGTAAAGCCTGTCCCCAGTGAGGTCAGGGTGGAGCTCTGGGGGTTTGCAGTCAAACACAGCAATTTTGTCCTTTCAAAAATGGCCAAAGTGTCTCTGATCGATGGCAGGGGTGGCTTTGGCCCAGGAGGAGTGTTTGGAAATTTTGTGTTTGAAACATTTAATCCACGGTTCAATAAAAACAGAATGACACAGAGACATCTGTCATCAGAGACAGGGAGTGCATGTGGGGCTGCGAGTGCTTTCCTTGCCTCTCTCTCATTAACTGCTGAGGCTGGAAATCCATCACCCATCCCAGGAGCAGCTGTAGGAGACACCTGATAACGTACAACAGCAAAGCCATTAACCTGAAGTCACAGATTGCTGTTGTCCTCCTGCTGGAGCTGCTCAGAGCAGGTGACAGGAGGCACAGACAGCTCCTGGCTGCAGCCTCTGATCCCACAGAAGGGAAATGTCACTGCACAGCTGCAGGACAAGGTTTCAGGAGCACCAGGGGTAGAGAACATCTCTGGCACCCTGCAATCCTTGTGAGGCTCCATCAGGGTGATCCCTTTGCTGCCCCCAGCCCTGTGGGGCTGAGCTGGGCTGGCAGTGCCACAGCAGGGCAGGCACCAAGGAGCCTGAGCCCCACCAAACTGCTCTTGGCCCCTGTGCTGAACATGCACATTCCCAGCCTGGTGGGCTGCTCCAGGCACAGAGCAGGAGTGGGAGAGCTGGGAAGGGTCATCCTGACTGTCACCAAGGAGCTCCATCCTGAGGGAAGCTTTGGGGGCAGGGGATGAGGAGGGAGGCTCCATCCTGGACTGTGGGGAAGTTCTGTCCCTGTGGCCAGGGTGCCACCTGCCCAGGGCAGAATGTGCTCTTCAGGGACAGCACATTCCGTGGGGGCTCCAGGGCTCCCTCCTGTCCCATTCCTCTGCCAGCCCAGTGAGCCTCACCTCCTGCTGGAAAAGAGATTTCAGAAGGTAAAATTGAGCAGCTGAGGAGGAAGTGCTCCTTGCCATCCCTCAGGAGCCCAAAGCCCTCTGTCCCCAAAGAAATTGTGCAGGTTTTTCCTCTCCCTTCTCCTTTCCATCTGGCATTTCCAAACCAAGGGCAGGAGCCATCCCTCTCCTGGCCCTGCAAGGGCAGATGATCACCTGGCTCTTTGGGAGCTGTCTCCTTGCATCAGCTGAGACTCTGCCCCGTGGGCAGCACATGAATCCATCCCTGTGTCTGTCTGCACAGACAATAACAAACATTCCTCTCCCATCAGTGTCAATGTGACTGCACAGGGTATCCAGGAACCTCACTGCCACTTTAAAGCCCCTCACAGGATTTCTGAGCACTGGATTTTACCCCTGTAGGATATTGCCATAGCTACTAATTATTAATAACAGCCTGTAGTGGAGGCTGACAGTTGTCTCTGGAGGGAGGGAATGTTCTGTAGCTTTGGGATCCATCCATGCTCCTTTTTGTCAACTGAGGTCTCTTGATGAGCCCCTTTCAGCCTGGAGTAAAGCAGGGGTATCAGAGAATCCCAGGATGGTTTGGGACGGAAAGGAATTTAAACCCCATCCAGTGCCACCCCTGCCATGGCAGGGACACCTCCCACTGTCCCAGGCTGCTCCAAGCCCTGTCCAGCCTGGCCTTGGGCACTGCCAGGGATCCAGGGGCAGCCACAGCTGCTCTGGGCACCTGTGCCAGGGCCTGCCCACCCTCACAGGGAACAATTCCTTCCCAATATCCCATCTAAACCTACTCCCCTTCAGGAGGGTTCAGGAGTTTCACCACTTATTTGTTCCTCTTCCTCTTCCCCACTGTCTTTCCATAGCAGGGGTTGAGGCCGTGCCCTAAAACGCCTTCAGTGTCAGAGGCCTTTTCCTGTGACACTGTGACATGTCCAGTTTGCTCTGTCACTCACCTGGGCACAAAGAATCCTTAAACAAATCCAGCCATGAAGTCCCTGGTGATGCCTGACTGTGGAGGGCTGAGAGGGATCCTGTTCCTCATTGACCAAGGGAGGGAATCTGTTCCTTGGACTCCTGATGATCAGGGTGAGAGCAGGGGATGCTTTTGGAGCTGTAAGGATCCAACAGGATTTGCAGCTGAACTACTGCAAACAGTTCCCAGGGCTGGAAGGAAACACCTCTGGGGAGGGTGATCAAGGGGCTGCTGATCAAAGGTGCTGGGTTTAATTCCACTCCTGACTCCCAGTCCTCTCCCTTTCTCCTCCCAGCTACATCCAGGCTTGCCTGGCTGCAGGAGCTGAGCCTGTCCTGTCACAGCAAACCTGTGATGTGACACAGGGGAAGACGAGGTGACAGGGCAGGAACAGCCTGATGGGCTGGAGGCTGAAACAGAGGTGGAGGGAGTTATTTTGGGATGGGATGCCAGGAATTTATGGGGGATGTAAAGCAGAGCTGACAGATGAAAGGGCCAAGCTGCTGCTCCCAGCCTTGGCAGAGGAACCTGGTGACCTTCGAAGCTGCTGTGGCTCGTGCCCAGAGCTGAGCCACATGGCACTGAAGGGGTTCATGTCCCTGGGGACAAATGTTGGTGTTGGGGCACAGTGCTGGAGCAGTGGATCCCAGCTGGGGGGTCATGGCCTGGGACAGCCCAGGAGCAGCTCTGGGCTCAGTTCCCTGAGCCCCAGCTGCTGAGAGATGTCCCAGCAATCATTCCAGCTCCTCTGCATGAGGAGATGCAGGGCTGCCTGGGGGCAGCAGCCCATCCCAGCCAGACCCCTGAGACACCTGGGCATGAGCAGGGGCTGGGCTCCCACCTGCAGCCTCCACAGTGGGTCTGGGCAGGGACAGTGACCTGCAGAGAGGAGGTCTTGGACAGTCAGGGGTCTGTGCTGGGGGAGGTGACTCCCACCCTTTGTGCCCCTGAACGTCACTCCAAGAGGGGTGAATAAACTCTTCTGGTCTCATTTATGGTGAAAAACCTTTAAAAGCTGCACTGTTGTGGTGGAGCTGGTGAGAGAAGGATCATGGTCAGGCACAGGTAGGACATGGTGATCATGGGGATGGTTGTGGTGGATTCATTGATAAATAAAGTATAAATATTCCCAGTGCAGTGTCCCAATAACAACTCCATCACCTGTTCCAATGGATTTTTGGATCATCATGTCCATGCTGCAGGATCATGTGTGTCAGTGAGACTCCTGTGCTGACTCGGCTTCCCTGAGGAGAGCTTGGTGCACTCAGTCTTAGATCTCGTCTCAGCCTGGGTCTAAAGGACCATAAAATGAGCAGCTTTGGGCAGGTTTGTGGTCTTTGGCCTTGCAGGATCTGCAATTCCAAAGCAACAAAGCACCTGTGGAGCAGCTTTGGGATTTTCTCTCAGTGTTAGAGCACAGCTTGGCGCTTCCCACCCACCTGTCCAACAGTGAGTCCCCCCGGTGCCCACTCAGCCCTCCCACAAAGGGCATCCCACAGGTGGGCACGTGCAGGTGTCCACGGGGGCAGCAGCTGGGTGTGCTCAGGCTGCTCCTCAGGTGAGATCTCCTCCTGCCCTCTGCTCTGTAACTGCTCAGCACTGTCCAGGTGTGTCCTGTGCATCCCAAACTCCAGCGGATTGCCAGGCCTGGAGAAAGCAGGGAGTGCCCAGAGTGTCTGCAGGGAGTCCTGCAGGGAACCCGAGAGCAGCAGGAACTGCCAGGGGGGTTGAACATTTTGAGATGAACCTTTGGGTAATGCAAAGTGATGGGTGGAAAAAGAGGAGTTTCAGCAGAGGCTTCTGTGCATCTCCAAATCCCAGAGGATTCCCATGACAGGAAACAAGCAGGGTGTGCCCAGAGTGCTGCAGAGGGTGGGAAATGGAGAATTGGGGTTTGGTGGCAGCTCTGGCTGTGACCTCTGGTGACCATGGGTCAGGGAGGACTCTGCTCATGGACCACAGGAGGGAAGTTCTGCTGCTTTGCAAAGAGCTGGAGTAGAAAGCCCTGGAACAGAGGCCTTGGGAAGGATCCTGCTTTCATTCCCAGGAAACAAATGCCATTTCCAATTCCTCAGTGATGCAAGACCTGCAGAACCGGTGCTGCATTGTCAGAACAGGCTCCCAGCCCAGCCAGGGAAGTGTCAGCAGCCCCAGCCCTCCCTCTCCCTCTGAAGGTGGCAAGAACCTTTCAGCAGAAGAGTTTCCTCCTCACCCTCGATGTCCAATTTGGTTTCTGTGCGGGGAGGAATAAGTGGGAAGTGATTTGCAGCTGGAGCAGCTCCTGCACAGGGCTGGGGAAGGTCCCTGCACTGGCAGAAGGAGCTGGAAACCTCAGCCAAGGTGTGGGGCTGAAACAAAGGGAGAATATTCCCTAAAGAGAACAAATACTTAAAATATTTATTAGAGTACTTACAAACACCTTTTTATCAGGTTTTCTTTTTTCTTGTTTTAGGCTTTCTTTGTTTACATTATCCTTGAAAATGAAGAGAGTAGGATAAAAACCCACTTCTTTCCCCCCCAAATTCTCTTTTTTTTCTTGCTTTACATTTTCTTTTTTTTCCAAAGCTCCACATATATAAGAAGTGGATTTCACTGGTTTCATTTTGCAATGAGAGAGCAAAGCAATTCCACTTGATTTAAAGGAAGCAGCAGTTGGGGCAGTGATCACAAAGAGGCTGGAATTAAATGGAACATCTCATCCTGCTTCCACTTCCATTAGATATGGGGCACTTTGGGGGTGACTTCCCAGGGCTAACACGAGTTCCAGGAGCCTGGAGTGGAGCATTCTCATCATGGCTCTGGCAGAGCTGTCCTGCCACAAATCCTGACTCTGTGGGGGCCTCTCCAGGACTTTATTCCAGCAAAATCATTCTGCTCACAGGCGAAATACCCTGCAATAAAATTAACTCCCCTCCCCTCTGCAGCTGGCACAAGCAAACAAAATTGTGACTAATTCCTTGTTTGCAGTTCCAGGGGACAGGTGGAAGGGCTTTGTGGGAAAGATGAGTCCCCTGAGCTGTGTAGGGTGCTGGGAATTCTGGATCAGGGACAGGGACACTGGGAGCCTGTCTCTGCTCCCACACCTGATGGAGACAATTCCTGTGGGGTGGGGAAGGGCTGTCTGAGGAATGTTCTGTCACACCTGGCTTCAATGGGCTGTTCTGCTTTTTGGGGTCTAAGTTTTCCTCAGTTCCAAACTGTGGCCAGGGATGAAAGTGGCCCTGGCCAGGGTGGGATCCTGCTGCAGGACAGAAATTCCAGTGGGATTTGGCACAGGCTGAGCTGGGGTTTGTGTTCCCAAGTAATTTGCTCAGATTTCATTTCCTACACAGTTCTAGCTCTCTCCTGAGAAGTTTTGGCCCCATTTCTGTGACCTCTGAGATGAATTCCTGGAACAATTTGGACGTTTTTGTTCAGACACAGCAATGCTGACATTGTTCCAGCCCTTCCAGTGGTCAAACAACAGCTCTGGAGAGCTCAGCCAAGGCATTTCCCAGCCCCTGCCAAATGTGCTCCTCACAAATCTGTTCCTCCCTCACTATTGCACCTGGGATGCTGCTGGGCATGGCAGGAAATCATTTTAGCTCCTATGTCTCACTGCAGGCAGATTCACCAGGAACACAGGGATAATTCCACAGTTTGTGAGGGACAAGGGGTCCAATTTAGTGGCTGCTAAAATTCCTGCTGGTCCCCTCCCTGTGGATACGAGGACTGGGATCACCTGGGAACACTGGGCACTAGGCCAGGCTCCCACATGCTTGGGGACTGCTTCTTTGTGCTGGTGCAGTCCTACAAAATCAGCAGCACTTAGAGCTGCTCTGAAGAAAGTCTGGTTCCCCCAAAACCCCTGAAAGTTTGCTTTTATCAACAATTTACCCTGAAGTCCTTATTTGGAGCAGACACAATTGTATGGAAAGTTCTAGGAGGAGCCCTGACCAACACTCAGGTCCTGTGAGGAAGGTGAGACATTAATCAAGACTTTAATCCTTCTGCCTCCGCCAGTCCTGCCCAGCAGAGCTGTGACCCTGCCTTGGGGAGGGCTGGTTCCCAAACCCCAGAGCCCTGGGGATGGTATGGCAAGTGTGGAAGGGTTTGGCAGCACCCTGTGGGATTTCTCCCCACCAAAGGTGGCTCATGAGGAGGCCCAGCATCCTCAGGTGGGGTTGGGAGCCAGCATGACCAGGAAAATTGCAATTTATCTCTGGGAGAGGTCTGATCCAGGGTTTGTCTGCCCAGGGGAATAAAAGCATTTCATGTTTGCTGAGCCTGGCTGCTTAAAATGTTTTTGAGCTCTTGGGCTGTTTGCTGCACTCAAGGGCTCAGGAGGCAGCCAAAGCCACCAGGTGTGTGAGCTGAGCTGGGTGAGCTCAGGTGTGTGAGCTGAGCTGGGTGATCACAGGTGTGTGAGCTCAGGTGTCTGCACTCAGGTGTGTGAGCTGAGCTGTGTGAGCTGTGTGACCACAGGTGGATGAGCTCAGTTGGGTGAGCTGTGTGACCACAGGGGGATGAGCTCAGGTGTGTGAGCTGAGCTGTGTGAGCTGAGCTGTGTGAGCTCAGGTGTGTGAGCTCAGGTGTGTGAGCTGAGGTGTATGAGCTGAGCTGTGTGAGCTCAGCTGTGTGAGCTCAGGTGTGTGAGCTGAGCTGGGTGAGCTCAGGTGTGTGAGCTCAGGTGTGTGAGCTGAGCTGGGTGATCACAGGTGTGTGAGCTCAGGTGTGTGAGCTCAGGTGTGTGAGCTGAGCTGGGTGAGCTCAGGTGTGTGAGCTCAGGTGTGTGAGCTGAGGTGTGTGAGCTCAGGTGTGTGAGCTCAGCTGTGTGAGCTCAGGTGTGTGAGCTCAGGTGTCTGCACTCAGGTGTGTGAGCTGAGCTGTGTGAGCTGTGTGACCACAGGTGGATGAGCTCAGTTGGGTGAGCTGTGTGACCACAGGGGGATGAGCTCGGGTGTGTTCCCAAGCAGGCAGGAGCAGCAGCTCTGTAATCATCCCCACCCCACCTGTGCCCACATCATCCCTTCCCTGTTTCCATGGGGAGGAGAGAAATCTCCCAGCACTCCCCCTCATCCACATGAGAATTCTGCTTGTTCTCTCTGGAAGAAACCTCTGGAACTTCTTTGTTTCCTTAATTTTGCCCAGTCCCTCCAGTGCCTCCTCGTGCCTGTGGGAGCCACACACAGTTGAGAACACGGCCGGGGAGGGCTCAGGATTGGTGTCCAAAGGAGCCAGATCCCGGTGCTGGCTGGGATCAAGGTGCTCTCCCTGCCTGGTCCCAGTGGTGCCCATTCCCCCAGCCCCTCTGGGGACACTGTATGTATGTAAGATGTATTTGATCTTCACCCTCAGGCAGCCGAGAACAAAGCTCAAAATATTTGGTTTAAGGCCTTCAGGTGCAGGGATTTGGCCTTGAGTTAACTCATAAGCAATTAACTCCAGATCATTAATAACAGATTTCTGGATATTGGTTGGAGCACAACTCTTCCCCAACACCCGTTCGGGGTCAGGGACATCCCAGTCTGTGCAGGGCAGAGTGCTCCCATTTGTATCCTGCTCTTAATGTGCAGGGAGTGCCCAGGCTTGGGAGTTAATTGGCAGTTAATGAACTGCAGGTTAGGAAAAGACCGAGCATTTAAAGGAGTCTTTGTTGGGTGGTGTGGCCTTTCCCTGAGTGAGTCCTGCAGTTCCTGGGGGCTCTTTTGGGTGATGAACACTCTGGGCTGTGGAATTCAGTGATCCTGGTGGATCCAACCACAAAAACAGAACCGTGAGCTGATGAGGCCACCTTTTCATCATGACAAACTCAGTGAACTGGCAGAAACTGTAATTTTTATTTTTTTTTCCTACCCTTGAGTGAATTAACCCTAAAATGACAAACAGGAGAGCCCAGGGGATCTACTCAGGTGAGAGCCCACCTGCAGAGCTGCCCCAGCCCTGGGCCCTGCACAGGAGGGACCTGGAGCTGCTGGAGGAGCCCAGAGGAGGCTCCAGGATGACCCCAGGGATGGAGCAGCTCTGCTGGGAGGAAAGGCTGGGAGAGCTGGGCTTGTTCAGCCTGGAGCAGAGACTGGGGGTGACCTCATGGTGACCTTCCAGGACCTGAGGGAGCCAGTGGGAAACACGGAGAGAGACTACAAGAGCCTGGAGGGACAGGGAATGGCTTCAAACTGCCAGAGGGCAGGGCTGGATGGGATATTGGGCAGGAATTGTTCCCTGGGAGGGTGGGCAGGGCCTGGCACAGGGTGCCCAGAGCAGCTGTGGCTGCCCCTGGATCCCTGGCAGTGCCCAAGGCCAGGCTGTGTTACGTGAGGTTGCTGGTCAGAGACAGGCAAACGACACGAACTTACCTAGGATCATCAGACAAACAGCCTGCTTTATTGTTCATAACTTCCTTTCACAGGAGGTTTGCATTTCCCAGGTTTAGACAGCTGACTGCTTTGGGTCTTACCACCAACCTGAGCAGTGATGTGTAAGCCATTAGGACTGAATGGGGTCCCTGCTCGCCTTTGAATCCAACCTTTCCCCGCCTTATCTGGGGACTTGTTTTTACTTCTGGGCTGGTGGGGTTTGGGGGTCTGATAGGGCATATTTTTGTGGCAGCTGCATGCCAGCTACAGCTGTGACAAGGCTGGACAGGGTTTGGAGCAGCCTGGGGTAGTGGAAGGTGTCCCTGCCCATGACAGGGGGTGGCACTGGGTGGGCTTTAGGTCCCTTTCGACCCAAACCATTCTGGAATTCTGTGATCCTCTGAGACTCCTGAGAGGAGGCAGGAGCTGATCTCAGCTCTCAGTAGGGGAATCCTAGGCAGGTCCCAGTCATGGGGATGCTGGGGCAGAGTCTGCTCACCTCTGTCAGGAATGAAGGTTTGGGGAGATCCTGTAGGAAAAGATCCCGTCCCTCTGGTGCCACCTGATTGTCTGAGGTGCCGAGTTCTGCTCGGCTCAGGGGCTGAGGCAGCTCAGCCCAAATCCGTTTGATCAGGACTTGCCTGAAGTCTCCTCACAGCAGAACTTCCTCGGTCAGAGGGGTTCCTGTGACTGTCACTGCCAGCAGTCAGGGCACAGCTCTGCCTCCCTGCAGGCCAGGACAGCCTTGAAGGGGAACAGACCCCAGGCTGAGCCTGCCTTCCTGCCTGCCTCCTTCCTGCCTTCCTGCCTGCCTGCCCTCCTTCCTGCCCTCCTTCCTGCCTGCCCTCCTTCCTTCCTGCCTGCCCTCCTTCCTGCCCTCCTTCCTTCCTGCCCTCCTTCCTGCCCTCCTTCCTGCCTGCCTGCCCGCCTTCCTGCCCTCCTTCCTGCCCTCCTTCCTGCCCTCCTTCCTGCCTGCCTGCCCTCCTTCCTGCCCTCCTTCCTGCCTGCCTCCTTCTCTGCCTTCCTTCCTTCCTCCCTTCCTCCCTTCCTCCCTTCCTCCCTTCCTCCCTTCCTCCCTTCCTTCCTCCCTGCCCCCGTCCCTGCTGTTCTCCCTCCCGCTGCCAGGCCCTGGCCTCAGCCCAGTGTGAGGCCCAGACCCAGCTGTGGGAACAACCTGGGCACAGGAGCTGCAGGGAGGAGTCACAGGGCAGGCTCAGAGCTGTCCTGGCTGTCCCCAGGGACATCCCCTGAGCGTGACCTGCCTGCCCAGAGCCTCCTGCCACCCCCAGGAGTCAACTGCTAAATTCAACATTGGGGTTTTGTGCACAAAACTCTTCCTGTGCCTCTAAACTCCCATTTCCAGGTCACTACCTGGATCGATGGACACGGGTTTATCTTTAACCTGAATTTCTGCTAGCCCTACTCTATCATTTGTTTTCTATTACCCTCCCTCTGCTCATGCTGAGGGAATAGAAATATGGAAATGGTGGATGTGAGAAACGACACTCACTTTTTTAAAATGTCAAAGGTTTATTAAACCTTAACAAAATACAACAAAAGACTGAATAGGAGAAAGAGCAGTGCTGGGAGCATGGAACTAAACCTTTACGTGCTCACCTACAAAAAGGCTGCTCTGCTTTTTATACCCCTGGGGTTACATCAGGCAACCCTGGCCTCTCCCAGAGTTTGTCAGTCAACTCTTCTTTGCCGTTCACTGCTGGAGGCTTCTTTCTTACAGCTTGGTTGGAGGTCAGGTGTCATCATATCACAGCTCCCAGTAACAAGCCTTCTCTCCTCCCCAAATGCCCCATGCAAGGGCACAGGTACAGAGCCTCCCTCCACATGTCCTGACCACCAGGGCCATCCTTGGAAACCCTGCGGGGGGGAAGGGGACTATGGGGAGAACAGAGGACATGGAAACTGCTGTAGTTCCCTGTTTGCTGGAGCCTTCTAGGCTAGCTCAGACCCCAGCTGGGTTATACAACAAGGGACAAAGGTAAAAGACAAGAGGCTCTTTCTCCTCGTGGTGCAGTCCCACCTTTATTGTGAAACTGATGCAGGGGTCCAGGAAGAAAAAGAGGCGTCTCCACCTCCAGCAGGGATTTTTAAGCCCTGAAAGGGGGAGGGGGAGGGCAATGGCCAATGGAAAGGCCCAGGGGAGAAAGGGGGTGAGGAGGTATTACCTGAGGAAAGGGGGAGTGGTGAAACTTGGTAAGCTACATTGATGTGCAGGTAAAACTATTTGTGTGCAAAACCACCAGTGCAATATAATACCAAAATAATCTACCTGTATAGTGGAGCACAATACGAAACAACAAATCACAATAACAGAACTATACATCAATAAAACTTTCCTTAACACACACACAATATTCATCCCTTAATGGTGAGAGCCAGCCTTAACCATCTATAACAGTGGGAAAATCAGCTTTGCCTACCAAATTATTCCTCCACCTCCAGAGCGGTAAGGAAAGGTGATGGAATCCAGAATTTTTGAAGGGATGACTTTATTGACCTGTTTGGTCTGAATTCAGCCCTCTTTTGAATGAGGGAAGGGCTGGAGCTGTGTCAGGGAGGATCAGGCTGGATCTCAGGGAAAGGTTCTTCCCCCAGAGGTGCTGGCACTGCCCAGGCTCCCCAGGGAATGGTCCCAGCCCCGAGGCTGCCACAGCTCCAGGAGCCTTTGGACAGCACTGCCAGGGGTGCCCGGGGGGGGGTTATTGGGGGTCTGTGCAGGGACAGGGGTGGGATGATCCAGGTGGATCCCTCCCAGCTCAGGGTAATCCATGACTTTATGAATTCAGACCAAGAGATAAAGAGCCACAGCCCTCCAGCATCTGCCTTTTCTCTTAAACCTCTCCAGAGTGACTCCAGCAGTTTCCATCCAGGTTGGAAGATCCACTCTGTAAATCCATTCGTGGGCAGCCTCCAGGGGGGCAGAAAAATCCTCTCCTTACAAGCTACACTTGGCACAAAAAAACCCAATAGCCTGGAAAATGAGGAGAAGGCTGTGGAACAGCAACCCAGCCACGGCAGCAGAGATTAAGGAATAACTCTAATTTTAAAATTAATTTCAGATTCATAAAATGGTGTTAATGGTCCTGAGGGTGCAGTGGGCTGGCATGTCCTTCCCAGTCCTACATAAATCATCTGATGTTCTCTCCTGTGACAGAGGGGCCCTGGAACAGGTGCTTTAGTTATGATCTTTTATTGTACTGGAATTATGGCAGAGTCTGGAGAAGTCCAGGCTCTGAGGCAAGGAGGAGTCACAGAGGGCTGGGCACCTCCCACCCAACTTAAGGCTCCTTCGGTTCCAACTCCTGAGGGAAAAACCTGGGCAAATCAGGAAGGAATAAATCCCTGGAGCAGCCAGGGACAGAGAGTGGCTTCCCTGTGCAGAGGCTGAAATCCCTCTGGAAGCACCTCCCTCCCTGCTGCCTCTGGACACGACATCTAAACAGGGCTCCTAATTAAACACTCCAGTTGAGGTTCTGAAGCTCTGCAGGATGCACTGAGATCAAAATCCCCTTCATCCTCAGCTGGAGCATCCACATGGTGGTTCCTTTGTGCCTTTCCCCAGCTCTCATGGCCACAGGTTCCCTTCAAAGCATCTTTAATTGACTCCACTCGCATTCTGTGGCTGGGTTAAAACTCTTCCCACATGCCCTGTTCCAGCCTCAGAAATTTTCCAGAAGGTTCATGGGCTCAATCTGTTGCTGCAGCCTCATTTGTATCTGTTTTGCATTTTGCCTGGGGTATTTTAAGCAACCAGCTCATTAGCAGGCCTAATTTGGGGGTTGGCTGTGTCAGGTTTTAATGCAGAGATGCCACCCCGGGCCTGGCAGGTTGGAAAATCCCTGCCCAGGGAAGGGACAGCCTGTAGGTACCATGGACATGGGGGATTGGGATGGATGGAGAGCATTGACAGGGTCAGCACAAGATTTGGGAAACTGGGAATGTTCAGGGGTTTCCAGGGAACCCAGAGAGGTTTTGGAGTTCCTTTCCCCACTCCAGGAAGGGTTTCCTGAGCTCAATCACTGTGCATTTGTCCAGTTTCTGTTTATGGCTCTGATGGAGCCTCAGCACCATCCTGGACCCTGCAGAGCTCCCTGGGGATCTCATTCAGGGTTATTAAGATTTCCCCTGTTCTTGGCAGGTGTGACTCCTTGTCCTGGTCATGGAGCACGCTCTGTCCCTGTCCCTTTGCAGCAGCTCCCTGTGTATTTGCAGATTGTTCCCTCTGTCCTTTTCTCCCTAATATTCCAAACCCACTCTCTGGTAGTGGGAAGCTTTTTCCCTGTATCCTGTCACTCCATCCCTTGTCCCAAGTCCCTCTCCATGTTTCTTCAAGCCCCTTCAGGCACTGCAAGGCCACAATTAAGTCAAAGCTTCTCTTGTCCAGGCCCTGCCTTCATTTTCTCCACACCATTATCCAGAGCTGCCTTGTGCCATCTGGGAAGGTGTTACAGGCAGGCCACGACGGTGAGTTGGGAGATCTCTGCAGACAGGGCTGCTCTTGGAACATGTGCTTTATTTGTAAGGGCCATGGGTGATAGAGGCTGCCATCAGCTGCCAGCCCAGCCCAGCTGATGGCCTGGTCCCAAGAGGAAGAATTTCCTGTTACAGTCAGTTTTATCCCATTCCATGTTGAATATTCTATTTACAGTGACCAACCGCTGTGAGACACAAATCCTACAGAATTTACATACAGCCTATGAGAACGACTAGATTTGCATAAGGGCTACATTCTAAACCTTAATGCTGATCTCTAAAATCCCCTCTTCTGCCTTCTCAGCAGGCCCCTTCCCTCATGGTCAGAGGTATTGCCTAATATCCTGTCTTCTGCTCCAGCATGCCTCCCATCTCGAAGACTGCTGTCATTTCTATTTCACTGACAGGCTGGATGTTTTCAGAACCTGTTGCCAAGCAATCATGTTTATAAGATTTCCCTGTATCACCTTCCCCAACAGGGAGGGATTGCAGAAATTAGTTCTGGGAAATGTTCTCATCCAGGGCTTTGGAGAACAAAGCTGTGTTGTCCGTGAGGGACGTGATCCCAGGGTCAAAAATAGAGAAGAATTGTGAGGGTTGGTGTTGCAGCGCCCTTGGCTGAGCCCCCACGTGCCTGGCTGGTGGCACCGTGGGCACGCAGGGGCCACCACCCCGTGCTCCCGGCTGGTCAGCCTCAGGAGTGAAGGGCAGCACCCAAGGGCCTTCCTGCCCTTGTGGGAGAGCCTTTGGCACGACAGGGCGGAGGACAGAGGCAGTCCTCCTGAGGTATGGGAATACAAGGTCAGAGAGTGAGGCAGACTTCATTAGCACAGCTGGTTTGATGACCAGGATGCCCTGGCAGGAACAAACAGAGCTTTGAAGGTTACAGAAGATGGGATTACATCTGCTTACCAGAATGAGGAAATTGAATTAAACCTCCCCAAACAAGATATGTTGTAAAATGTATGAGTTTGTCTGTCCCATGATTATCTTTGTAGTAGTAATGATTGACCTTCCTAGAAATGGTATATCAGCTTTGGGAAAACCTCAGTAAAGCCGAATTCTGATCATGAATCAGGGTTCCCGTCTCTCATTCAATACTGAGGGTCTGCAGTCTGAGGTCCTGAGAGCCCCCGGGAGCTCCTCACCTCAGGGGACAGCCCCAGGAGGCCCCGACACAGGGTGTGCAGCAGTTGTGATGCCTTAAGTTTTAGCTTTCATATTTTCAGATTCTATACTGCCTAAGTGTGTAGTTCTAAGTCTCACATTAAGTGCTAGTAAGCTCTCTTCACAGAGTAGGGACACAAAACAAACCTTTTCCCATTGGAGACCAAGGACAACTTTCAGGCCCAAAAGCACAAACAACGGTGGACCAAAGGGAGGAACAAGAAGGATGAGACCTCACAACCTGAAGCTGTAACTGGACAATTAGACCCCAATATGCAAATGGACCAAAACGTATAAAAATGTAAACCCTCGTGACCCGGGTGCCATTTTATGGCCATTTTGGGTCCGCCTGGGGTGCGGCCCTGGTCAGACTCTTGTCCTTTTAATAAACATCTCTTTTTCTCTAGCTCTGTCCAGGCTCTGTTCCAGGTCAGCCTCTCTAAGGCAACAGGTTATACACTGGGGAGGGGACAGGGGAGGGGACCGGCCACCAGCCAAGGGGGAAAGGGGCTGTGGGAACAGGGAATGAGGGACAGAGAGGGAAACCATTCCGGGTGTCTCAAGGGAGGGATCTCTGCCCCTGGCCAATCACTCCACGCCCTCCCTGGAACCTTCTAGAGCAAGGGGAGAGGGGGCAGGGTCACTGACAGGCCCCAGGAATGACAGGGAAGGTCCTGAAAACTGGGAGGAGTAGGGAAGGGATGACCTCAGAAAGGCAGGAGATAACTTAGGGTACAATCCATGAACAGGGGAGTACAGAACAAACCAAAATGACACCACACAACGTCGGGGAGTTTTCCTCCGTTCACTGATGGCCCAGTTTCCTGGGAGTGTGAAATGGTCTGAAGACAATGGGGTCACAGCAGCAGAGAAACTCCAAATGCAGGTGGGAGATGGGGTTCCACCAGCAATTCCCAAAGTGCTGGGGCCATCCTTCTAAAAAGAAATAATGCTCAAATGCCCTTAGGATGCAGAAGTTGAAATGATGATGCTGTTTCTTTCCTTCTTCCTTGTGCTCTGTTCCAAATGAGTTCATGTCCCATAAAAGAAAGGCACTGATGGAATCCCAGCTGCTGCTGAGACCTGAGCTTGACAGTCCTGCCAAAGGCCCTGGCAGTAATTACCTTGTTACTGCTCCAAAGCAGGAGAAGAATCTTGATATATTATGAGAAAGAGCCTGAATCACTGGGCCTCCAATCCCTTCAGACAGCATCAGTTCAAACTTTTGATTTCAACACACACAAAGTCTCAAAAGTTAAAAAAAGACAATAAAAAAAGCAGGTTTGTGGCATGGGAAGTGTCACAGGGCTCTGCTGGAGTCTTTGCTCTGAGAGCTTCCCCTTCCCTGCCAACTGTGGTTCATAAACCCTTGGCTCTAAATCAGCTGAAGAGAACAAATGATTTAAAAATGGCAATATTGGCCCATTGCTCACTGTCCCACCATGCCCAGCCACAGCTGCTGCCAGGGAGTGCTCCCAGGGCAGGGGAGCTGGGGGTCACTCCAGCTGCACCTCGGACACTCAGCTGGCACCAGGGGGACGGGATCTTCTCCCATGGGACCTGCCCAAACCTTCATTTCGGACAGAGGTGAGGCAGCAGGAAACATCTGCAATTAACATCAAATAATTGTGTTCATAAAGAGGGACCAGATGGGCTCAGGATGTCCCGAGGCCTCACAGTCCAAGGGAACAGCTCTGTGGGGACACAGCTGTGCAAAACCAGGGTGATCCCCACAAAAGCAGGGTGTAAAACCACAGTGATCCCCACAAAAGCAGGGTGTAAAACCAGGGTGATCCCCACAAAAGCAGAGTGTAAAACCAGGGTGATCCCCACAAAAGCAGGGTGTAAAACCACAGTGATCCCCACAAAAGCAGGGTGTAAAACCAGGGTGATCCCAAGTCCCAGCAACCTCACAGAGATCAGTTTTCACTCCCTTAAACACCCCAAGATACAAAATTTCTCATTGCACGTTTGCTTGGAATGTTCCCTAAGTTCAGGCTGAACCTTAATTTTCCTTACAGAGTCTGAAGCAGTCAGGGTTCTTTATGAATTAGTCAGGCACCCCCAAGGCCAGCACTTCCACAGGGTGCCTCTGTTCCAGAGTGCTGGTGGAATTTGCTGGATGTGACCCCAGGTGCTGCAGCTGAGGGGACACTGAGCATCTCTGGCTCCTGCTCACCTGTGGGGCCAGGCAAGGGTTGAGGGGAGCCCCCCAACTAAAGCCACACCTTAGGGGTTCCTGCTTCAGCCAGGGCAAGGCAGGCAGAGAACAGAGGTTCTGTGGGAATGGAGAGCCCCAAATCCATGGAATATTTTGTTTGAGCAGTGCTGAGCACAAGAACAAAGGCTCTGTGGAAAAGCAGAACCCCAGTCCAGGGAATATTTTGTTTGAGCCCTGCTGAACGTGAGAAGGGAGAACAAAGGAAGGAGCTGTGACAAGGCTCCCCAGAAGCAGGAGTTAAATATAGCCCCTGGATTTTCTCATTATCAGAATTGGGAGCTGAGCTAAAGACAATCAAATCTAGTGCTCCGATGCAAGAGCTGCTCCAGGCAGCTGGAATGGGCCACTCCCTCCTCGGTGGCTCTGCAATCCATCAGAATGTTGGAACACCATTAGTGAAACCATTAGTAACCAGTAACTATTCCTGATAATTACATTCAGGACACTTGGCTTCAGTTCCT
Source organism: Nicator chloris (assembly GCA_013400495.1). Lineage (NCBI taxonomy): Eukaryota > Metazoa > Chordata > Aves > Passeriformes > Pycnonotidae > Nicator > Nicator chloris. The sequence goes on along the minus strand of WAAE01019568.1, from coordinate 108,319 downwards.
GGGCCGTGACTGATCCTGTCTGGCCACAGGCAGCTCTTCTTCCTTCTGCATCCCTGAATCTCTCCCTCCTAGGAAAGGAGGCAGAGGAACTTGTGGTGGGAGCAGCATCAGGAGCTGAGGGTTGGCGAGGCCCGGTGCTCATTAGTGAGGGATTACGAGGCTTGAGGATTTGCTTCCTGGGAAGTCTGTCCAGCACTGCAGGCCCTTGGAGCAGTGCAGGGGCCTGGCATTGGGAGATCCAAATTCATGGAAGAAGGAATTCACCTGGAGCAGCCTCTTCTCCACAGCCTCTGTGCCTGAAGTGAAATCCATCCAACCAAAGGGGCTGGAAATTGAGAAAAGGGAGAGAAACCCAGAGTGAATAAATTGCACTGGTTTGGTGCAGGGCTGATCCTGTTCCCATCCCTCAGGGAAGGCTGACACCGAGGTTTGCCCTCCCCTGCTGCAGTTCCAGCACCTGTGAGCCCTCAGTGACTCTCCTGTCTGTCTGTCTGTCTGTCTGTCTGTCTGCTCCTGCCCAGTCACAGGTGCCTGCTGTGATGGCACCATCAGAGTCCAGAGTCCAGAGTCCACCAGTCCAGAGCCCAGCTGGGGACAGCAATTTGCTCCTCATTAGGGCTGAAACTGCAAATTCCTTCCCAAAGCGTGTCCCGGGAGATGTCACTGCCAGTACTGCATTTCCAAAGGGAATTAATGCAATCAGCAGAGGCTGGAATGCTCAAGGCAAGGGCATGGGAGGGGAGAGTCTTCTGCAGCTCCCTCCTTGAGGGTGACTGCAATGAAAGTGTGTTGGTGTTCTCTGATCCTAGTCTGGGAGCACTGGAGGGAGAAGTTCTGGATGCAGGAGCTGGATCAGAGCATCCCCGCCCCAGGCTGTGTTTAGGGGCTCAGCAGAGACCACAGAAAGGATTATCCCTGCACAGCAAAGTCCTCAGGATGTCTGCCCACTCCTGCTGCCCTTGGCACTGCCTGGACGGGCTCCTGGGGAATCCCTGTCCCTCGGGGCTGTGCTGGGGTTGGGATGTCCCAGTGCTGCCTGCAGGGTGTCACCGAAGGCAGCAGGGATCCAGGGCTCCCTGGGGTCACTGGGAATCCTTCACGAGGGGTCTGAGCACCAGAGGTGACCAGAAATCCTTGAATCCCTGTGCTTTAGTGAGAGGTTGGCTGTGGGGCTCCCAGCTGGCCTCCTGCAGGAAGGAAGGAGCAGGGACAGGCAGATGTGGGGATCCACAGCTGGCAGAGAGGCACAAGGGAGGGACTCGAGTTCTGCAGGATCTTTCTCCAGAGGTGGGAGACTCTTTACAGAAAATTCTCTGTGAGCACTTGGGGGTGGCTGATGGAGTTGGGAGGAGGCTGCTGGCCTGGCAGGGAGTGTGTGGGAATAACAGGCTCCTCGTGTTCCAGGGGCATCCCTCGTGTTCCAGGGGTGATCCAGGAGTGCAGAGGGCTGGAGGGGTCACTGCTTGAATGAGACAAGGCATGTGAAGAGGAGAACCTTTTCAGAGTGTGATTGCAGGGAAAATAACTCCCCTGGCACAGGAATTGCACCGAGTTAGGCTGAGAGGGGAAGGGCAGGGATGCCCCGGGTGGGAGCTCTGGAGAAGAAGCTCTGTGATCCCATCCTGCACAGCTGGGCAAGGACTGTGCCTCCTGCCATTGCCCTGGGAAAGCTCTTCTGGCCAAACCTGGAGAGGTGCAGACCTGAGTTAATCTATTTACAAATTGTATTATTCCAGTTCTGCCTTGCCCAAGCATGGATCCACGGTGGCAGCTGTGACAGGGTGGGTGCAGTGGGTGCTGGCCACGCTCAGGGAGAGCAGATTTCACATCAACGTCACCAAAACAGGCAGAACTCTGGGCTTTGGGGGCTCCTGCCCTTGGGAGTTGCTCCCTTTTACCAGAAGGATTCTGGAGCCAAAGGGGATCAGTGCACTGAGAGCTTCCAGAGCACCCTGAGGGGCACAAGAGGGGCACCAGGTTCCTAATCCAGGTTTTCCCAGCCTGGTTCTCTTCTTCCCCGCCTCCCACACCAGCAGCACTGGGGTTTGCCTCTAGCACAAGGACATTTCCCCACAGCTGGAAGCCCCAGGCACAATGGGACAGTTTGAAGTCCTCTCTCCCCTTGCTGAGAGCTTTCCTTTAGGACTTTCCTGACTTTCCCTTTTCTCCTGGTGCTGTTTCTGTGTCCAATTCCTCATTTGTAGCTCTGTGCCCCTCTGGCTGAGGATGATGCCAGAGGCCTCTAAATCAGCCCTCTGGTTTCTGGGCTCTGGATCCTCCTGGCAGCTCCAGCCTGGAGCAGATGCTGGACCTCCCAATGCTGGGCAAGCTCAGAGACCCCAGCAGCTCCCACAGCTCTGTGGCTTCTGCTTTGGGATTGGGTGAGCCAAATTCAGCAGAATTCGGGTGTCTTTGAGCACTGGGGAGTGGCAGCAACTCAGAGGGGATCAGCTCTGTCTAAGCCGCACTGAGCTTTCATCTGAGCAACTCCTTGAGGTCTGGGGGCTCCACTGAAATCCCTGGGAGCACAAAGCTGTGAACTCCTCAGAGCAGGAAATGCTGGTCCCCCTGCAGTGACCACCCAGGCAAATCCCATTGCCAGGTGGATTTTGACAGGAACATTCCCCTGAACCCACAGGGACAACCAGAATTCCCTCTAGGAAGGGCTGGATTTTCTCCAGCCCAGCCCAGGCTTTGAGGCAGCAGCGTTATCCTTTATTAGATCAAGGGGATTTGGGAAAAGCAGAGGAGCTTTCAGGCACCCTTGCCGTCACTCAGGAATAGAAGTATCAGATTTGAAAGCTGAATGGAGCTGGGCACGATTGCTCAGGGTTTAATTAGGGCTGTATCAGTTGGTTCATCTCCCCAGGAAGGCGGAGGTGGCAGGGGTGCAGGGACGGTGGTGGTAGGGAGAGATGTGACCACACCTTCCTCTCTGGGAGGAGAAGGCATTGAGTCACTTTAGAGCCTGGATAGCACGGGGAGCTCCTGCTGGAGTCACCATTTCCATGTGATCCATGTTTGGTCAAATCCCTGCTGCTGGAGGGGGCGAGAGACTGGATTCCCCTCTCTGGGGAAAGGAGAGCCCCATTCCTGCCCTGGCCACTCCCTGCTGTGCCCGGTTTGCTGTGCAGGGAAGGATTTCCCCGCTGTCTCCAGGCTGCCTGCAATCCCTGTTATCCCCACGCTTTCACAGCCTCGCCCCTGCCGTCCTCAGCTTGCCAGGGAAGACAATACCCTTCCCACTGCCTGTGTGCCAGCACGGATTATTCTGGGAATGTGCACCGTGGGACAGAGCAGGAAATGATGGACTGCCTGGAGAAAGACTGACATTTCCTTAAAGCCTCCAAGATGTTTCACAAGAATTCCCAAATGCTCTGTTCAAACCAGCACAGACTGATTGTTGTTAATATTCCACAGAGAAACCCCACTTTTATCCGTGTGTGCTATTGTGGGACTTCTCTAGGAAGCTGTTCCGTAGGAAGAGAAGGTGACACAGGTCACCAAAAATCCAGTTTTCAATTTCAAAGAATTAAATCCAGTCTGAACTTTGAGCAGCACCAGCTGGGGCAGCAGCAGGGCTGCCCTGCCCTGAGATGGTCGGGTGATGTTTCCCTGGGCTCTCACCCTGAGACTGCTTTGGGTGTATTCCCAATCCCCTTCAAATCCCAGCTCCAATCTTCCCATTCCCAGAGTAATAAGGAGTAATAATGCCACCCCAAAGCAAGACTCTTCCTTGTAAAGGAATTTTGATTGGAAAAAGGCCCCACATTCCCTGGCCATTGGCTGTTTTCCCTCAGGTTTCCTTTTCTTCCTTATTTTCCCACAAAGCTTCAAGATCTGCTGTGAAAAATCAAAGGGCTCAGATGCATTTTTTTGCACAATTTCCAATTTTATGCTAAATGAAAAGTGACTCTGTGGTTGCTCCTCCCTGGCACACTAGAACAGTAACCTGGATCTTGTTCATGTTTGCGTATTCCTAATTTTGTTCCTGGTTTTTAGCAGGTGCCTCACCTTTTGTTCCCTGATTTCTTTTCCATCGCCCCTCCAGCAGATAATCAACCTCCTTGGGAGCTGCCCTCCCTGATGAATCCTTCTCTTCATCACTCCTTGAACCCAAAATTCCAGCCTGGGTTTGCCCCTGGAAGACAAAGCCCAGCTCCAGCAGCTCCTCATCAGGGAGGGTTCTGGGCAAATGTCTCATTTTTAGTTTTGATTCTGTTCTCGTTCTTTCATTACGTTAAGAGCATTTTCCCAGCTTGACACCCTTTAACTTGGCTGCTCAGAATATTCCTGGTATTTAATTTCAGCTCAGAGCAGAGCAGCTTTTCTTTTCTTCTGTATCTTATTTTTCCTCCCAGACTTGCCCTGAGCTGGGACTTTTTGTGAGACTTCAGGGTCAGATCCCCCGTCCGAGGGACACGTGCCCCGAGTCCACGCTCCAGGAGCTGCCAGGCAATGCCAGGGGCCCATTCCTGGGCAGATTTCCAGCTCCTGGCATTTCAGTGCTGTCACAGGGCCCTTCCCCAGCCTCCCGTGGCCCTGTGCTCCTCCCTGGCCCTGTGGAATCCCTCCTGGATTCCCGTTCCCTCCTGCCTGCCTGGCTGTTGGCTCTTGTTCTGCCGTGGAAGGAAATGGCAAAGGTCAAGCAGGGTCACACAGGGCTGGGGTTCCTGAGGGCTCTGCCAACCAGGAGCACTTTGGGAGCATCTGACACCTTGTGCTTCCCTCCACGTTGGATATTCCAGGCTGAGAAGATGATGGAATCACCGAATCCTAGAATGAGCTGAGTTGGAAGAGCCCTTAAAGCCCAGAGAGCGCCAGCCCTGCCAGGGCAGGGTCAGCTCCCTCTGGGGGAAGGACTGGGGTTTGGGGAAGCCCCAGGGTTACAGATCAGGGCTGCACAGGTACCCCAGGGAAAGCCTCAGGATGGGGAGCACGGATCCCTGGCAGCTCAGCAATCCATCAATCAACTCAATCAATCCACCCAACAACTCAATCAACTTCATCCAACACATATGGTCAGGATATGAGAATTCACAAGCCTGTGTGAAGGAGCTGAGATTCCTGAAAAATTAAGCAGAGATAAATAACAAGGAAAAAAAAAAAAGAGAGAGAGAGAGAGAGAAATTAAAAACCAAGTAAGTGATGGTCCAGCTTTCTCCATGGTTTCATTCCAGCCTTTTCTCCTGGCCCCAGCCTGTGTCTGAAACATTTCTCAGGGCTTGATGATGGTTTGCAGTTTTCATTTGTGCTTTATTTCCCCCAGGAAATCTCAGCTGTGAGCACAGCGTGGGGCTGTTCCAGGGGCTGGGGGAGGTTTCCAGCTGGGCCACAAACAGGTGAGGAGGGAAATGTTTTGTTTGAGGTCTCACAGTGAAGCAGGGCCCTTCCTGGGGACAAAGCTCCGTGGGCTTGGCTGGGGGATGTGATTCCATCCTGCAAGGCAAGGCTTCACCCTGTCTGCCTGCTGGGAACTGGAGATGGAGGCTGGAGACCAAATGGCTGGGATGGATTTGGATTTGCTCATAAGTCTGCTTTGAGTGGGGTCAGCCTTGGGAGCCCTGCAGAGAGGGCCCCCTCAAGGACTGCTCTGCCATGAACGCCCACGCTCTCTTGGCACTGCAGGCAGGCAGCCAAAATTCACCCCCTAAAGGGTTCCAGGGAATCCCAGAATCTCCTGAGCTGGGAGGGACCCACAGGGATCATCAAGTGCAGCTCCTGGCCCTGCACAGACACCCCAAATCCTGCCCTGCCCAAACTCCTCCTGCCCCCTGGCAGCTTTGTATTCCAGGACAGGAATAAACAGGACAAAGCAGGCACAGGGCTGGCCAATATTCCAAGGAAACCCAGGGAATTCCTGCACTGTGAGGATGCCCCAAGCTCACTGAGATCAGCCTGAAAATGTTGCTGGTGGGGCCATCATTCCTCTGCTTGGGAGAGGCAGATTTGGGGCTGAAGGAACGATTTAGGAGCAGATTTATCTGATTTTATCACTCCTCCAGGCTGCTCAGTGCATCCTGGGGTGAAACTCTTCACGTAGGAATATAAATAATTATGGAATTTAACGGAGCTCAGCCAAAAATGAAGGCAAAGAACAAAGAAAAAAGCATAACTGGAGTGTTTTGTTTCGTAACAATTACAGAATTGAAATGATTTATTGCATTTCCACATTCATGTCCAATTCATTTGATTATTGCTGTGGAAAGGAAACTTGAAACTTCCCATTTCAGCCTTTTCTAAACAATATTTTGAGTGGGTGTCCAAGATCCTCCCCTTCACACACGAGGAAACAAAAAGCAAGGCAGGAAGCTGCAATTTGAAAGTTAAATGAAATAATTCCCTGCAGACAGTACAGAACGTTTCACTTGACCTGAAAGCAATGTTGTTGGAGAGTTTATCCTGCCAGGAAGGAAAAAGAGAAAGGAGGAAACAAAGAAGAACCTTTGTTTCTCCATTTGGTTGGTTTTCAGTGACCTGAACCAGGAGTTATTTCTGCAGCTCTGACCACAGAATTCCAGACATCTCCTGGCCTCAGTGCCAGGATTCACTCCTGTTCACGGGTGCTGTTCCACCTTTGGGTGGAAGAGTGAGCCCTTCACAGCCCAGTGCTGAGCAGATGTGGGTAAATCCTGCTGCCAAGTGGGAATATTGAGACCCCTCTCACAGGGAGCAGTGAAAAAAATCCTTTGGATTGAAATTGCTGTTTCTGTTTTTGCCCAACTGCTGCAATCCCAGCTCCTCTTGGAAAAGTCCTCTCTGTCCTTTCTGGCAGCTCCAGGAGGGCCTGCAGAGGGTTTTTCCACAGGGAATCAGGTCCCTGTCCTGGCCACTGCTCAGGACCCAGCTCCTGTCCCCTCCAGCTGGGCTGTGCCAGGGAAGGGCTCGCTCTGCTCCCTGAGCTTCCCCTGGGATTGAGCAGGGAATGAGGCTCCAGAGCACCTGGAACTGCTGATCCTGGGGCTGAGCAGGGAATGAGGCTCCAGAGCACCTGGAACTGCTGATCCTGGGGCTGAGCAGGGAATGAGGCTCCAGAGCACCTGGAACTGCTGATCCTGGGGCTGAGCAGGGAATGAGGCTCCAGAGCACCTGGAACTGCTGATCCTGGGGCTGAGCAGGGAATGAGGCTCCAGAGCACCTGGAACTGCTGATCCTGGGGCTGAGCAGGGAATGAGGCTCCAGAGCACCTGGAACTGCTGATCCTGGGGCTGAGCAGGGAATGAGGCTCCAGAGCACCTGGAACTGCTGATCCTGGGGCTGAGCAGGGAATGAGGCTCCAGAGCACCTGGAACTGCTGATCCTGGGGCTGAGCAGGGAATGAGGCTCCAGAGCACCTGGAACTGCTGATCCTGGGGCTGAGCAGGGAATGAGGCTCCAGAGCACCTGGAACTGCTGATCCTGGGGCTGAGCAGGGAATGAGGCTCCAGAGCACCTGGAACTGCTGATCCTGGGGCTGAGCAGGGAATGAGGCTCCAGAGCACCTGGAACTGCTGATCCTGGGGCTGAGCAGGGAATGAGGCTCCAGAGCACCTGGAATTGGGGCAGCAGGCCCAAATTGCTGCTTTGCTCCCATTCCTTGGCCCAGCAAATTCCCCCTGAGTGGCAGCCAGGGGACTCAGCAGAGTTCTGGGAGATCATTGAGTGCTTTGGGTTGGGAAAGGACTTGGGGACCATCAGTGCAGGTGTCCATTGGGTTTAAGTGCTGTGGTGGTCTGAGCATAGCGGGAGGGGAGGGCAGGGGCTGTCCCAGCACAGCCCACACCAGGGGGATGCTCCTGGCACCTGCTGGGATTTGCCCTGGCATTCCCTGAGCCACACGATGTCACACGGCCATGGGATGTCCTGAACCAGGCTGGGCCTGGCCATCCTGAGCTCTGTTCCACCCTCTCGGGTTCCCTGCCTGTGCACAAGGGGCCGGGGTGTCCCCGCTGTGCTCTGTGGGCAGGGGTACAGGTGGGGGGCAGAGCTGGGGGTGTTTTCAGGCTCTGGGTGACGATGGAAAAGCAGCCCCTGATTCCTGCCCCCATCCCATCCCTGGGGCTGGGCTCGACAGACCTCACACGGTGCTGGATGTGCTGCCTGCTCTGAAATGATTCAGCTGAAACATTGCAGCATTCACAGGGCTGTGCATTTATCTCCTAAAACACCCAGCAAAAACCTCCATAACTCACAGAACTCATTGGGTTTGGCAACTGGAAAAAAGACTCTGCAGCAGGGGAAGGAGGGAGAAAATCACTCAGAAATTATTGCAGCAATGTGGCTCTTTAGAGGAGTTGACAATAATATCAGTTTGATTATTTCTGAAGGAGCTTAACTGACCTTTACAGCCAGATTCCATTAAAAATGAATAATTTTCCTTTTAAAAATGTATTTTCCCTGCACTGAGTAGGAAATGTAACCAGACAACTTTGTATCCTTAAAAAAAAAAAAAAAGGGATATCCATATAATCTTTGGGGGGAGTTAAAGAAAGGAACCAATCTCTTGGCAGCAGTGAGATTTCAAAGCCTCATTTTACTGCCATGCTTTAAAATCAAGAGACAGTTTCATTCCTGTGCTGTAGCAGGCTTGCTTGGTCCTTGCTCGGTCCTTGCTCGGTCCTTGCTCCAGCTCAGGAGCTTCTGAAGGCTCTGGGAAATAATGACCCTGTTCTGTGCTGGCCACATCAATCAGGCTCTGCTGGGCAGCAGCATCTGGGATTGCAAACAGAGGAGCTGAGGGGGATCTCACAGTGGAGCCTCCTTCAGGTGATGCCTTGGACACGTCCTGTAGCTTCTCCCTCCTCCCCTTGGTGTCTCCTGCCCCTCAGGAGGGGCCAGAGCTGACTGTAGAGTGCTCCAGGGAGGAGGAGTTCCCAGCAAGGCAAAGGAAAACCCCCGTGGTTGGGAAGGGCAGGAAGGGACCTGCAGGGCTGAGGGACACAACAGCCCAGGTGAGCACGGGTGAGCCCAGGCTGAGCCCGAGCTGAGCCCAGGTGAGCCCAGGTGAGCCCGGGCTGAGCCCAGGTGAGCCCGGCTGAGCCCAGGCTGAGCCCAGGTGAGCCCGGGCTTGAGCTCAGGTGAGCCCAGGTGAGCAGAGCTTGGCCTCAGCGCTCCCCAGCTCCCACGGAAAGGGCTCAGCAGCAGAGAAAGTCACATTAAAACAAAATATAGAAAGCACAAAAATCACCCCTGTTCCCATGAAATGAGTATTCCCTGCTGCTTCAGGGGGAAGGAATCCAGATTTTGCAGGCTTTATTTATATTTATTAATATGTGAGGTATGAGGAAGGTTAGAAAGTGAGAAGGGATTCCTGGCTGTGAGGGTGGGGAGGCCTTGCAGAGTGCCCAGAGCGGCTGGAGCTGCCCCATCCCTGGAATTGTTCAGGGCTGGACAGACCTTGGAGCACCCTGGGACAGTGGAAGGTGTCCCTGCCATGGCAGGGAGTGTGACTGGGTGGGCTTTTTGCTCCCTTCCAACTTGAAACAATTCTGGAATTCTGTGATTTTATTCCAGTTTGACCAGTACCAAAGTATAATTTTTTACCCAGGAGTGTATCAGCCAACAGTGCTGTTTTCTCCATAGATTCCGGGGAAACTTTTCTCCCTGTTTTCCCTGGCACAAGGGAGGCAGGAACTGATCTGGTGAAATCCTCCCCAGCTGATCCTGACCAATCAAGGTCAGAGACAAACATGGGATGAGATCTGTCCTGGGCACTGCCAGGGATCCAGAGGCAGCCACAGCTGCTCTGGGCACCTGTGCCAGGCCCTGCCCACCCTCCCAGGGAACAATTCCTGCCCAAGATCCCATCCAGCCCTGCCCTCTGGCAGTGGGAAGCCATTCCCTGTGTCCTGTCCCTCCATCCCTTGTCCCCAGTCCCTCTCCAGCTCTCCTGGAGCCCTTTGGGCCCTGGCAGGGGCTCTGAGCTGTCCCTGGAGCTTCTCCTCTCCAGGGGAGCACCCCCAGCTCTCCCAGCCTGGCTCCAGAGGGGCTCCAGCCCTGGAGTAGCTCCACATCCTTCCTGCCCTTCCCATGCTGGGGCCCAAGTGCTGGATGCAGTCGCAGGAAATCTGGGAGAAAGTTTTCAATCAGATCCTGGGGGCCGTGTAGGAGCAATCTGGGGCCAGGTTTAAGAGCAGTGGCCTTGGAATGTCACCTCCCGGAGCTGCAGCTGGCTTTGGGCTGAGGAGTTCTCTGGTGACTCCCAGAATGTGTCAGTGTTTTGATAACTGAGTTTACTTCTATTGCCCCAGGTCAGAGTAGCAAAATGCTTTTAGGCCTTTCATGTTCTAATGCTGTGCTCCATTCACGGAGTTCTTGGAAAAACCTTGAGGAGAAAACAGTCACACCTTCAGGCTGCTCTGCCCGGGCTCCTCCTCACTCGCGGAGTTTTGGCCTCGCAGCCGTTTGTTCTGGGCTTTACAGAGTCCAGCTTTACAGAGTCCAGCCAGGCACTAAACCCCGCCAGCCACAACAGCTCAGCTCAGCTGGAATTTTACTCACACAAAGAATTCAGTCAGTAATTCCTAGGAATGAAAAACCTCAGCAAGGGTGGAGCTGAACATGCATCAAGCAGAGGCTGCCAAAAAGCTTTCCACGGGCAGACTGCAGGAGGAGAAAACTCCACTTTTGGACTGTTGATAAGTTATAGTCTTCTGCAATACCCTGAGGTCTCTCCCAGCCTGGCAGGGGTCTGGGTCCAAGCTGCAGCTCTGGGGTTGTTTGGGTTTCTTTGCCGAGGTTTCAGCCTCACACAGAGCTCCTTGGCGGGAGCGGAGCCTTCCCAGGCTGGCCGGGGACTGGGAGCCAGGATCCTGGTCACGGTTAGAGCTCCTGGCCCTGGGGCACGCTTTGTTCATCTCTGCCCTTTGGAGGGCTCTTGGTTTGCTGTGAAAAACGAGGTTCACTCTCCTGGTAAAATTTAAAAAGTTTAATAAAAAGACAATAAGAGACAGAAAGCAAGCACAGGGTTAATACAGCTGACCTGGTACCTTGGCCTACTGAGGGACCCTTTAAATACTTTTTCTGTTCCATCTGCCTGTTGCATATGCATAGGGTGTGATGCATATTCATCTTTTTCCAAGAACAGTTTCCAAGACATGGTCGCTCCTTGGGGCCGCCTTTTTAGAGCATGTGTGTTCCTTGGTTGTGGATTTATTATCCCCTCCAGTTTGGGCTGTGGTCCGTGCTTTCTTCACATGGCAGGTGCTGATAATTTGGCATATCAATAGCAGGGTCCTCTTCACATGTTCATTGGAAGTTATCCCGACCAAACAGACAGTTCAATTACAAGCACAGGTATATATCAGCTATCCCACTACTGTGTCTAAGTAAAAAGAACTCTACAGCAGAGTCATTCTGACACTACACATAGAACATTCATCTCAATACTTGTGCAAAGCCAATAACATAACTGTATCGATAACATTGCCAAACAACAGAGGAATGGTTGCACTGGAGCTGTGTCCATGGCTCACCACACCCAAACACGTTTTTACTGCAGTGGAATGGAATCAAAGCCTCCTCCACACCCTTGGCTGCAGGTTTGGCCTCCCCAGGTCTGGCACATCCCTGGGTTCAAATTCGGGCAGTTTTGTCCCTCGGCCAGCCCCGGGGGCTGGAGGCTCCTCGCTCTGTGCAGTCATGGCCAGGGGAGCCCTGGGCGAGCAGGGAGCGCTCCCGGTGCCCGCTGCCCTCCCTGGCACTGGGGGAGCAGGCTGACCATGGCCGGTGCTTGTGCTGCGTCTTTTCCTGAACCAGAAAACTGCTGAGCTGGAAAAGCTCCATCCAAACAATTCCCGGCGTCCTTAGTGCCATCTCTGCCATGGTATTCCTGTCTTCATCCCTTTGTCATCTTTCCTTTCCTGCTTCCTTTTCACAGCTGCCTCACCTGGGGCTGCTCCTGTCAGTGCTGCCGCCTCCCAAACAGCTTTTTTAGAGTCAAAACTGTCCTGGGGGTGAAATCCTCCCCTGAGGCCTCAGGCACCCGGGATCAGGTGGGGCCATCGGGACAATTCCCATCAAACCGTGGCTGCTTTGTCCCCAAGCCCAGCTCAGCCTTGGCTGCTCCCCAGCTCCAGAGCAGCTGGGATGCAATTAATGGCACTTGGAGTACAATTAATGGCAATCGGGGTACAATTAATGGCAATCGGGGTACAATTAATGGCAGCTCCAGCACAAGGCTCAGAACAGCCTGACTGGGCTCATATTTAACATTCCAAGTCTCCTCTGCTTCTTTGCAGAGACACGACAGAACTGATTCTTTTCCTTTTGTCTGGAATGGATCAATCCGGATCTTTGGGGCTGATTTATGCCTCATGTTCCTTTCTGAAAGAGCTTGTCCTCCCCAAGGCAATTTGAAAATCTCAGTGAGAGGGAACAGGGAGGGCTGAGGCTGCTTTTACTGAGCTGCTGACTGAGATTCCAGCAGGGGGTTGATCCTTTCCATCCCTGAATTCACAAGGGATGGGATTCACCTCAGATCCACATCAGTGAGTCGTCCGGAGTTCCTGGTGGTCCCTGGATTCGGGCATTGGCTGACAGAACACAATCCATCCATGGAAAAACGGGGGTGATTTGTAGGAATCCCGTGTGTGCGTCTCCTGGGAATTTATCGTGCTGCCTCCCGCTCCTAAACCTGGATGAGAATTGAAACTTCCCCTTTCTGCTTTTGTATTTCCTTTTGGAAACTTGTTGGGAAGAGGCAGGATCAGCCCCCAAAGAGGACAACAGTATGTGTTGGCCAAGGGCCAGGTGGGAGAGACATCATCCCTGGAAGTGGCCCAGGGCAGGGGCCTTGGAGCCCCTGGGACAGTGGGAGGTGTCCCTGCCCATGGCAAGGGGGGCACTGGCCGGATCCCTTCCCATCCAAACCACTCCAGGATTCCATGCTCTGGCTGTCAGTGGTGTCCCCAAACCTGGAGGACACCCAGAGGGCTGCTGGCAATCAGGGGTGACACCGACCATTCCCAAGGGGGTGCCCAGGCCCAGCAGCCCAGCCAGGCCTCTCCCTCCCTCGAATCCTTTGGCGTTTGAGCCTTTCCATCTTCAGCACAGCCCAAACACTCCCGGTGTTTGTGGGTGTTTGGGGTGTGATGGCCGGGGCTGTGCTCAGTGACAGGGACATGGAGGGGAGGCTGCAGCACCAGTGATCAATCCCAGTTACCCCTTGGGAAACTGGAACTGAGAGTCCAGATCCAGCCCAGCCAGGGCAGGACAATGCCATTTCTCTTGGAATCCCTATCCCTGCCAAAAGAACGTGGTGGAAAGTTGGGAATATCCTTTGGATGTGATTGGTCTGCAAGTTCTGGTTGGGTTTTTTTCCCCCTGCTCTGATCAGCTTTGCTCTGATGGACATTTGAAGGTTTTGTTGTTGTTAGAGTTTTTTGAGGGGTTTTTTCTCTGTTATGGTTTATTCACTGAAATATTGATTCCTCATCAAAAATTCATCAGCGTTTTTGGCCCTCACCCACCACTTTCCAGCCAAGAAATGGTTTTTCTGCCTCATAAAAAAACCCCTTTTGCTCAGGTACAACTCACATTTTGTGAACTCGTCTTTTCTGCTGAAAAAAACTCCCAGCTGCAATGCAAATAAAAATTCCTTTTGAGGGATAATCTTTGTCCAGTCCCATTGGGAACATCAAGATTGCAGTGTCTAAAATTTCTGGCAACTTTTTTTTTTTGGGGGGGGTGTGGATTTTTGGAAACACCACCTCTCCTTCTTGCAGCCTGAGTGAGAGCATGCTGGAGGCACAGCTGGAGCAGGCAGAGCCTTGCCTTTGCTTGTCAGACACCCAAATATAAATATCTGTCTCTTCAAAAGCTTTTAGGGACTCTAGCTCTGGAAAAGCTGTGAATTCCCACCTGGCTTTCTCCACTTGTCCCTCCCAGAGTGAAAAGTGTCCCTATTCTCAATTTATAGATGAAGGAATTGGGAGAATGAAAGTAAAAGCATTAAAGTGGTGGGCTTGAGGCATGCCCAGACCCAGGCCCTTCTTTAGCTCATGTTTTCCTTGGGGAATGGATCCCAGTGATCTTTGGGTCCCTTTCAGGGATCCTTTCCAGGATTCCCTGGGAAAGGGCTCTGGTACCCTCTGGTCCCCTGCCAGCCCTGCAGTCACCCTCTGGGGTCAGAACCACAGGACCTGCCTGCTGTGCCCAGACTGTGAGCCCAGGACTAAAGATGTGGCATAAACAGTCAGGGAGAGAGAGAACAGTTCCAGGAGCTCTGTTCCCACCCAGTGCCACTCAGCCAAGGAGCCTCGGACTGAAGAGACTTTGGGGTTTAATGACATTTTAAGGTTTCTTTTGTCTTTTGCTCCCAGCTTTACCAGAGTTTTAGTCTGGAGCTGCAAGACTTCGACTTCTGGTTTGTTTAATGCTCCCTGAGACTTTCCCAGGGCTGGGGAAGCGAGGTTTAATATTCCTGCAGTCCTTAGGAGACAGAGTGAGCCTGCAGAGCTGCGAGCTGGCTGAGACCTGGGCTGGGCTTTCTGCTGCTCTTTGTTTTCCCCGCAACACGGGGCTTTGTTCTTCTGCTTCCCTGCACGCCAAGCTTTTCCAAGGCCTCTCCATCCTTGAGCTTTGTCCGACCCAAAGATGCAAAGCCCCAGAAATGAAATGTTCAGAGCCTCACACTGAGCCTCTGCTGCCCCCGGCTTTGAATCCGGCCTGGCAGGTGGAGGATGAAGCCAAACCCAAGGAGATCCAGCCCAGAAGGGGACGGTTCGTGCCTCCCTCATTAGCGGGAGCCGTTCGCAGGGTCATTAGCGAGTCCCTCATTGTTTGATTACCCCAAGGAATCAAAGCAGGAGGAAATGGGCCCGCGGGGGCTCCGGGGTTCAGGCAGCACGCCCCGGGTTTGTCACTCGTGTGTTGTGTTTAGTGAGAGGTTTAAACGCCGCCAGGTGGGAAACGTTGGATGCAGAAGCGGGGCTGGATCGAGCAGTGTGGAATTCACGTGTCCGTGGCAGAAAACGGGGTAACACGGGACAGGATAATTGGGAATCAACGGGAATAGTGGCGAATGGAAGGAAAAGCTGATCACTTCTTCCTCTCCTCCTTTGGGGTGCTGTGGATGTCTCCAGGGGGGCACTGCAGCTCTGGTCGGGAATCCTGTGCTGTTGCTGAGATTTGAATCCCTAATTTGGGAAACTTGTCCCTCCCTGCCCTCCCTGAGCAGCCTGGTCTGAGCATTCTGCCTCTGCTCAGCCTGGATCCCCGGCTATTCCCTCCAGCCCTACCAAATTCCAGCTCTGGCTTGGTCCAGGACCAGCAGAACTCCAATCCAGACCCTGCCCAGATGTTCCTGGGTGAGGAGAACCAGAGTGACTGATTCAAGTGATGGGGATCAGACGTCAGGAATAAAATAAAACCAAGCAAAAATAGATTTTCAATCAGCCTGGATCACCGGGAACCATGAGCACTCACGCTCTGCCACGTGTCTGGAGCAATAACCCTCTGAGTCTCCCAAAGCATGCAGACCAAGTTAATTTGGATGTGGACAGGACCGTTGTCAGGGGTCAGCTGAGTGTTAACAGCAGAATCAGGGTTTTATTTTGCTGCTCTACACGGGCTCCATTATCCCTTCATACAGGAACTGAGTTTAATCACATCTGGCAGACCTGCCGCCTGTAATGTGTCCCAATATCCCATTACATTTTCAATTTACATGTATTACCTTTCCCTGGATAAGTTCCCTGCACTTCTGTCCGCGGAATTAAATGGCCATTATGAAAACAGAGCGGGACATTTCAGCGATCTGCATGTTTGATCTCACCCTGGGAGGCAATTAGTGCTAATAAGTCCTGTATCCAGTGTCTACCTCTGATTTGACTCAAAAATAGAGCGGCTGAAAGGCCTCAGGTGGGACGGCAATTCCAGAGGGTGATTCCCCTCCCACGGAGAGCACAGGAGCTGTGTCCGGGAGGGGAGATCAGGGCCAAATCCGCGGCTTTTACACCAGAACGTGTCTGCGGTGACTCCCGGGGAGGGAGGGAGGGAGGAAGGAGGGAAGGAGGGAAGGAAGGAAGGAAGGGAGGGAGGAAGGAAGGAAGGAAGGGAGGGAGGAAGGAAGGAAGGAAGGGAGGGAGGAAGGAAGGAAGGAAGGGAGGGAGGAAGGAAGGAAGGAAGGGAGGGAGGAAGGAAGGAAGGAAGGGAGGGAGGAAGGAAGGAAGGAAGGATCCCAAATCAAGGCTGGGTTGGGCTGAGCCTGAACACAAACACACACCCGGGAGGCAGTGACGGTGCTGAGGTAAAGAATTAAAGTGGGAGGTGTTTAAAGCAGCTGTTAAAGCTCAGCAGGAGAGGGAGCACATTCCAGAGCAGGTTTAGAAGGAGATGAGGTTTTGATACCCCATTGATCAGGCCATTTCTAACCCTGTCAGAGAAGGGAAAGAGGAGAGAGCCATTGATCACATGGAGTCATTAATCACGGTCATTAATCACCTGGAGCTGTGCCTGAGGGTCCCTCAATCCCCTCAGCACTTCCCAAATCCCTATGCAGGGACACCCCCTGCCTGGACAATGGACATTCCACATCCATGGATGTGCTTTACAGGCAGCAGCAGCAGCCTCTGGGATTTACCAGCTGAGGCATTCCCAGCCTGAAGCTCAGGAAAAGGGCACGGGTCCAACAGAACGGAGCATCCAGAGGGAGCTGCAAGGAAACCCCAGGAGAGGGATGAGGCAGGAGAAGGATGGTGAGCAGGGAAAGAGGAGGGAAAATGCAGGAGCAGGAGCAGGTCCGTGGGGCCAAAACCAGGACTGTGCCCAGCACGTTGCACATGGGAGCTGCTGCCTGGGAAATGGGCACCAGGGTGCTGAGGGTGGGCATGGGAAGGGGCATCTGGGAGGACAGGAGCCATCCCTGCCAGCTGCAAGGCTGCCGTGAGGAATTGCAGCTTCTCACAAGGACATGCAACCACAGGACAGCTTGTTTTAAACTGAGGGAGGGAGGATTTGGATTGGATTTAAGGGAAAAGATTTTCCTGTCAGGGGAGTGAGGCCCTGGCACAGAGCAGCTGTGACTGCCCCACCCCTGGAAGGGTCCCAGGCCAGGTTGGACAGGGTTTGGAGCACCCTGGGATAGTGGAAGGTGTCCCTGATCATTGCAGGGGGTGGGAACTGGAAGGTCTTCAAGTTCCTTTCCCACCCAAAGCATTCCCTGATTCCATGGCCTGTGAGCTCTGTGGGGAGGGTTCTGCTCAGGACCCTGCATTGGATTTAGCAGATGAAAGTATTCCCACATTTTTCATGAATAAACACATCTGTCCCAGTGGTTTATTTCTCAGTTGCAGCTTTTATGAACTTTGCAGTTCCTGACATTGGGACCCCAGGGCCAGGAGCAATGAAGGCCTTATTTAATGCAAATATGGGCAGCAAGGAGAACAGCAAGAATGAGGAAGAAAAATCAAAGGAATGGGTGACTATTCCACAGTGCAACATTGCCCTGAGCTCCCTGCAGGATCTGGCGGGATTTAGTGTTTGGGAGAGCAAGAAATGAGAGACAGAACGTGGATGTGCCTGGAGTTTTATTTCCAAATGCAGGGATTGGAGCCCAGAGCTGTAAAAGCCCAGAGAGGCTGGATTAGGTCCTCGAGGAGCAGGAGAGGTGGATGTGCAGTAAGGACATCTTCCAGGACTGGTTTTGAGGGTGTTCACTGGCTTTTGTAACAACTCCTCCTGGAAACCCTGAGATGCATTTTTAATGTGCTGTAAAATCCCCAAGCTTTGGCTTTGGAAGCATTTAAAGTGGAATTAGGATTCATTTAACCAGAGGGAAGTTCAAAGGTGACAGAAGAAGTTGAGATGGAACAGAGCTTCATGGAACAGCAACAGCAAACTCAGATCAAGGAAAACGAGCAGATAAAAGGGGGATACCCTGGGGATATCCAGGGGATACTGGAGGGAGTGAGCTCCCTCTTCACTTCACCTGCAAACACCAGCCACTCCCCTCCTCTCAGGACAGGCTCCTGTCCCCTCTCCAGCCTGTCAGTGCCTCCTGGCTGCAGGAAGGTGAGGATGCAGCAACTCTGGGGCTGCAGGTAAGAGTTAAAGGGAGAATTTGCCTGGGACAGTGGAATTCATCCCCCCTTCCCTTTCTTTGGAGGTTGAGGGAATTCTTCTGGAAGCAGGAGAAAGCAAAGGGATGATAACACACCAAGAGCTTTGGGTACAAAGGTGTGCAGCTTCCTCCAGGTACAGACCTGGATCATGGAATCCCAGAATGGGTTGGGATGGAAGAGATCTTAGAGCCACCCCTGCCATGGCAGGGACACCTCCCACTGTCCCAGAGTTCTCCAAACCCCGTCCAACCTGACCTTGGGCACTGCCAGGGATCCAGGGGCAGCCACAGCTGCTCTGGGCACCCTGTGCCAGGCCCTGCCCACCCTCCCAGGGAACTGCCCAAGATCCCATCCAGCCCTGCCTTTTGGCAGTGGACGCCATTCCCTGTGTCCTGTCCCTCCATCCCTGTCCCCAGTCCCTCTCCGTGTTCCTGTAGGCTCCCTTTGGCCAGCCTCAGATCCCTGTGGAGAGCTGTCCCCAGCCCCCATTGCCCTCAGGAGATTTCCAGAAGGGATTTTTGTGTTGCCTCCCAAAGCTGTTCCTCACTCACACCAGGAATTCTGTGCAGGCACAATCAGAGCCCTCCCAAGCCCTCCTTTCCCCAAATCCTTCCCCTGTCCCCTGCGGAATCCCTTGTCAGGAATCATTGCCCAGCAGAGCCAGCCCTGCCTCGGAGCAGCTTCTGTCCAGCTCTGGAGTGAAGGCTCCCCATGTTCACCTCCCTCCTCGGTGTTTGTACCCCACCAGGCACAGCTGGCTCGGAGACACCGAGCCACTGATCCCAAAAATGACAAACAGCTGGAATTCAACACCCACACCAGCTGCTTTTCCAGGAAAACTCTCTGGAAGCTCAGTGGCTGTAAGCACAGCCTGTCTGCCCTGAGCTGCTGTCGATGCCAAGCCTCTGCTCCACTGGGTTTCTCTCCTGGCACAGGAGGAGTGAGATTCTCTATCAAAACAGCAGAGCCCGGCAGCAATCACAGAATATCTGGGCAAAGATCTCTCTCCTTTGTTGTGCAGGCAGCAAATAAAGCTGGCAATCTTTTGTGCTCATTTAAAGACAAAAGTGCTGGATTTGTTTGGGAAATTGTGGCCCTGATTTCCATCGTGTCCCTGGATTGTTCCCATTGAGGGGACAACGCTGCTCTCCTGTCACAGAGGTGACACGGGGGCAGGGGTGGTGGCTCCTCTTCTGGGCTGGCTCCTTTCCCACTCCCAGGGCTCCATCCCGGAGTCCCCAGGCACCCGCTGCTTTCACACCACGGGTGCACTCCCAGAAATGCCACAAGCTGGGAAACTGAGGCCCAGGTGAGTTAGCAGAGGGTGAGGCCCTTGCCCAGCAGGGTGTGCAAACTCCAGCTCATCCTGAGCCACTCCTGGCAGGGTTTGGAACAGGATGGAGGAGCTGGGGACAGTTCTGCTCCAGAACAGGGAACTGACCAAGGTGGGACAGTCAGGGACATGGGCAGGGAATGGCAGCTCCAGCCTGGAATGTCAGTGACCTGAATTGTGATCCTGGGGAAGGGGAAGGGGAAGGGGAAGGGGAAGGACCTTCCTTGGCTGCCTGGCTATGGCTGCCTGGTTCTGCCAGGCAGAATTTTTTGGAGCAACTTTTTCAGCTCCAACATTCCCTCCAAGGAAAGGAATGGCAGCCNGGGAAGGGGAAGGGGAAGGGGAAGGGGAAGGGGAAGGGGAAGGGGAAGGGGAAGGACCTTCCTTGGCTGCCTGGCTATGGCTGCCTGGTTCTGCCAGGCAGAATTTTTTGGAGCAACTTTTTCAGCTCCAACATTCCCTCCAAGGAAAGGAATGGCAGCCCTGGAGATCAGGGAATCAGGGAATGCTTTCATCTCTGGAAAGTGAACTCAAAGGATTCCAGCAGCCACAGCCTCCCCATTCCACTGATGGATACGAGTCTAAAGTCTGGCCTGGAAGGGAGATTTCAGTCCCAATTCCAGTGGAATGAAGAGCAGAGATCCCGGGATCCCTCCTGAGCCTTCAGCTGCCAGGCTCAGTCTGTGACTGTGGCTCATCCTCTCAGTTTGTCTTTCCCAAAACTGAGGTTCCTTTTTCCCCCACCAGTGCAGACCTTTCAAGAGGAAAGAAGCCTTTTGCTGATGAAAACATTCCCACTGAAATCTGGGACAGCAAAGGTTTCCTTTCTCAGCCAGGCAGAGCAGGAGGTTCCAAACCCCTCAGACTGAGCCTCTGCAATTTGGTTTTTGCTGCACTTTTCCCACTGCCAGATACCAAAAATCCCTGGCTGTCCACTGAAGTGTCAAATCCCCTTTTCCTACATAGAAAAATCACCCAAAATGACATTTTAAGGCCAGAGGCTTTGGTGGGAGCCCTGTGAGTTCTCCCTGAGTTCTTTCTCAGTGAGTTTGGCTCATGAGAATTTGGCTTCTTCCCACCAGAGCCTGGTGAAGGAAAGGCTTTTATTGTCCCAAAAGGGGAGGTGACAGCAGGAGAAGCCAAGAAAGCACCACTGTCTGTTCCAGGCAGGTGGAGTGAGCTCCTCGGGGCCATCCAACCCCTGGATGTGAGGAGAACCCCCCACTCCAGGTCACTGAGCTGGGCAGAACCCCTGGGGGAGAAGTACAATGTGAAGAGGATAAATCCTAAAAGCCCTGGATTTCTGTCTCCTGACAGCGATTATTGCAAGCCTCTGTAGCCAGGGCTTTGCTGTGAAGGTGGAATTGTGCAATAAAACCTTTGGGTTTGTTGTTAATATTTAAAGGATCCCCTGTTCCCTGTCTGGCTTTTTGCCATCAGGAGGAGGCTGAGCTCTCCAGCATCAGGTGAATTTCCCCTTCTTTGAGGGAAGGAATAATTCCCTGTGCGCCAGATCTGCAGGAGAGTGGCCTGGTTGGAAGGGAAAACAGGGAACAAAAGATGTTACTTAATCCCAGACTGGGTTGGATTGAGAAAGACCTCAAGGCCCACCCAGTGCCACCCCTGCCATGGCAGGGACACCTCCCACTGTCCCAGGCTGCTCCAAGCCCCAGTGTCCAACCTGGCCCTGGGCACTGCCAGGGATCCAGGGGCAGCCACAGCTGCTCTGGGCCCCCTGTGCCAGGGCCTGCCCACCCTGCCAGGGAACAATTCCTGCCCAATATCCCACCCAGCCCTGCTCTCTCGCAGGGGGAAGCCATTCCCTGTGTCCTGTCCCTCCATCCCTTGTCCCCAGTCCCTCTCCAGCTCTCCTGGAGCCCCTTTGGGCTCTGGCAGGGGCTCTGAGCTCTCCCTGGAGCTTCTCCTGTCCAGGTGAGCACCCCCATCTCTCCTGGGCTCTCAGATTTGATTTCAGGTTTTGGCTTCGTGCCCTTTCCTGTTGCCAGAGGATATTGAGCAGAAACTTGGAAATGTCTCAGATATTGCCACGGTGGGTGGGTTTTTCCCAGTCCTGCTCAGGATCCCTGGGATGTGTCCAGGGGCTGCACAGAGGGAGCTGCAGGGGGCAAAGTGCTGGGGGAATGTCCCAGGCAGGAGAGATTCCCGTTCCCCAGGCACAGCTCTGGGCTGCTCCTCGGGCAAGGCTGCGTCTCCCTGGCAATGCTCTTTGGAAAATGCCAAGTGCTGTGGAGCAGGGATGTCTCCCAGGCAGTGCCCTTTGGAGGGAAAAGCTTGGGAACAAAGGAGCTGAGAGCAGGAGGGGGATGGCAAGGCTCACCCCGGGCACCGGGACAGCTCCGGTGTCACCCGGGTGCCCTGGGCCCCCCCCCGGCCCTGCTGGCTCTTCCAGGGCTTGTGGAAAGCACTGAGCAAGAACAGCCTGACCCGGGGATCCTGAATGTTCCTGACACCTGTGGGGAGCCCCAGCCCACAGGTGGGAGCTGTAATTCCGCTGGAAATGGGAGCCAGAGAGAGCAGAGCACGAAGCAGGGATGGGAATTCCCAGGAGGTGAAGGGGGTGGGAAGGAGATGGTCCTGAAGGCCCCTTCCCATTCCATGGATCTGTGACTCCATTCTGTGCTTCCACTGCTCTCCCGCACTGCCGAGGCCACCCCCACCATGTCCCCAAGTGCCACATCCACATGGCTTCTGAATCCCTCCAGGGGTGGCCCCTTGCCATGCCTGACCCCTCTTTCCATGAAGGAGTTCTCCCAATATCCAGCCTAAACCTCCCTCTGCTCCTGTCCCTGTTCCCTGGGAGCAGATCCCAAATCCCCCCGGCTGTCCCCTCCTGGCAGGGAGTTGTGCAGAGCCACAAGGTCCCCCCTGAGCCTCCTCTTCTCCAGGCTGAGCCCCTTTCCAGCTCCCTCAGCCCCTCCTGGAGCTCCAGACCATTCCCAGCTCTGTTCCCTGCCCTGGACCCGCTCCACCCACTCGGGGTCTGGTTTGTCATGAGAGGCCCAAACTGAGCCCAGGGTGTGAGCTGGGGCCTCACCAAACTTTGCCTCTTGTTCTTCTTCTCCAGCCCTGAATCCCTGAGTGATCTCTCCCTGCAGAGACTCTGAGCTGGGAATGAAGGATTTGGCCCTGCTGGTCAGGCAGGTCCCCCAGCAGGAATCCTGGAGCCTCCTATTCCCCAGGGGATTCCCTCCGAATGATCTTGATTCTCTGTTGTTGGTGCTTTGCTTTGCCCTGGCCCAAAATTCAGGTGGAATTTGGGCTGCCTGGGAATGGCCTTTTCGTCCTAAAAGAATCTTTAAATAATTTTCCTGTTTGGAATTCGAAGCAAGACTCCAAATTCTCAATTTTTTTGTCACTGAGGAAGAAAAACTTGAACAAGTCAAAACATGGGGTCTTCAAGCTGGTTATTTCCATCTGACCTTTAAAACCCATTTGTGGTATAAACTCAGTGACATCCTTGAGCTCCAAGTTACTCCAAACAAAAAACATTTTGTTGGAAATGACAAAATGGGCTTTCAGCAATTTCTCAACATTTTTCTTCCTCCAGCAGGAGATTCATCAAATTGATCCTTTCCCTAGGGCATTTTTGGCTTCAACAAATTGACATTGCCTGGAAAAGGGAGATTTTGTCAGTGGGAAAGCTGCACCAGGAGTTTTAGGAGCAATCCCATTGGGCAGGAGGATGGAACGGGCGGGGATGGAGGGGTTGGGGATGTGGCCTCTGCTGTGACCCCTCCCTGGGGCTGGGTGGTGCCAGTTCAAGGTTATCTCTTATCAGAGGGTCACTAATGGCCCCACGCCCTCCCTGGCTGCTGGGAGGGCCCTGCAGTGCCCCTGTCTGATTCCTGTGCTGGAATAAAGCCCTGCTGCCACATGTCCTGCTCACTCCTGGCACTGCAGCTCCATCTTTAACCCAGAAGTTTGTATAAAACATGAGTGGAATCCTAATTCCCACCCTGGGCTGATTCCAGTCTCTCTGCTGGTTTTCTCCCACTCTTGTCTGGGAGCTCCTGGTTCTGCTTTGGTGTTTTGGGGCTCTCAGCCTGGGCAGACTTGCTGGAGGGGGTCCCAGGGAACGCACCCAGGTTAGGGGGTTACTCACAGAAAAGCAGCATCAGAGCTGCCATTCCCATTCCCTCTTTTGAGGCTGAATTTTCACGGAATTGTTCCAGACTGGGTTGGGTGGGAAGGGACCTTAGGGATCCTCTCATTCCCATCCCTGGCCATGAGCAGGGGCACCTCCCACCAGAGAAGGTTCTCGATTTCTAAATGTGGAGAGGTTTCTGTTTAGTCTGAAGCAGCTCTTGCTGACCCCACGTTTTGGGTCTCTCTGCTCTGTCCCTGTCTCCTCCCAGTCCTGTTTTCCCTGGCTGGTTCCAGACTCCACGTGTGCCTGGATTTTGGCACCAGGGGACATTTTCTGTTATTTTCCTGTGTTCCATTCACCACCCCAGCCCCTGGCACACTCCCAACCCGTTGGCAGGAGCTGCTGCTCTGGGATTTGAGCAGAGTGTGGGGGTTTGGTGCAGGGAGAGCAGGAGAGCAGCTCACTCCCTGGAAAAACTGTTGGATCCAACCTGCCCTTCCCCAGCAGGGACAAGGGCAGGAACCCTGCTCCCCAAGCCCGGGACATCCCTGGGATGCAGCACAGCAAAGCAGGATGGACAGAGCAGGCAGGGAGCAGGGAGGGGACCCAGCACAGGCAGGGATTTATTTGTGGCTGTGATGAGGGAGCTCTGGGTCCAGCCCTGGAAATCCCAAATTCCAGCTTGACAAACGTGCCCAGAGCCCTTCCAGGCCTTTGCTTTGTTGCTGCTTTCAGTTATTTGGGAAAAATCACTGGGATCTGCCATTTCCCTCCTGCTTTATTCCAGACACTTGTTGTTGATTCCCAGCCCATCCACATGGATTTGCACCCCTAAACACCTTCAGGTGGAGAAATACATGGGAATAAATGGACTTGGGGCAGGATTTGGAGCAGACTGAGAACCAGTGGGGTCTCGCAGCCCTTTATCCCAATTTCCTTTGCAATGCTCATTAATCCAGCAGGTCCAGGCTGTGCAGAGGCCCAGGGGCAGGGATTTACTGTGGAATTCTCCCAGCTGGGAGCAGAGGAAGGGTCAGCTCAGAGCAATGCCCTGGCAGGTTCAGAATGTGCAGCAGCAGACAGTTTGGTGTGAGGGTGCTCAGCCTTCATCACACGAGCCCTGCCTGTGTCACACCAACCCCCTGGATCAGCAGAACATCCCCCAGCAGCTGCTGGCCATCCTCCCCCTGCCTCTTCTCAGGGCTCGGGTGGGTTTTTCCCTCCTTGTTTCATTCTCTGACTGGGACACAACGCTCTGAGAACAAACCCAGTCCCCGTGCAGGGATGAGCCTGGTTCTGGGCTGGGGTGGATGTGCCAGGTCTCTGCTGGAAAGGTGTGAGGGGGAACTGGGGCACGGCAGCCTCTGGAATACCTGGGATCAGCCTGCTGGGGAAGGTCCTGATGCTCAGGAGAGGATGCTGTGCTGCCAGGAGCCAGGCTGCCCAAGGTCCCTGTCCCCAGCACTGTCCCACACGGGGAGCTGCGTGGGCAGAGCTGGCCAGAACCACCCGGAGAACAAAGCCCAGCTCCTGGGAGCCCCCGGAGGGCTCCACAACCACATGGCTGAAGGGAGGAGCTGCACCTCAGAAAATGCCCCCGGGGGAACAACACATCCCTGCCAGGCTGCAGCTCTGCAGCTGTGAACCTGCAGACACTGAACAGCTCCCGGCTCCCTCCCTGCAAGTGCTGGATGCCAGCAAAAGGCAGGAGCCTGGATTCTGCCTCTGAAAGCCTTCAACAGCTCAGCCAGGCAGGGAAAGTGAAGTGCAAAGTCCCACTGCAAGGCTTTGATGACTCCCACACTCCCCCAAAGCAGAGCCCCGCTCTGGGAGAATTCTCAGGGAGTTCATTCCCTGCTCTCCATCTGTCCTTGCCAACAATTACAAGTTTCCCATTCAAGCTGGGAATCAATGCCAGTGATTTAAGGGAGGTGTTGTCATCAGGATCCTTCCGAGGGCTGAAAAATGGCACGGGCAACGTTCAGAGAAAGGGAGGAGAATCCATCAGGAGAACTTTGCCTTCTCTTGCTTTCCCTTGGCTTCCAGGAGCTGGGCTGTGCTTGGCAGGGGGAGGCTGTGGAGCCAAGGTGACCAATTTTCCCTGTTTGTCATCCTCTGCCTCTGCCAGCTCTGGGAGAGCCACAGGGTCAGGTCTGCAGCTCAGCACAGCCTCGGCATCCCACCCTAAATCCAGGAATCCTGGATTCCCACCCTGATTTCTGTCCCAGGCACTGCCCACCTGTGCAGACCAGGGGGAATTCAGTCACCTGGCCTTTTCCAGCCCCTTTGCTCACCCCCACGCTCCACTTGAGGGGGAGCATTGGCCTTGCAGGGGCTTTGGTGGGGGGTTTGCTCCCTGGTATCACTGGCTTTGGGGGTTTGTCACCTCCGGGGGCTTCAGGGGTTTGTCACCTCCAGGGGCTGCAGGGGTTTATCACCTCCAGGGGCTGCAAGTCTGTCCCAGTTCCATCCTTATCTTCCAGCCCCCCAAATTTCCTTTTTCTTGGCTTCTCCTGGGCTTCTGTCATGTTTTCCTGCAGCTACTTCCGGTCCATTTGAAATTCCTCTGGTATTTTGGGGCACATAAATGATCCGCCTTCGGAATTTTCTCTGGCTCTGGAGTGGAGATGTGCACAAATGGCATGCCAGGGAAAATCAGGAATGTCACATCTGATTTATCAGAAAACCTAACACAGCCCTGGATTGGGCTGGGAATATCCAGCAGCACCAGGGCCAGCAGGAAGAGCTAACGGGATCCTGCACTCCCTCACCCCAAAATATTTTAATTCTTCTCTTTAAGCCAGAAGACATCAGTGACTGCCAGGGGGTTTGTGTTCAGGGGGCCTGGGTTTGGTGCACACGGAGAAGGAAGGGAAAGGAGGGTTCTCCAGGGCACCTGAGATGTGAAGTGCTGCCCAAGCTCTGCATTTCTGACATTGCCGTGCCACAGGCTGAGATCCAAAGGTGTTGGAAGTGTCCAGAGGATGGGGAAGGCTCTGAAGGAGCCACACAAGGAGCAGCTGGGGGCACTTGGCCTGTTCAGCTGGAGCAGAGGGGGCTGAGGGCAGAGCTCTGGGGGCTGCAGCTCCTCCCCAGGGGCAGCTCTGATCTCTGCTCCCTGTGACCAGGGACAGGACCCAGGGAATGGCTGGAGCTGGGTCAGGGGGGTTGGGATGGAGCTCAGGGAAAGGTTCTTCCCCCAGAGGTGCTGGCACTGCCCAGGCTCCCCAGGGAATGGTCCCAGCCCCGAGGCTGCCAGAGCTCCAGGAGCCTTTGGACAGCACTGCCAGGGACGCCCAGGGTGGGGTTGTTGGGGGGTCTGGGCAGGGCCAGGGGTGCCCAGGGTGGGGTTGTTGGGGGGTCTGGGCAGGGCCAGGGGTGGGATGATCATGGGGGTCCCTTCCCACTCAGGATTTCCAGGGTTGGCAAATCCCAGCAGGTGCCAGGAGCATCCCCCTGGTGTGGGCTGTGCTGGGACAGCCCCTGCCCTCCCCTCCCGCTATGCTCAGACCACCACAGCACTTAAACCCAATGGACACCTGCACTGATGGTCCCCAAGTCCTTTCCCAACCCAAAGCACTCAATGATCTCCCAGAACTCTGCTGAGTCCCCTGGCTGCCACTCAGGGGGAATTTGCTGGGCCAAGGAATGGGAGCAAAGCAGCAATTTGGGCCTGCTGCCCCAATTCCAGGTGCTCTGGAGCCTCATTCCCTGCTCAGCCCCAGGATCAGCAGTTCCAGGTGCTCTGGAGCCTCATTCCCTGCTCCATCCCGGGGGAAGCTCAGGGAGCAGAGCGAGCCCTTCCCTGGCACAGCCCAGCTGGAGGGGACAGGAGCTGGGTCCTGAGCAGTGGCCAGGACAGGGACCTGATTCCCTGTGGAAAAACCCTCTGCAGGCCCTCCTGGAGCTGCCAGAAAGGACAGAGAGGACCTTTCCAAGAGGAGCTGGGATTGCAGCAGTTGGGCAAAAACAGAAACAGCAATTCCAATCCAAAGGATCTTTTTTTTTTATTTTATGATTCTGTTATGTTTTACTGGAAAAAACACTCAAGAAGATGGGTTGGTTTATCCAATGGGGGAAGAAGAAAATCCTCATAGAATCCAGCCCAGGAACAGCTTTGGGAACATCAGGTTCCCAAGGAGTCCAGCCCAGGAGCAGCTCTGGAATACAGGCAGTCTGCTGCTATTCCAGGCAGGATTTGCTCTCTAATCCCAGTCCAGATCCACTTTTTAAAGCTGAGTCTCACCCAAGGCCTGAGGAGTTTTGCAGCTTCCCAGAAACCACTGGCACAGCAATAAAAATCACCTGCTTGTGTTGAGAGTTGTATTTTTAGCCTCTGATTGAAGTGTTCTGCTCCAGCAGCCACTCCTGCAGGGAGGGAGGGATTGTACCCTCAGCACTAAAGCTGGAGAATAAAATCCAGAGGAAATCCTTGCTCAGGGTGTTTCTCTACCCAAACTCCAGTGGAAGGACTGGCCAAACATTTTGTGCTGTGTGTTTTAGATAAAAATTGAGGGAAGTGGCTGCTTGCCCCCAAAATGCTCTGATTTTCTTTATGGGAGTAAAGCCACATTTCTTTTACACATGAACCTCCCATTTCTCCTTTTTGTTTTAAGGCTTTTATTTCCAATATTGGATTTCAGCCAAAAAATATTGGTCCTCAATTACTGAAAATCAATTTATTCTCTTTCTGAGCACTTGGCTTAATCCAGCGCAGAAAAGTCCATTAATGAACTCCCTCCCAGATGAAAACATAACCAGGGCTTTGCATTTCATCAGCTCTTAGGAGAAGCTGAGCAAGTTAAGCAGGGCCAGCAATATTTTAATTAAGCCTTGCTGAGATTGTCTCCAGCTACAAGAGCCCCTTTTAATTACATTAGTTAAACTGTCCCCCAGTGGATTGAATCCCTGCTCAAAGGGGTTTCTCCACAGTGGGAATGCCAATAAATGCCAGCGTTTCCCTTGGCATTGCAGCCCCAGGTGAGCCCTGAGCCCACACTGGGAGTGCCTGAGGGGCAGCTTGGATTCACCCCCATCCCATGGGTCAGAGGCATTCCCTGGGCTGGTGTCAAGGTCTGCTAATAATTGATGGATCTCAGAGCACAAGAGATACGACAAGGGACAAAGCAGTGTGCTTCAACAGAAATGCACTTCATTGTGTGCCGACGTCAGTGATGTGAGAGAGGGGAAAGGGAGGAATGAGAGAGAGAGAGAGAGAGATATTTTAGGATATAGCTACCAGGAGAACAGGAGCCCTCGTGATCTTCGTAGGCCAATGGATTCTCCATCTCTGCCGGGGAGATCTCAGAGAAGGTCTCGGAGCCACGGGGTTTTAAAGTCATTTTCAAAGCGAATGGAGAATGGCCAACAGATGAGGGAATAGTCATGCAGGTCACGCCAGTCCCATGGCAAGGCAGGTGTCCACCAGGAAACAACGGCAGTCCTCGGGCCAGTTTGGACCCAGGTGGATGAGAGTACATTCTGAACAGCTTTAGGTCTCACAGCAAAGAGCAGCTGTTCAAACTTGGCATGTCCACTGTTCGGACATCGGTGGTCACGGGGAACCAGTCTCGGTTCAGTGGGCACACCTGCAGGCAGAACTCGGCAGACAACCCCATCTCAGCCAGGACAAGGCCCCTGTTCTGGGGTCTCTGGAGAAGGGCTGGGAAGGGTCGTGAGGCAGGGTCAGACCTTCAGACCGCCCATTACAGCTGTCCAGCAGGGAATTCTGCCGGTGGCCCTGGATAAAATCATCTGGGAGATTGATGGGATGTGCAGTGCCAGTCCTGTCTCAGCCCTCTCCTTCCCAGCGGGACAATCAGCATTCCCAGGATCTCTGTCCTGGGCTGTACCAGCACTGCAGCCCTGCAGAGATCACACCAAGGCTGGGAAAGCATCTCCCTCCTCCAGAGAACAGCCTCACCTCTGCCTGTGGCACAGGAGCATCTTTGGACCAGGAAAAACACAGGGAATGAGTCCAAAGTGGGGGAAAACGTGGGGAAAGTGTCCAAAGTGGGGAAAAACACAGGGAATGAGTCCAAAGTGGGGGAAAATGTGAGGAATGAGTCCAAAGTGGGGGAAAACACAGGGAATGAGTCCAAAGTGGGGGAAAACGTGGGGAATGAGTCCAAAACTCTTCCCCACACGACCAAAGTTCTTCAAGCTTGAATCCCAAGGTGTTCAGCAGCTGTTGTTGGGCTCTGTCTGGACACACAGCACTGCCCCACAATACCAAGGGACCAAAAGAAGCTGGAACAGTTGGATCTGGGTTTTTTAAGCCACTGAGGCTGTTTCAGAGGAATTCTGACTTCTGTTTGTAGGAGGAGGCAGTTGCACTGCTGAGAGGGGAGATGGGGCTCACACAGGCCCTTAGAACAGGGTCTGTGCCTGAAGGGATTGGAAGTCTGAACCTATGACCCTGTTGTCAGGAGCTGTGGGCCAGGAATTTCCTCTAAACAAAGGAAAGATTGTTAGGGACATAAGAGTAGGGAAATTGTTGCCTGATTACTTCCCAAATCAATGGATCAGGGAAGCCCGTGGAACAGGCAGCTCTTTTTCATTCAGAAACCAGCACAACGTAATTAACTCTGAATAGCACTTGGAATGGGGAGTACTGAACCCACTGATGGTTGGGCTGAATCCTCCAGGGAGGGTTGAATTGGAACCTCTGTCTCATTCCCTGGGTGCTCCAGCAAAAATTAAGGAAGAGATCCTTTCCAGACCCTGTTCCCCTCAGGGGTGGAAGTTCTCAGGTTCATTTCCAAACAAGGTTTTCCATTCAGGAGTTTGTTGGTCCCTGGCCCTCCCAGAAACGTGCATATTTACTGATATTACAAATTCCTTTTCCCTTCAGCAGGGTGTAAATCAAGAGATTTACATACTCCAGCAAGTCCCCAGCACTGGAGTCCCCGGGCCACACAGGAAAAGGGATCAGGGCTTTGGTGCCACAGGCCTGGGGCTGGGAGAGAATTCCCAGGAGCCAGGACAAGGGGGAATGGCTCCAAAGAGACATTTGGAGAGACAAAGCTTAGGTGGATACTGGGAAGGAATTCCTGGCTGGGAGGGTGGGGAGGCCCTGGCACAGGGTGCCCAGAGCAGCTGTGGCTGCCCCTGGATCCCTGGCAGTGCCCAAGGCCGGGCTGGACAGGGCTTGGAGCAGCCTGGGACAGGGGAAGGTGGGGTGGCACCCCATGCCATGGCAGGGGTGGCACTGGGTGATTTTTTAAGGTCCTTTCCACCCAAACCATCCTGGCACTCCATGATCTTCATGGGGGTCTCACACTGATCCAAACCCAGGGCTGGATTCCCAGCACCCTGTGGAGGCTCCGTGTGCCACCCCACCCCACAGCCTCATGTCCCACCCCACCCCACAGCCCCATGTCCCATCCCACCCCACATCCCCGTGTCCCACCCCACCCCAGAGCCCTCCTGGGAGCCCCTGCCCACCACACTGCTGTCCCGTTAACACCAACCCACGGCAGGGGTGGAGGGGCAGCCCTGAAGCTCCTGTTCCCCTCAGTTACCCCCCCTGGGCCCAGAGGGGCTCCAAGGGGAGCTCCTACTATGGGGTTACAAAGCTGTGAGCTGTGACCCCACGGCTGTGTCACTGCAGCTCCCAGAGAGCCAGGGCTGTCCCCAGCACCGGGGGGCTCTGGGCCCCTGGGACCTGCCAAAGCTGCTCAGTCCTGGTGTCACCCACCTGCTCAGTCCTGGTGTCACCGACCTGCTGAGTCCCTGTGTCACCACCTGCTGAGTCCCTGTGTCACCACCTGCTGTGTCCCTGTGTCACCCACCTGCTGAGTCCCTGTGTCACCACCTGCTGTGTCCCTGTGTCACCCACCTGCTGTGTCCCTGTGTCACCCACCTGCTGAGTCCCTGTGTCACCACCTGCTGTGTCCCTGTGTCACCCACCTGCTGTGTCCCTGGGTCACCACCTGCTGAGTCCCTGTGTCACCCACCTGCTGTGTCCCTGTGTCACCCACCTGCTGAGTCCCTGTGTCACCACCTGCTGTGTCCCTGTGTCACCCACCTGCTGTGTCCCTGTGTCACCCACCTGCTGAGTCCCTGTGTCACCACCTGCTGTGTCCCTGTGTCACCCACCTGCTGTGTCCCTGTGTCACCACCTGCTGAGTCCTGGTGCCACCCACCTGCTGAGTCCCTGTATCACCACCTGCTGAGTCCCTGTGTCACCACCTGCTGTGTCCCTGTGTCACCCACCTGCTGAGTCCTGGTGTCACCCACCTGCTCAGTCCTGGTGTCACCCACCTGCTGTGTCCCTGTGTCACCACCTGCTGAGTCCCTGTGTCACCCACCTGCTGAGCCCTGTGTCACCCACCTGCTGTGTCCCTGTGTCACCACCTGCTGTGTCCCTGTGTCACCACCTGCTGAGTCCTGGTGCCACCCACCTGCTGAGCCCCTGTGTCACCCACCTGCTGAGCCCTGTGTCACCCACTGGAGCACCCTGACAGGAGGGATGTGGGAGGACAGGTGGCTTGTTGGCAGCTGTTTGTTGTTGCAGAATTCTTACAGGAGGTGTTGCTTTCATTGGAGCTCGTGGCTCTCTCAGAGCCATGCCTGAAGCTGCCAGCTCTGGTTTACAGACAAGCCTGCAGCCAGGTTAGTTCTGGTCACAATGCAGTATGGATTTTTCTTTGCTGAGGATCTCAATACATCATAACCACTCAGCATCCTCCACAACACCTTTTCCATTCTCTGTAGCCTATCCTGCTATCATTGCCATATTATGGTCATTTCTCTCCAACCACATCAATTAGGATGTTACAGTTTCAGCTTAAAGTTGTTTTTCTCTTTTCTTGCAGTGGAAAATTCTTAGACCTTTTCTTTACTTGCCACGTGGCATGTTTGTTTGCCTGTGGTATCTTCTGCTTTCCCTAAGACCTATTTCTGCTTGCTAAAAACATCTTTTCTGTTTATGGTCAACATATCCTTTGCTCCAGCCACAAAACCTCCTTCCATCTTGACTTAGCCTTTGCCTTCTTAGTTGTCCAGTAACAATTGGCTCAGCAATTCTTAATTTAGACATCTTTTATCCTTCTATATCAGAACTTGCTTCCATCTCTATTCCGCTTTCAGGTTCCACATTCAGAGAGCCTTCTGCCAAGCATCCATAACTGTGAAACTTTCCTGTCAAACTTCCATCTTTCCCAACAACCCACCTGGCTCCCCTTTGCACAAAGGGCTTGGTCCCCTCCTGGCATTTCCAAAGCCCTGAGCACATGGGATCCCAGGTTAACAGACCCCAGCAGAAATCCCAAAGCTCCCAAAGGAGTTCTTTGCAAGGATCAGAGCAGCAGGAGCTGTCACCCTTCACAGGAGCTGTGGCAGCAGAGGCAGGGCCTGGGCCTGCTGCATCCCCTCAGCCCCTGCCCAGGGCTGTTCCCTGTCTCCTCTGCTCTTCTCCCACGGCAGAAATGCAGGGCTGGAGAGATCAGAAACTGGACTGGATAAAATCTGGTGCAGGCTCAAGAAGAGAAATAAGTCAGGTGTGGGTGCAGGTGCTCTTGGGCAGCTCCGTGGTCTGTCCGTCCTGGCTGGACTCACTCACAGCATCTGCTCTGAGCCAGAGAGAAACTCTGGAATCTCTGAGGCTGCAGCATCCAGCCTTCCTAAATCCACCCCACACAGGAAGGCTGCAGCATCCAGCCTGCCCTAAATCCACCCCACACAGGAAGGCTGCAGCACCCAGCCTGCCCTAAATCCACCCCACACAGGAAGGCTGCAGCATCCAGCCTGCCCTAAATCCACCCCACACAGGAAGGCTGCAGCATCCAACCTTCCCTAAATCCCTCCTCACACACAGGAAGGCTGCAGCATCCAACCTTCCCTAAATCCCTCCTCACACACAGGAAGGCTGCAGCATCCAGCCTTCCTAAATCCACCCCACACAGGAAGGCTGCAGCATCCAGCCTGCCCTAAATCCATCCCCACACACAGGGAGGCTGCAGCCTTCCCTCAGGGAGGGCACATCCCAGCTGAGGGGCCGGGGACACCCGGGGGGAGCTGGGCTTCCGTGGCAGTGTAACGAGAGAGGAAGGGCTTGGTGAAATCACACTGAATAGTTGGGAAGTCAAGGCAAATTGAATCTTTGTGAACTCATATTGAATATTTGAAGTTCACATTGAATATTTGTGAAGTCACATGGAATATTTGCTAGCTGTGAGCACAAACACACTCCCAGGACACAAAGGAGGCAGTGACTTTCCCCAGCCAGGGAATGATACAGGGAACATTCACCACTGTCAGAGGATGTTTTTCTGAACTCCCTGGAGATTCCACTCTGAAATGTGGGAAGTCTCAAATTAGATCAGGCCTAAGATCCATCTTAGACCAACGCTGCAGCTCAGAGAGGCCCAACTTCACCACCCAGTGCAAGTGGGAAATGTCCAGCCCAAGTGGGAAATGTCCAGTCCAAGCGGGAAATGTCCAGCCCAAGTGGGAATTGTCCAGCCCAAGTGGGAAATGTCCAGTCCAAGTGGGAAATGTCCAGCCCAAGTGGGAAATGTCCAGTCCAAGTGGGAATTGTCCAGCCCAAGTGGGAAATGTCCAGCCCAAGTGGGAATTGTCCAGTTTTCACATAATCATTCAGCACTGACAGCTGCTGGGGAGCTGTCCCCGCCCATGGCAGGGGGTGCAGCTGGATGGTTGCTCCAACCCAAATCATTCCATGATTCTCTGGAGTTATTCTGACTTCTGCTCTCTTGTTGGCCATTAACCATTGAATTCAGGGCAATTTCACTGTTTGAGTGAAGCTCTGTCCCTGTCTGGCCTCACACACCTTCCCAAGACGGTGGATCCAGTGCCCAATCCCTGTTCCACGTTCCCCAGGACATGGACATGGGCACAGGACACACACCTGGAGTTGTGTGGGATGGTTTCTCCACTGATTTGGGGATCCTTTCCTCTTTGCAGGCACTGAAGCCACAGCAACACTGGCTAAAACATCTTTTCCTGGTCAGGGATAGCAGATCTTTCCTGGCTCATAACTCTTTGACACTGAATATGAAGGGATGCAGGGAGTGCAGCCAATGTTTTAGGGTTGTTGGGAGTTTGGGGCTTGTACTTCTGAGCAGAACCACAATTTTCCTTCCTGCAAGCTGAGCAAGAGCTCCCTGAGCTGAGTGTGGGTCTGGAAAGGAGGGAACCACTCAGAAATGAAAAATACCGGGAATTAAACATGATCTAAAGTTGCTGTCACATTAAAATGCGATTTGCAGGTGCGGTGTCTCCCGTTCTGCAGGACTTGGGCACGGATTGCAGGCACCAGTGCAGAGGGACAGCTCACCCCGATCCCAGGCACATAAAGCACCGGCTCTGCCTGGGAAGGGCTTCCAAGCCCCAACAATAAATAAGAATAATAGAGCCTTAAACACATCCCTAAGCAGGGCTGAGAAATGCCTCCATAAAGTGCAGGGCAGGGCAGAGTTCCCCGGGGGGAGCGAGGCAGGAGTTCGGGGGTTTGTTTGGGAAAATACAAAGGAAAATCCATCCCAAGCAGCCTGGGGGCTGGCGGGGGTGGCCGGGCCGGTGGGAAGTGCCACTTCGTCAGCTGGACCCCAAATCCGAGTGCAGGGGGAGGGGACAGCGCAGGCTCGGGCTTTGCGGTATCGCTATGGCAACGCGGGCAGCATCTGGGGACACAGAGCTCGGGAAGAGGAGGCAAACTCCAGCTCTGCCTTTGGATTCCATCCCTGCCCCATCCATTCCCTGCCCAAGGGAAGGTTTAACCACCGAGTGGAGTTGGCTGTCCCCGCTCACTCACTGATGCTCGCCCTGGAGTCCGTGAGATTTTTCCATCAGATTTCAGAGGGGATTCCGTGGATCTTCCCTTCCTGCCCGGACTCCTCCGTGCTCCACATGAGCCCAGGGCTGCTTTGCATTCCAGACAGGCTCGTGCTGCAGGAGCCAACCTCCGAAAATTCATCCAGCACAGCTTGGGAATGCTCTGAGTTAAGTCTGACTGGGTTAAGCCTGTCTGGGATAAGCCTGGCTGGGTTAAGCCTGACTGGGTTAAGCCCGGCTGGGTTAAGCCTGGCTGGGTTAAGCCTGGCTGGGTTAAGCCTGACTGGGTTAAGCCTGACTGGGTTAAGCCTGGCTGGGTTAAGCCCGACTGGGTTAAGCCTGGCTGGGTTCAGCCTGGCTGGGTTCAGCCTGGCTGGGTTAAGCCTGACTTGCCTTTCACCACCAGAGACAATGGGCAGTGTCCTGGGTGTCACCTCCTGCAGGAAGAAAGGGACAACGAGGCCATGTGTGCCTGGAGAAAAGATCATCATTGACACACGGCTGGGGTTTATTCTGCCAGATCCCATTAAAGAATTCTTGACCTCTTGCTAAGGGCCCAGAGAGCATCCCCCTGGATCTGGTGTGTGCTGCGATTTGGCACTGCTGGGAGCTCCCTGGGGAGCTGCTGGAATTTGGGAACCCCAGGCTGGCTCTGTACAGACACTGTGGATGTGGCACATGAGAGATGCAAGGGGGCAGTGCCAGAGGGAGGATGATGAAGGAGCTGAGAAGGGAAAAATCCTTGGAGTATGGAGGGAGGAACCAGGAAAGCTTTACTGACAACTGTTTTCCTGCCCATTGCCCCCAGAAAATGCAGTGGCTGCCTGTGGCTGCCTGTATTGCACAGCCATCCCAAAATATTCCCTGCAGTTCACCCCACCTCTCCTTCCCCCTCTCCTGTCACTTCCGTGAGGTGACTTTATTGTGACCTTCCAGGGCCCAAAGGGGCTCCAGGAGAGCTGGAGAGGGACTGGGGACAAGGGATGGAGGGACAGGACACAGGGAATGGCTCCCACTGCCAGAGGGCAGGGCTGGAGGGGATCTTGGGCAGGAATTGTTCCCTGGGAGGGTGGGCAGGCCCTGGCACAGGGTGCCCAGAGCAGCTGTGGCTGCCCCTGGATCCCTGGCAGTGCCCAAGGCCCGGCTGGACAGGGCTTGGAGCAGCCTGGGACAGTGGGAGGTGTCCCTGCCAAGGCAGGGGTGGCACTGGGTGGGCGTTGAGGTCCCTCCCAACCCAAACTATTCTGGAATCCTGGGATTCTTGATGATCCCTGCTGAGCCTTCGAGCCCTGTCCCTGCAAATTCCCAGTTGTTCCAACCCCCACTGAGTTCCTTCACTCCTGGTTTCCATCCCAAGGTTTTTCCAGACTCCTCATCCTCACAAAATTATGCTGAGGCTCTGGGAGTAGCAGTGGGGCTCTGCTCGTCCTGGAAACCTGCAGGAGTAAAGGACCTGCAGGAACAAAGGACTCCAAGCCCAAAGTCTTTACCCAGTACAATTTCCTGGTGGGTTGTGATCTGGAGGCTGTGAGGGGAAGGGATTTGTCTGAGACAATCAGTGGGGAAGCCCAGAGCCCTGGCTGAGCTGAGCTTAACCCAGGGCAGGGAAATCCTTGGGGTGTTTCCCCAGGTGCCTCAGGAGCTGCTCAGCCCCAAGCAGCCCCTGGATCACTCAGGGTGTGCTGGGAAGCAGCCCCAAAGCCAGGGGAGGTTGGAATGGACCAAAGGACTACTAAAGCCTGGAACGTTTTGTTGTGTCTGTGGCAAATAGGCCCCAAATACTTCCCCACTTTCCCTTCACAACATTTCCCTGGAGTTTTTGCTGAAATCCAGTCTTTTCCCAAAACAGACCAAAGAAAAGAGTGGTTGTGATGACAAGTCCATTTTCCAAAGGAAGGAAATCCCCACTGCTCTGGAGGAAGCCCAACACACTTTGTCAGAAGGTGTTTGGGGTTTTCTTGAATTTTGTCTGCCCCATTCCCCCAAATCCACTGCAAAGCTTTCCCTGTCTCCTGCCAAAAGGGGTTTGTTTTGGAAGGTGAGCTCTGGGCAGGCTCAGGGGAGGTGAGCAGAGTATGCCAGGGAATGCAGCTGTGGGGGCTCTGATACAGATGTTTGCCTCTGCACTGCTGCCCCACTGTCCCTGTGCCCCTCATCTCCAACACTGAGCCCCTTTCCTTACAATAACTCAGCTGGGATGTGCCAAAAAGAGGCAGGGAAAGGCAAATATCCCAGCTGCAGAGCAGGTTGTGTGGGCAGCCAGGCTGCACCAGGAGTCTGAGCATCAGGAGTGATCCAGAAATTGTTTTTTCTCAGTAGGGTGGGGCGACTCTGAAACAATGAGTCCTGAACCCTTTCTGCCACTTCCCGTGCTCCTGGTGAATGGCTCTCCTTGTCCCTGGGTGCTCCTGAGCTGCTGCAGGCTGAAAGGTGGCTGAGGACAGGAGACTCCAGGTGTGGATTTGCTCACAGTTTCTCTCCCAGTTGTCCCTGTTCATCTCTCCAGCGTTTCCAGAGTGGGTTGATCTCCTTGGTGGACGTGATGTTGTTTTCATCAGTGCAGGTCACACGGTCTCTCCTTGGTGCCTGGGTTACAGAATCACAGAATCAACAGGCTGGAGAGTCAGAGAATTCCAGACTGATCTGGGTTTTAGAGGACACTGAAGCCCTCCCAGTGGCACCCCTGCCATGGGCAGGGACACCTCCCAGTGTCCCAGGCTGCTTCCAGCCCTGTCCAGCCTCCATCTGGACAATATCCACCCTGGGAGGATGAAAGGCTGGGTACTAAGCAAGAGAAAGCAGGGATTTTGATTTGATTGATCAGAGACATGATTTCCTCTATTTAAGTGTTTTCTCCATTAAAGGTCTATGTTTCTTTACAAGTTGCTGCTTTTTATGTTCTTTTTTTAGCTGAAAACAGCCACCATGCAAGTGTTGGGCAGGCACGAAACCTGAGGGCAATCCCTGCTCAGGGCTCTGCCCACCCACCAATATTGCACACAGGAGGTGCTGCTCACGTCCCTGGGGTCACCACCTCAGGCCTCAGGTTCACAAATGGTGCAGAACTTTCCTCTGATGCCCACTCCTCCCTCTCAGCCCTGGCCATGCACAGGCAGAGAAATGGGAGCTTCCAGGTCATGCTCTGCCCTTTTCCTGGGTGAGCGGGAATGGGGAAAGTTGGGAATGAGCTGGAACCTGTTCCTGAGGTTTTACAGGATTCGTTCATTTTTAGTTGAACCCTGAGCCTTGAAGAACCCCATGAAGACCCCTCAGTCTTCAGGGGTCCCTCAGGGACACAACATCAACCCCAAAGCTGTTCCCCCTCCTGATTCCAGAGGGGTAAATCCCTTCTGCGGAGTCTCCCTGACTGCCTGGAGCTGGAGGGAGGCTTTTCCTTGCAGCCAGGCCTTGGATCAGAGCCAGCCCAGCCACTCTGAACTCCTGTAATTAGTCAGAATCTGAGGGTGAGTTATTTTCTGTCAGAAGATGTGGGCAGACAGGAGTTTTAAGGCTTCATTAGCCCCGGCAGTGGCAGGGTCAGTCCCCTCAGCTCGGTGGCCTGAGCTGTGCTGGAGAGCAGCTCCTCTCCTGGATAATGAACGAGCTCTGACTGATCTGACACTGGGAAAACATTGCCATCTGTGCTCCAGCAGCAGAGCTGATGGACACCTCGGGGCTGCCTCCCTGCTGGAAGAGCTGTGGGCAGCACCTGCTGAGCCGTGGGGGCTCTGCTGGGGGAGCAGGCTGGGCACCCCAGGGCTGATGGCACCAGGCACTGCCCGGGGGGGACCAGCTGGGGCTCCCCATCAGCCAGGGGCCTCACTCTGGGCCTCAGTTTATCCGTCCCCAATGATTCCCTTCCTCCCCCGGAGGTGCTCAGGCACTGACCAGGGAATGGTCCCAGCCCCGAGGCTGCCAGAGCTCCAGGAGCCTTTGGACAGCACTGCCAGGGGTGCCCAGGGTGGGGTTGTTGGGGGTCTGGGCAGGGACAGGGATGCCCAGGGTGGGGTTGTTGGGGGTCTGGGCAGGGACAGGGATGCCCAGGGTGGGGTTGTTGGGGGTCTGGGCAGGGACAGGGATGCCCAGGGTGGGGTTGTTGGGGGTCTGGGCAGGGACAGGGATGCCCAGGGTGGGGTTGTTGGGGTGTCTGTGCAGGGCCAGGGGTGCCCAGGGTGGGGTTGTTGGGGGGTCTGTGCAGGGCCAGGGGTGCCCAGGGTGGGGTTGTGGGGTGTCTGTGCAGGGCCAGGGGTGCCCAGGGTGGGTTGTTGGGGGGTCTGTGCAGCGGCAGGGGCGCGCAGGGTGGTCCTCGGGGTCCCTCCCCACTCAGGATTTCCATGATCCTGTGTGTGCAGTGGCATCATCGATGCTGTCCCTCCATGGCCAGGGGGCTCCCAGCCCAAACTGCAGAATGAGCTCCTGCCATCCAAAGGCCCCCAGCCCTGGCTGCAGTTCCCCTGAATTCTGTCTCAGTGGCACTCAGACCACGATCCCTTGTCCATGAACAGCTCATTCTGTGCCGATGCAGCCTTGTCCCCTGCCTGCCTCTGATAAAAGCCAGAACCGACTCCTCTCACTCCAACAGCTGAAAACCCCAGCACAAAACTCCTGATGGCCTCTTCCTTGTGCTTAAGGCATCACTCCTGGGAGACTGGTGGGTTCCCCGGCTGCCGGCGGAGGTGAGCCATTATTCCCGGAAAAACGGGAACTTCAGCACCCTCTGGAATAATCTCTGTAACAGCCATCAGCGAGTCACTCATTCCTGAAATGCCCCAGCAGTGCCTTTGTGCTCCTCAGGAAGGTGAATGGGCCCAGTAATGACGGGGATGGTCCCGAGTGATCCCAGCACGGCAGGGAGGCTCCCGGGGATGTCTGTCCCTGCTCTCCCCTTCCAGGGGGTGACAGCAGCACTGATCTCTGCCTTCACTGCCGGGGGGTGACAGCAGCACTGATCTCTGCCTTCACTGCCAGACGTGACAGCAGCACTGATCTCTGCCTTCACGGCCTGATGAACCCTCCCAGGAGAGCCCGGGGTGCCCGCGGCCACTGGGTGGGGGCAATGGGGACACCTCAGGGTCACCTGGGAAGCCACACCCAGGGAGTTCCAAGGAGCAGCGAGCTGGCACCTCCTCAGACACAAACGTGTGGCCAGAACACTGCTCTGTTTCTCGGGAGATGCTTCCAGAAGAAAAGGGGAGGTCGGCGCCTGCGCTGTGGAAGAACTGCGGGGGGATTTTCCTCGTTCAGGGCTCACGGTGTCCCCTCGGGCTGGTGCTGGTCCCTGGCTCACACGGCGTGGGGACAACAGGATCAGGATGGCTCCATGCCAGCAGGGAACAGCAATCCCTGCCTGTGCCTTAGCCAACCAAACTGCATCCCCTGTGTCCCCAAATCCTGTAGGTGTGGTAGGTAAAGCTCCTGCTGCCTGTGCAGCCCACGGCAGCCAAAAGGCTGCCTGCTCACTTTGGATGCACAAAGTTTATGGAAAAAGAGATGATTTTATTCCCCTTATGCTTCCAGAAATCACAAATTTATTGTGGAGTGATAAAATCCCAGACTGGTTTGGGTTGGGAGGGACCTCAAAGCCCGTCCAATGCCTTGGGCAGGGACAGCTCCCAGTATGCCAGGCTGCCCAGAGCCGCCTCCAGCCGGGCCTTGGACACTTCAGGGATGTGGCTTCGACAAACTCCATTTGTTTTCTTGCTTGGGAAGTCACCCAGGAGGGCACTCGGGGCCAATGGCCACAGTGACAGCTGCTCTCGGGGGCCACAGGGATTTCCCAGCATGGGCATGGCCTCAGTTCCAGCCCTTTGCTTTAAAGGATTTTCCCTCCTCACCCTGGTGGTGTCTCCTGAGAGCCCCTGGCTGATCCCACGGATCCATCCCGGTCCAAGTGAACAATTCCCCATCCCTGGGGTGAGTCAGTGTCTGTCACAGCTCAGGGAACATCCTCAGGGAAGGAGCATCCTGAGGGAACCCTTCCCTGCCAGGCCACCCTGCAGGAGACTTTCCGAGCTTTGGAGCTCTTGGGGCTTTTCACCAACCCTTTTATTTCAAACAAGAGCACTAAGAGGCGCTTTGATGAGTGAGACTGTTTTGTTAAAAGTAGAAATAAGTCTTTTTCAGTGAGGTTTTGGGGATTTGGATTGACTGGCGGGAAGGTTGCTGTGGATTTGCCCTGCAGAGCTCAGGGCACGGCGTGAGCAGTGCTGGAGGTGTTTGTGAAGATGGGCAGGGCAGGACCCGAATCCAGGCTTGTGTGATCCTGCTGGGAGGATCCTACCTGAGGGCTCTCCTCAGGCAGGGAACAGCTCCTTCCTGAGAGCCTTTTGAGCAGGGCTTGGAAGGGTCCTGTTCTCACCCCGGCAGGGAGTGCAGATGGACCTGGAGAAGCTCTCAGCACCTGGCAGAAGCAATTCCTGTCTCACAGCCATTCCTGCTGCGGTGGGTCAGGGGCTGTTCCCAAGGGGAGGAGAAAAAAGGCATTTCTGTGTCTGTGGGCCCTGCTGGGGCTTGGGACATCGTGGGGATCCCAGCAGGGAATGAGGAACAGCAGCACTGCTCCCTGCTTGGGGAAAAAGGAGAAGATGGGAATGGACACCAGGGATAAATCCTTCCCTGGCAGGGTGGGCAGGCCCTGGCACAGGGTGCCCAGAGCAGCTGTGGCTGCCCCTGGATCCCTGGCAGTGCCCAAGGGCAGGTTGGATGGGGCTGGGAGCAGCCTGGGACAGTGGGAGGGGTCCCTGCCATGGCAGGGGTGGCACTGGATTGAATTTAAGGTCCCGCCCAACCCAAACCATTCTGGAATTCCCTGAAGGTGTGGGCTGGGGTGGGACATCCCTACCAAGGGTTACCACACCACCCTGAGCAGGGAATAAATTGGAATAAATCTCTGTCCCAAGGGAGCAGCTGCTCCTCATGCAAAGAGAAGCTCTGGAAAGACTCTGGCTACAGAACGAAGTTACTTTGGAAAATAAGGACTATTGAATTGAATTGTCATTATTCACCACTAATTTTCTGACCTTCTCTTGTTAAAGAAATGTTTGAGACGTCACATTAAGAAGCAGAAATTATGCCACAAGAGATGGATGAGGAATTCTAGGGAAAATGAATGATCAGTAAACAACTGAAGAGCACCTCAGTGCTCACATGTCCTGGTTAGCAGGTCTGAGTAATGAGGAAACTTGTAAAAATTAAACTGTGGGTTGTTTGTGCCACAATGATTAAAAAAAGAAGAGTCAAACAGTTGGTGAATTTATATGCAATGAATAAATGAATCAGTTCTATTTTCTCCAGAGGAATCAAAGCAAACAAGAGAAGGGCTCTGTATCTGTGCACAGAGCATTGTTTTCAAACCTCAGCTGTTACAAAGCAGAAAATATTTGCAATGGGGAGAACAATTTGAGAAATTAAATCGGTGTGGGAGGGGGAGTTTGCAGTTCTGCCGTGCTCCTGATATCAGCAAAGCCCATCAGGATTTTGTCTTGGTGTGGGGAGCAGAAGGAAATGAGAATGTCAGGGGAGGACAGCACCTGGAGGAGGAATTATTGCTTCATTGTCTCCTGCAATGCCTGTAATGGCTCCTCTGGGAATGGGAGCTACAAAATCAGCCCCCAGCACGGGGGTGGGGGTTATCACCTCTGTGTCCAATTACAGGTGACTTTGGGGTGATTTGTTAGGGGACGTGGTCCTGCCTTGGCCAGGGCAGCCCAGCAGGGCTGTGGCTGCTGCTGGAGCCCGGCCCAGCATCTGGGGGGGCAGGGAGATTCCAGCCTGGAGGGGCTTAGCTCAGGAACAGGGATTTTGGAGGAGATGGCAGGTTTGCAAAAGCTTTGGTGCCTTTGGAACCTTCCAGTGTGGGGGACCCTGGGGCAGTGGAAGTTCAGACTTGAGACCCTGCCCTGACACCCTTCCCACCACCTGAGGTCAGGTGTTCAGCTCCCAGTTTAAAACAGTTCCCGACTGGAGCCCAGCCTGGGCTCCCCACATT
The DNA here is from genome assembly GCA_013400495.1 of Nicator chloris. NCBI lineage: Eukaryota > Metazoa > Chordata > Aves > Passeriformes > Pycnonotidae > Nicator > Nicator chloris. The sequence goes on along the minus strand of WAAE01019568.1, from coordinate 65,051 downwards.
GTATCCCAGCTTTTTGCAAATTGCTCTTTTATCATCCACAGTGCATCAGCCTCAATCCCAGCACAAGGAATCTCCTCCAGACACAAGGTCTGGGACAAAGCAGACCCATCCTGTGGCCTCTTTGTGATGCTCTTGGCCAAACCCCTGAGGCACAGGCTGATCCCAGAGCCCACAGGCTGCTCCATACCCCTGAGCTGGCACAAAGCTGGCTGAGGACTTGTGAGCATCCCTTGTTCCCTCCTTGAGCAGTGTCTGCATGAAAAACCCTCTACCACCAGGTCTGTCCCAGTCCTGTGGACAGACTGCTCCCTGCTCCTTCCCAGTGCCCCAGGCAGCACAGGGACCATGGAGATATTCCCAGTTTTTCCTCACACTGCCTGCATTGCCCATCTTGGCAAACCCTTCCCTTTCCCTGCTCTGTTTGCTGGGAAGCAGGAACAGATTGTGATGGCAGCAGACAGCAGAGCTGACAGCTCTCAGCTCCCTCAGCTCCCTCAGCTCCCTCACCTCCCTCCCGTCCCCCATCTCCCCATCTCCCCCATCTCCCTCATCTCCCCCATCTCCTCCATCTCCCCCATC
>WAAE01019568.1:8159-44874 GCA_013400495.1 Nicator chloris | reverse complement strand
GGGCAGCAGCTTAGGCAGGGATGTATTTGCCAGCAGCTCAGTGCTTCCAGGAGAGGCTGGAAACAGCCAGGGCTGTCTGGCACTCACAGCTCCCGTGGATGTCTGGGACACGTGGATTGTCCCAAATATCTGCTCAGGGTGTGGCCAGCTCTGCTCCTCCCTGGAATGGCGTGGGCAGCAGGCTCAGAGGTGATGCTGCACCTCTGCCCCCCCTGAATCCCACCTGGGCTCCTGCATCCAGCTCCAGACTCCTTGGACCAGGAGGGACATGGAGCTGTGGGACAGAATCCACAGAAGGCTCCAGGATGATCAGAGGATGGAACAGCTCTGCTGAGGGGAAAGGCTGGGAGAGCTGGGATTGTTCACTTGGAGAGGACAAGGATCCAAGGGAGAGCTCAGAGCCCCTGCCAGGGCCCAAAGAGGCTCCAGGAGCGCTGGAGAGGGACTGGGGACAAGGGATGGAGGGACAGGACACAGGGAATGGCTTCCCACTGCCATAGGGCAGGGCTGGATGGGAGATTGGGCAGGAATTGTTCCCTGGGAGGGTGGGCAGGCCCTGGCACAGGGTGCCCAGAGCAGCTGTGGCTGCCCCTGGATCCCTGGCAGTGTCCAAGGCCAGGCTGGACAGGGCTTGGAGCAACCTGGGACAGTGGGAGGTGTCCCTGCCATGGCAGGGGTGGCACTGGGTGGGCTTTGAGGTCCCTTCCACCCAAACCATTCCCTGATTCCATGACAGGATCTCTGCTGTTTTTTTCCATGCTTCCNGAGAGCAGGGCTGGGGTTTGGAGAGCAGGGCTGGGGTGTGGAGAGCAGGGCTGGGGTTTGGAGATCTCGGCCACTGGAGGCCACTTCACTTCTCCACATTTTGCATCTCAGGGCTGAAATATGGATTTTGACTCCNTCCAGACTCCTTGGACCAGGAGGGACATGGAGCTGTGGGACAGAATCCACAGAAGGCTCCAGGATGATCAGAGGATGGAACAGCTCTGCTGAGGGGAAAGGCTGGGAGAGCTGGGATTGTTCACTTGGAGAGGACAAGGATCCAAGGGAGAGCTCAGAGCCCCTGCCAGGGCCCAAAGGGGCTCCAGGAGAGCTGGAGAGGGACTGGGGACAAGGGATGGAGGGACAGGACACAGGAAATGGCTTCCCACTGCCATAGGGCAGGGCTGGATGGGAGATTGGGCAGGAATTGTTCCCTGGGAGGGGGGGCAGGGCCTGGCACAGGGTGCCCAGAGCAGCTGTGGCTGCCCCTGGATCCCTGGCAGTGTCCAAGGCCAGGCTGGACAGGGCTTGGAGCAACCTGGGACAGTGGGAGGTGTCCCTGCCATGGCAGGGGTGGCACTGGGTGGGCTTTGAGGTCCCTTCCACCCAAACCATTCCCTGATTCCATGACAGGATCTCTGCTGTTTTTTTCCATGCTTCCCTGCTCAGACCCTGCCTCAGAAGCTTTTCCAAGCTATTAAAAAATCAAGGTCAGACCCTTCCAGGCCATGCTGCTGACAGCCTGGAAGGGATCTGCAGGTTCTCAGTCCTTGGGGATCCCTTTTCCTCATTCACCATTGGGCTGTGGCTGAATCCAGATGTTCAGCAATCTCCAAATTCCTCAGCTCATTAACTGACATCAAATCTGACCTGGGAATTTCTGCTGCACCCTCATTTCTCTGCCCCAAGATCGGGGACAGGCATTTGAAAACCATGAAGGTTCTTCTTGCAGTGCTTGAGTGTGAAGAATTATTATTATTATTATTAGTAGTAGTAGTAGTAGTAGTAGTCGTAGTGGCAGTAGTAGTTGTAGTCGTAGTAGTAGTAGTAGTAGTAGTATTATATCATCATCAGTGCAATGCTGAGGGGTGAACGCCCTCCCCAGGCTGTGGAGCAGATTATGGAGCATCCCTTACAGGGACACAAAGGAGAGGGGGCAGGAGGGATTATTTTACCAAAAATATGAAGATGGGGATTGTGCTGCTTGCCAGGTTTGCCTTTGCCCACAAACATCCAGGGGGCAAGGATTGGGACTGAGATTTTTCTCTGGAGACTGAATTGAAGGAAGCAGGACATGGGAACAGACAAGGATGTGCTGAATAAACTCAGCACAGAGGAAAAATGTGACCTTTGTGGTGTTCTGCTCCATGGGGAAAGGCTGGACGTGGCTCTGGTAAGCCTGACTCAGCCAGGCCTGGACTGGTGCTGGGAAGTCAGGGGCAGAGTCAAGGATAAGGAATATCCCTGGATATCCCATCTGGATAAAGGACATCCCTGGATATCCCATCCCATAAAGGACATCCCTGGATGTCCCATCCCATCAAGGACATCCCCATTGGTTTATCACAACAGGCATTAAAATAACACAAACTCCTGCTTGGGAGGAGTCTCAGTGGTCTCTGCTTTCCCAGGAAAAGGCTCATCCAGGTTGCTCCTTCCTGAGGGATGCTCATCCCAAGCCCCCCTGCACAACTCCAGGAATGCTGTTGCTATCCCATTCCCAGGCAATTTATTGCAGTATTTCACCAGCCCCACCACAAAAGAGTTTTCCCCAATGTCCATCCACACTCTCCTTTGTTAGGAATGAATCCAACTGCTCCTGGTTTAATCCCAAAGCTCATTTGTAAGGATGGGCCACAGGGGCTGCAAAAGGCAATTCCCAGGAGCAGGAGCTCTCTGTGCAGCACCTTTTCCTGCACCTGTGAACACAACGGGGATGGAATCCCGAGGCATTCCTGGAATAGCTGTGATGTAACACCTTCCTTTTGTTGCTTGTGCTGGTGGGAATAACTCAGAGCAGGGGAAGGAAAAGGTTTGGCAGCTCCAGGAGGATCCAGGTGCACACTGAGGTGACTTGGAGACAGCCACAATCAGCAGCAGATTTGGGGGTTCAGAAAGGAGGAAATGTCCCTTTTTCTATCAATCACAGAAATTGCCCTCAAGCAGCTCCTGCCTTCAGGCATGAAAAGAGAGGGATTGTTTTCCCCTCCTGCACTTTTCTTGGGAGTCTGAACAGCTGAAAACCCAAATCCATGACTGAGTTGTTCTCCCTTCCTTCATTTTCTCATTTGCTTGCCAAGCCTTGGGATACAAAGGGAAATCCAGGAATATAAAATGCTCCAAAATCCCACAAAACACACAGCAAATGGATAAACACAAATGAGCTCTCCCTTCCAGCAGGACTGGGATCTCCATTAGCTTTTCAATGCCAGGGAGCATTGCCATTATTCCCATTCCCAGCTAACAGCACACCCATTCCCTGCTCCATTGTATTTTCTGTGTTTTCTCCCAGGTTCACTAATTCAGTTTGGTGCTTGTGAAAAAAGGCAATCAAAGATTTGCCTGGGGTAAATCAGGATAAAGGAGTGATTTACAAGAAGTGTTCCTTTCTGAAATCCTGAGCTGGGTTTTGTGGAACCCAGAGAACGATTCCTGCAAACAGTTGTGACATTCCAACCATGGAAATAACCTGCAATTCAGACAGCCCATCTATTCCAGAGGAATTGTGAAGCATCTCGAGCAGCCTGAGTTACAGCCCAGCCACCTCCACCACTGCATCCCACTTCCAGCTCATTCCTCCTATTTTTTCCACATAAATAGATCCAGAAGAGGAATTAACATGTCCCAGGGTCTGGTGACAGCTCTGGCTCCGGCTGAGGAGAGCAGGGAAAGGAATGGGGTGGGGGAGTATGCTCTTTGGAAGAGGCAGCAAAGCAAAGGAGGCCTGAGGGAGCTGGGATCCTTTGGGATGGGGTTCAGGCATGGAATGGGCTCTGTGGAGACCCATCCTCAATCCCTGGGCACCCAAAGGATGATGTGGCAGCTCCTGTGAACACCCAGCCCCAAAGCCGTGGCACTCCTGCTGGTTTTGGGGTGCAGGATTTCCCTTCCTCAGTGCTCCAAACCCCAAATGCCCCCAGGCTGCCAGGCAGGTCCAGCCTGGCCCTGGCTGAGCAGGAGGTGCCCCCTGGGCAGGTCCAGCCTGGCCCTGGCTGAGCAGGAGGTGGCCCCTGGCCATGGCTGAGCAGGAGGTGGCCCCGGCAGGGGTGAAGCCTCCTGGTTTGGCAGCCGAGGATGCCCTGCCCGGCCCCGGAGCGCTCCGGGCCCCAGCCCTGCCCCTGTCCCCGGCAGAGGGTGGCAGAGCTCCGTGGCAGCAGCCAGAGGTTCCCATCCCATCCCCACCCCAGCAGCAGCAGGAAATTCGGCGCTGTCCTCATTGTCCTCTGCACACCCGGCCCCAAGTGCCGCTGGAATCCTGGAGCAAGCCTGGCCGGGCAGGGATGAGGGGAGCTGGGGTGGACACCTGGAGCCTCACTGGAAGCTGGGAACGAGCACCCAGAGGTGCCCAGGCTGCCCTTTCCTACAGAAATGCATGGAATGCAATGCAAACACCTCCCACAGCTCTGGGTTATCCCCCCAAAGTTCTCCTCCAAGCCTTGCCCACACCTCCCTCAGAGCCTGTGGAAAAGGGCAGAGGCAGAAAAGGCAAGGCAAAACACAATTCCTGTCCTTTGGAGTCTCAGCCTCTTGGAATTCATTTTCCTTCCACATCAGAATGAACACAGAAGTTCAGAAATCCTTCCCCAAGCAGAAATTTCATTTTGGAAATGTCAGAACCGTTGCCTGGAAAGAGAGATCAGTTCTCCAACACTGATGCAGGAGGATTTGAAAAAGCAAATGTAATCTATAACGATGAAAACACCCCATAAACATGGATCCCATTCCCAAGGGCACAAACCCTGAGTTAAATCCAACAAAAGCTGGAATTTAAGTGCCCCATTTCGAGCACAGATTGTTTCCACTTCCAGGGGTGACTCTTCCCTCATTAGAGCTTCCCATTTTGGAAAAAGAAGGATTTTTTTCCCGAAATGCAGTTCCCTTACACATTGTAGCAATCGCTCCAATTCCTCTCAGTGCTCCCAGCAAGACCCTCGGGAATGTTCACCCAGGGTGGGAGGGTTGGTGATGGGATGGGGGGATGAAGGAAAGGAGGAGAGGAGGAGAGAGGTTTCAGTCTCTCCTAAATTCAGTAATTCCCTTCCAGACTTCCTTGCTGGGACACCCTCCATGGAGCCCCACCTTTCTGGACGAGACCTAACCCAAACCCAGGAGCCCAAGGATTGATGTGTAAAGTGGGCACCAAACCACAATGAAGGGACAAATTAAAGGGACAAATTAAAGGCACAAATTAAAGGGACAAACCCTGCCTGGAAGGGCCCCAGGCTGAGGGCTCCCAGCTGCTGAATGAGGAGTTTGCTCCCTTTGGGAAGGCCAGGCTGGACAGGGCTTGGAGCACTCTGGGATGGTGGGAGGTGTCCTTGCCATGGCACTGGGTGGCCTTTAGGGTGCCTTCCAACCCAAACCATTCCGTGATTCCATGAAAGGCGTTCCTGGGGCTGAGTGCCCGGAGAAACGTTCCTGCTGGGTAGGATAATGCAGCAGGATCCCCCTCCAGGAGTTCTTTGAGCACAGCCAGGCCTGTGAAAGCTCAGCCAGGGATGAAACACCCACTGCCAACCCATGCAGGGGGTCTCTGAGGGAAACTGAGCCTGATTTCCCCGACTCAGCTGCCAGATCCCACAGGATCCCAGTGCCCCTGCTCCCTCCCAGGCTTTGGGGGCAGGCTGGCTGAGGGAAGGGAGCACCACCCACCCAGAAATCCCAAAATGATGTTTCAGTTCCTCTCTCAGCCTCACTGCTGCTCCAGCCCAGAGAGGCATTTCCATCTTTTCCAAACAAGTGCTTAAGTTGTGTTGATGTGGAGAACAGAGAAACAAGTGAAATGGAGCGGCCTGAGTGTTCCTGAGCTCATTTCTGCTGGCTGGGGCCGATGTCTTTGTGTGCTCAGGCCATTAAATCAGCCCTGGGCTCCCTCCCTCCCTCCTCCTGCACCGTTCTTTGATGGCAGCCCCAGGCTCTGGATGGGAGATTCAGTTTTACAGTGATGCCTCAACACAATTTCATGTCACTGCTGCGTGTGCTGCACAATTCCATCTCCACATGGAAAATCTCCGTCTCAGGGAAGGCTGACAGTGCTGGGGAGTGTCACAAACCAGCCCCAGCAGCTCCCAGCACCAAAGGTGTCCAGCAGAACCTGGGCTGGGAGCAGGAATTTGGGTAAGGGGGAAACAGGGAAGTGCTCAGAACTCCTTTAATCCACATTTAGCCTTTCTTAAATCATTTCAGTGCCAGGGATTCCCCTCTGGCACCACCTGACTGGGGTGCATGAGGTCATAAATCAGGGAGGCTGGAAATGAAGGCTGTGGCCACCAGGAGTTTTTCAGGGAATTTTCCTTTTGTTGTTTTTGTCAGCACCAAACAATTCCAGCTTGTGAGCCCAATAAGAGGCAGAGCTTCAGCTCAAAAATGTTGCCACAGTCCAGGTATTTAAGATTTTAAAATAAGATTCTCTGGGCACTGAATCAGGGCCTCACTGGTCAAAAAACCTGAGTTTATTTAGATTAAGAAAAAGAAATGAAGAAGCTGAAACCAAAGCCAAGCGCAGCCTTTGGATTGATCTCTGCTCAGATCCCTCCCTGGCACCACAGGAGCAGGAATTGTGTTGGGTTTGTTGAATTTTCACCAGTTTTGCCCCAGGTCCCTGTGGCAGAGCTGTCCCTGGGACAGAGCTTGGCTTCTCCTTGGGCTCCTCAGCTCTGCCCCTTCCCAGGCCCTGCAGGAAGGATCAGGAGAGGCTCAGGAATGGGGCCAGTTAAACAGAGATTGCTGTGGCCCCCCGTGACCTGGAGAGGTTTTGGGGACATCCCACCCTCCTCACAGGCAGGGATCACTCCCTGCTCCCTTCTCCCTGTCTCTCCTCGTTCCTGCAGCTCCTCACCCCCCCTGCCCACAGCTCCTCACCAGGAGCTCCTGCTCAGAAGACAAAAGGAAATCCATTCATCCCTAATGATGCCCACACACTTTGGGACTGGATCCACAGGATTGAAGCAGCACAGGGACATGGGGGAGGAGGAGGAGGAGGAGGAGGAGCCTCCCGGGGCTCTCCAGAAGGGGCTGGTTCTGCCTCTGGTGACTCCTCAAGGTACAGCTGACCTGAAGGAAACATCCTGCCAAGTTCCAATCGAGCTTGGGAGTGACCAGAGAGCATCAGGGAATTATTCAGGACTGGTGGGAGGGGGGAGCCTTAGAGGGAATCTGGAGAAGGCAGAGAGGGCCCAGGTTTCCCTTCCAGGGGCTGCAAAATCCCTGCAGCTGCAGGTGCAGCTTAAACCAGAGCAGTTAATGAATCTCTCCCAAAATCTTTAATTGGGAAGGCATCAGGAAGAGCTGCTGGAGCATCAACCCCTTCTCTGGCCCAGCCTGGCACAGGAGGATGGCACTGCCACGCTCCCAGGGTGCTCCAAGGACAGGAGGTGCTGCCTGGGGATTGTCCATCCCTCCCAGAGCTGACCATTAGTGACCCCCTGCCCCCTTTCCTTTTCTCTTCCCAGATGCCCTCAGGATCTGCAGCATCCAGAATCGAGCAGGATCTGGAGCATCCATTGGATGCAGCTCCTTTTCTGTGTTCCCAGAGCCTTCAGGCACTGATCTCTGCTCTGGTGACCAGGGACAGCACCCAAGGGGATCCCTTCTAACACCCAACACTGTGTCAGGGAGTTTCTCTCTGGCTGATTTCAGTATCACTTTTCTCCTGAGTTTTTCCTGCAGCTCTCACAGGGGTTGTGTCCAACATTTCACAACCATGAGGAGATTCCCTGTAACGAGGTGACCTCCTTGTCCTTGTGAGCAGGGAGAGGACAAGGGAACAGCTGGAGCTGTGCCAGGGGGTTGGGATGGAGCTCAGGGAAAGGTTCTTCCCCCAGAGGTGCTGGCACTGCCCAGGCTCCCCAGGGAATGGTCCCAGCCCCGAGGCTGCCAGAGCTCCAGGAGCCTTTGGACAGCACTGCCAGGGGTGCCCAGGGTGGGGTTGTTGGGGGGTCTGGGCAGGGCCAGGGGTGCCCAGGGTGATCTTTGGGGGCCCTCCCAGCTCAGGATATTCTTTGATTCCGCAGGAGCCTTTCAATACCACTCACAGCCTTTCCCACCCCCACCCTCAGGGAAGCTGAAGTGGTTTCTTGGGAGCAGCTGCAAAGCCGGAGGAGTTTCTACTCAGGGATAAATTTAAAAAGATGCTGCTGGTTTCAGTCCAATTTGGACAAAAATCAACAAGCAAAAGGGAAAAAAAAAAAAAAAGAGGAATATCTTACAAATTTGCATTTTGGCCACCTCTGGCTCCTCAGGGGGGGATGAGTTTGGGGAAGTTGCTTTTCAATTTCTGCTGGAGCACAATTCTTGAAGGCAACATAAATGTGCATGGGAAGGACCTGAAACCTTTGCTCTTCTGTGTTGGTTTGTCCCCTCAGGACCCTGCCTGGAGGGGTTCTCAGTGATCCTTGGGCTGCTGGGTTTTCCTGGGCAGAGCCAAGGTGTGTCCCTGTCCCCATCCCTGTCCCTGTCCAGGAGTGTCCCTGCCCCGGTCCCTGTCCCTGTCCCTGTCCATGTCCATGTCCATGTCCATGTCCATGTCCATGTCCATGTCCATGTCCATGTCCCTGTCCCTGTCACTGTCCAGGAGTATCCCTGTCCCTGTCCCTGTCCAGGAGTGTCCCTGCCCCGGTCCCTGTCCATGTCCATGTCCATGTCCATGTCCATGTCCATGTCCATGTCCCTGTCCCCGTCCATGTCCCTGTCCCTGTCACTGTCCAGGAGTATCCCTGTCCCTGTCACTGTCCATGTCCCCATCCATGTCCCTATCCCTGTCCATGTCCATGTCCCTGTCCCTGTCCCTGTCCTGTCCCTGTCCTGTCCCTGTCCTGTCCCTGTCCTGTCCCTGTCCTGTCCCTGTCCTGTCCCTGTCCTGTCCCTGTCCTGTCCCTGTCCTGTCCCTGTCCTGTCCCTGTCCTGTCCCTGTCCTGTCCCTGTCCTGTCCCTGTCCTGTCCCTGTCCTGTCCCTGTCCTGTCCCTGTCCTGTCCCTGTCCTGTCCCTGTCCTGTCCCTGTCCTGTCCCTGTCCTGTCCCTGTCCTGTCCCTGTCCTGTCCCTGTCCTGTCCCTGTCCTGTCCCTGTCCTGTCCCTGTCCTGTCCCTGTCCTGTCCCTGTCCTGTCCCTGTCCTGTCCCTGTCCTGTCCCTGTCCTGTCCCTGTCCTGTCCCTGTCCTGTCCCTGTCCTGTCCCTGTCCTGTCCCTGTCCTGTCCCTGTCCTGTCCCTGTCCTGTCCCTGTCCTGTCCCTGTCCTGTCCCTGTCCTGTCCCTGTCCTGTCCCTGTCCTGTCCCTGTCCTGTCCCTGTCCTGTCCCTGTCCTGTCCCTGTCCTGTCCCTGTCCTGTCCCTGTCCTGTCCCTGTCCTGTCCCTGTCCTGTCCCTGTCCTGTCCCTGTCCTGTCCCTGTCCTGTCCCTGTCCTGTCCCTGTCCTGTCCCTGTCCTGTCCCTGTCCTGTCCCTGTCCTGTCCCTGTCCTGTCCCTGTCCTGTCCCTGTCCTGTCCCTGTCCTGTCCCTGTCCTGTCCCTGTCCCCTGTCCCCGTCCCTGTCCCTTCCCTGGGGCACAAGGGCCGGGTGGGCGCTGTGGGGGGACTCTGGCAGCACCCAGAGCCTGGATGGGAAGAGCCCTGAGGCCATGGAGAGCCCAGGTCGTGCTCTTTGTCCCCAGAGAAGCACTTGGCTGTCCCCAGGGAAGCACTTGGCTGTCCCCAGGGGCTCTTAGGGCAGGGAAGTCACCCCTGAGACACAAGTGGGCTGGTCTGGAAGCTCCAAGCCATAGGATGAGCTGTTTCCCAGGAGCTGGGAGAGGCAGGGAGCAGGGAGAGCTGTGCTGGGCAGCAGGAGGGCTCTGAGCCCTGTGTGTCCATCGGGACACAGAGAGGGACTCTGATGGAGGACAGAGCAGAGAATTCATTTCAAGCTCTGGTGAGAACAGGGGGGAAAGGAAAGAGGGGATCAATTCCTGCCAAAGGAATAAAATCCAGCAGCAGGAACGTTTCATTTCCTGGTTGCTCAGCGTGTTCAGGAGGCACCTGAGGCTGATCCAGAGGCTCCCTGTGTGGTCTGAATGGCCAGAGGCAGCTGGGGAAATGGGAGTTTCCATAGGAAAACCAGGATTAGAGTAGCAATGAGCTGAGTGTGGGATCAGGCTGCAGGCTGGGAGGGATTCAGGTGGGACCAGTGGAGTCAGAGCCCAGGGGTATGGAGAGGCTGGGAGCTGTGGGATGCTTTCCCGGCAGATGGGAAGATTCAGGTTCTGCACTTGGAGCTGCCTTAAGCCCCAATTTCCATCAAAGGAGTTTTTCCCTCAGTATCCAAATGAAAATGAACAACAGAAAGGAAAATTAATATTTGGTTTAGGGAGTCCTAAACTCCCCAAGAAATTCATCAGCATCAATAAAGGCTTCGTGGAGCAGGTGGAAATTTTATTTACACTCCATTTTCCAGCAGAAGAAAAAGATTATGAACATTCCCCGGGAGGTTTGGTCCTTAGGGAGAGGGGGATGCTGAGAACAGGGATTCACCTCCGTGCTTTGCACAGTGCCTGTGCAGGTGACAGCCACAGCTGAGGCCACCAAGGTCACTGCCCACGTCCCCACGGTGTTGGACTCCCTGCCCAGGCACAGGAGAGGACACAGGAACTGAGGGAGGTCACTCCCATGGCCACGCTCTGCAAATCTGCTCTGCCACAGCTTTTGATCCCAACTCTGCCATCTCCCTTTATCTCTTTAGGTTCAAAATGAATTCCTTTCTCCCCATCTCTGAAAACAAAACCTGCCAGGTAAAAGTGAAGCACTCAGGCCATTATTTCCCCATCCATTCAGCAGGAGAGGACATTTGTAATGGAGGAAGCAGGGAAGAATTGTCTGCCACTGCTCAAAAATATCTCTTCTATTTCAAACATGACGTCATTGTTTCTTTTCTTGTTTCTTTCTATTTTTCCCCCTAATGCAAGAGAATCCTGCAGGCAGCAGCCTTGTCCTGCCCAGGGCAGCTCCATCCTGAGCTGTGAGTCAGAGAGCACGGGGCAAAAATAGCCTTGATGATGTAATTAATGAGTATTTTCGGGAGCAGGGACAAAGGGCTGCAGATGAAGTCACTGGGCCTGATGGCACTTCCTGGCTCCTGCTTTGCCTAATGCAGGGTTTGGGTTTAATTCAGTGTTTTGTGCTGCTGGAGAGTCAGAATCTCTGCTGTTCTTCCCTTCCCAAAGCTGGGCTGCTCAGCTGCAGGGAGAGAACTCTGAGCAGGGACTTCTCAAGAGGCCTGGCATATTGAGAAGGCTTTGCAAGAGCAAAACTCATCCTGGAAGGGAAAGAAAAGATTGGAGCAGAGCTGAGGGAGCTGGGAAAGGGGCTCAGCCTGGAGAAGAGGAGGCTCAGGGGGGACCGTGTGGCTCTGCACAACTCCCTGCCAGGAGGGGGCAGCCGGGGGGGGCGGGCTCTGCTCCCAGGGAACAGGGACAGGAGGAGAGGGAACGGCCTCAGGCTGGGCCAGGGGAGGTCAGGGTGGATATCAGGAAAATTTGTTCATGGAAAGGAGTGTCCAGCCCTGGCACAGCTGCCCAGGGCAGCGGTGGAATCTCCATCCCTGCAGGGATTCAAAGCCCTGTGGATGTGGCACTTGGGGACAGGGGTCAGTGGTGGCCCTGACAGTGCTGGGAGATGTTGATTCCATGATCTTAAAGGTCTTTTCCAACCTGAATCATTCCATGACTCAGTGGTTTTATCAGTGTCATTTTTGGAGCTCTCGTGGCTCAGACAACGTTCCAGAACTCTGGGCTGAAGCTCAGTCCCAGAAGCCACCCTGCCTGTCACCAAACAGTTAACAGCTGGGGACATTGACCTGAGATCCGTGCTGGATCCTTGGTGCTCTGGAAATAGAAAAGCTCTTTCCTCCTTCCTGAGCCAGGCTCAGCCAGAGCAGAGAAATCCCAGTCAGCCCCAGGCCTCTGGGAAGTTTCTCTGGGAACAAACGTCCAGCCTGCTCCAAGTGACCCTGGGAAGCTGCTGTGAGGGGCTTTTGCTGAGAGAGGCAAAATTTCCTGTTTAGGGCTGATACTGGAGCTTTTTCATCTGTTCCTAAGCCTCCTGCAGGGGGAAATTTTCTGGTGCCAATCCCTACAAAGAGTTCTGCAATTGTTCCAGGTAGGGCAAAGCACTTTTCATGTCTAAAAGGAGCCAGTTTGATCCTCTCACTGCCTCACTCAGCATTTTGGGGGATTCTCTGGAAGACTTTTCAGCACTGGCTGTGAAATCCCCCCGGGCTGGAGAGGCTCCCGTGTCCTGTTCCCCAAACCTGGCACCAAATCAGCAACAGAAGTTTGATGGGCACAGCAGAAGCTTGAACTGCACAATTCTGGTATTTGGAGCAGCTTTTAGGGAGTCTCTTGAGTTTCAGGTGGTTTCTTCCCTCAGCACATCCCAACCCAGCCCCTGGCCCCTGCCCTGCTACCTCAGCCCTTCCACCTCTGCAGGTGATGCCTTTCTGGTCCCAGTGAAGATTTTTTTCCCAATTAAAATGATCCTGTAAGACTTGTGCACCTGGAAGGCCCTGATGTGAAATCTCAGCTCAGCCTCCAGTTTCAGCCAGCATTTTGTGTGAGCAGTGAACTCAGAGCAGCTGAGCAGCACCCAGGAAGGGCAGCAGGGCCTCCCTCAGCCTCAGCTGAGCCCAAAGGCACCCAGAGGGGGAGGGTTGCACTGATTTCACGGAATCATGGAATGGTTTGGGTTGGAAAGGACCTTAAGGCCCATCTATTCCCACCCCAGCCATGGCAGGGACACCTCCCATTCCCCCAGGCTGCTCCAAGCCCTGTCCAGCCTGGCCTTGGGCACTGCCAGGGATCCAGGGGCAGCCACAGCTGCTCTGGGCACCCTGTGCCAGGCCCTGCCCACCCTCCCAGGGAACAATTCCTGCCCAATATCCCATCCAGCCCTGCCCTCTGGCAGTTTGAAGCCATTCCCTGTCCCTCCAGGCTCTTGTAGTCTCTCTCCGTGTTTCCCATTGGCTCCCTCAGGTCCTGGAAGGTCACCATGAGGTCACCCCCAGTCTCTGCTCCAGGCTGAACAAGCCCAGCTCTCCCAGCCTTTCCTCCCAGCAGAGCTGCTCCATCCCTGAGGTCATCCTGGAGCCTCCTCTGGGCTCCTCCAGCAGCTCCAGGTCCCTCCTGTGCAGGGCCCAGGGCTGGGCTCTCACCTGAGCAGGGCACAGGGGACACTCAGTCCCTGTCAGGGATGTGCCAGGGGCACTGGGCTGCCAAGACAATGGGGCAAAGCTCTCCAGGCTTTCCCCTTGATCCCTTGTCCCTCATGGAAAGGCCAGGACAGAGTTTGGGCACGCCCTGGGTTTGTCCCCAGCTGTCCCTGAGCCTCAAGGCCACCAGGCAGGGCTCGGCAGCTGCAGGCAGCAGCACATCCATCCCTGCTCCAGGATCTGCCTGCCCCAGCTCCCATCCTCCCTCAGCCAGGGGGGAATGAAGGGTGAACTCACCCCGCTGTGCTGCCAGGAAAGGTTTCCCACAGAACCAGGGAGCTCCTGAGCCCAGATCAGACAGATCCTCTGCTTTTGCCTTACATCAAAAGGAGATTTCAATGAGGTCCTTCAGCTCCGTGTGAGAGCTGTAATTGCTGCTGTGGCAACAGCACAGGAGAAGCTGCTTTCCACGTGATGCTTCATTAACTTGCCCCTCACTGGCCAAGGAAACAAAACCAAATTAGTCCTAGCTTGGGCTGTATTCCTTCAGGGAATCTGGGGAGGACATGGAGAGGACTCAGTGCTTGAGACAGAGGCGACACAATGAGCAGGAAATCCTTCAGGTCAAAAATACTCCTGCACTTACTGAGAATAATCACCAGCTGTTGTCCTGGCGTGCCCAGGAAGATTAACAAACAGTGCCTTCATTTGTATGAGGGCATTTTTCTCTCCTTCCTTCTATTAATGATGATTGGGAGTGAATTAAGCGCTGTGGCTGCTCATTTTTCATCCTTTGTGCTCTCAGCTGCCTCTGAGAATAGAACAGCACAGGGGGAAGGTTCCCAATGTGCACACACAGGAGCTGCTGAGGGCTGGAAAGCCTCAAAATCCTATGAAAGGGGGAAGCAACAGCATCATCTTCTATCCAGGGTTAAATTCCAGGTGCTGGCTTCTGGCCAAGCACACAAACTGCTTTTCCAAGTAGCTGGGTGGATGATCTCTTCCTTCATCCATGGGTGGCTCAAGAGGGAAAGGGGGTGACAAGTCCAAGCGGCCATGGGCTCTCTGCTGAACCTCAGGTTTGTTTCTGTCCCTTCCAAGGGTCAGAGCCACCTCAGAAGCCCCACTGCAGCTTTGTCAGGTGATCCCAGCTGCTCAGGGGCCTTTGGAGGTGATGGAATTTGCGGTGGGAACCTGCTTTGGGCTGAGCTGAATCCATCCAACACCTCCCAGGTGTTGCTCAGGCAGGACCTGACCCCTCCAAACCCTTCCCAGCCCCAGCAGAGCCTCCTGCTGCTGCCCTTGCCCACTTTTGGAGGACAGAGAGGCTGAGGAATGAACTCTCCCAGCTGGGCAGGGTGAGTGTGATAGAGCAGAGCCCCTGTCTGAGGACTGTGATCTCTCTGGCCTTGCTGCCTCCCTCCTCCCTTCTCCCCAGATGCCCCTGGGATGACAAAATCCCAGTGATTCCAGCAGGGCTGGGATCCTGCCCCTGCACTCCGTAAAAGCTTCCCTGCCAGCTGCTGAGGTTTGTTGGGCAAGGGTTAATGAAATGTTTATGTCTTGGATCATCAGCTCCTGCCTGGCTGAGTGCAGGGCAGGGAATTCAAGGGCAATATTGAGCAGAGGACAAAAAGGATTGGAGGGGCTGGATTTGTCTCCTTGTTCATTGGAACTCCCCCAGATCCCAGCTCCTGAGTGCCCCTCCCTGCCCAGGGAAATCAACACTGAACCCTGCAGGGCTGTTGTCATCCAGCTTCCCAGCAAACCTACCCCGGCACTTGGGAATCCTCAGCTGGAACTGGTCTTTTTCCTTATTGTTGTTTCCAAAACGAGCAGTAAAGGCAATAAAGAAAATCTAAGGAAAATGGGGGCGTTCCCAGCATGTTCCAGTTCTCCACACTGGGATCCTGCTTCTGCTGCTGCTGCTCCATCTCCTCCAGCCTGAGGCTCTTAAAAACTTTCCTGCTCAGTGCTAGGATTTGGGCCAAGAGAGAGGTGGGAAAACATCCTCTGGATTTCAGCAGGAAACTCAGAAGGAGCTGCACTGAGCAGGGCATGCTCCTGCATTGGGTTCTGCAGGAATTCCTGGCAAAAGGGGCTCTAGAAAAAGGTCTCTGTCCCTCCTGCTTGCTTTTCCTGCCACAAAGGGCTGAAGGGACTCCGAGTTAGGGCTGGGAGCACAGGGATGTGATTCCTGAGGATGCCCTGGTGGGTCTCCTCCAGCTCAGGGTGTTCCCTGTTTCCGTGGGATCCAAGTGGAGATGCCCAGGGAGCAGTCTGCTCCAGCAGGGACCGACCCCCGGCTCTTCCCAGCCGCACTTCTGCATTTCTTTGGGAGGCTGAGGAGTTTCACCGAGCCCCCCTGAGCTCCAGCCCCACATCCTGACCCCCAGCCCTGCAGGAGCCACGCCGGGGTTGGCGTTGGGTGTGCGCTGGGGCGAGGGAGGGCGGCAGGCTTTGGGGAGAAGGTTGTTTTAATCAGCATCATTAAATCCTCCAGAGCCTGCCCAGGGGAGAGCCCCCCCCCCCGGCTGGTCACTGCTTTATCTCCCCGCTATCAACACCCAGCTGCAGATTCCCATCAATTAGCCACGAATTCCAAGCTGGAATGGTGATGAAACCCCCCGAATCCCCCAGCACCGCCACAGGAGCGGGGTTTAATGGCCCAGAGCCGCTCAGCGCCTCTCGTGCGGTTTGTGGGAAGGCGGGATGGGAGCAGGAGGGGTGGCAGGGAGAGAGGAGGGTAGGAACACCCTCATTGCTCCCCAACTTCCCAGGGAGAGAAAATACACAGAGAAAACAGGCAGGAACAGCTTGGGAAATGCCCCAGTGAAAGGGCTGCAGATGCCTGTGTTTTTCCAAGCAGGAGGGAAAAAAACCATACAACAAAATGTCTGTGAGTTTATTTGGAAAGGCTCTGAAAGCCCCTGGTAAAGCTGAGACTGCTGGGATTTAGAATAAATATTTGATTGCTGTTTCATTCTCCCTCTGCAAGAAAAGGTGAAAAATATTAAGGGTGACCTCGTGCTCCAGCTGTATTGGAGTATTGACTCAAAGGATTTGGAATAAATAAATCCAGAGTGCTGGGAACAGCTCTTTTTATGGAAAAGAGGCACTTCATGGGGGAAAACACCAAATCCCAGAGAGGAGAAGTGTAAAAAACCCACCCCAAACATCCCCCTGGCACAATCAAACAACAAACAGCCCCCAGCTCACCCTTGGAGCTGCAAACCACAGAATAAACAAAAAACCAGCAGAACAGGAGGAGATTGTGGCCATCAAACACAAGTGGCCAGTGCAGGCGTTATCCCAAACACTCAGCTCATTCCCTGCTGCAGCTGGGGACCACTGCTGGGAGCTGCAGGAGTGACTGGGAACTCAGGAGTGACTGGGAACCACTGCTGGGAGCTGCAGGAGTGACTGGGAGCTGCAGGAGTGACTGGGAACTGCAGGAGTGACTGACTGGGAACTGCAGGAGTGACTGACTGGGAACTGCAGGAGTTACTGGGAACCACTGCTGGGAGCTGCAGGAGTGACTGGGAACTCAGGAGTTACTGGGAGCTGCAGGAGTTACTGGGAACTGCAGGAGTGACTGACTGGGAACTGCAGGAGTGACTGGGAGCTGCAGGAGTGACTGGGAGCTCCCAGCCTGCATTTCCCACTGCAGCCCTGCCAGAGTGTCTGGGGAAGGGCTCTCATCTGCTTTGGCTGAAAGCAAGATTGAGGGAATCACAACAGAAATGTGTCTGAGTGAATCCCAGCCAGGAGAGGAGAGGGAGCGGAGCTGAGCCCTGGATTGGTGCTCCCAGGGCTCTGCTGGCCAAGGGCCTCTCTTGAGAGGCTCCTGGGATGAGCTGTGCTGCAGAAAATGGGGGAGATTGGGCAGAAATACAGAAATTCTCTTTTTTCATAGGAGAAAAGAAAAGCAAAACCACGTTTTCAGTTTCGCTATAAAACAGAAAGGCAATCAGCAAGTCTGGAAAAACCAGAAGTTCCCTGGGGATTTTCTGGGATGAGCCCAGGAGAGCCCTGGCTGCAGTCCTTGGCTGGAGCCCCCTCTCCCTTGGGGTTCCCTCCTGTGCCTGTGTCTGACAAGAAGGGAAAATCTGTCAGCCTTGGGCAAATCCATGTTTGGGGGAAACCTGCTAAAACACTTTAACTGCACCCAGGCACTGCTGATGTTCCTCCTCACTGGACATTTCTGCTGCTCCAGGCCCTGGGTTGCCCCTGGGTGGTTCTGCTGGGCTCAGGCACCTCCAGCTCTCTGTGCATTGCCTGGGAGTTGGGTTTAACTCCCCTGCAGGGGTTTTGAAATCCTGGAATCGGGGATTTATGGAATGGGTTGGAAAGGACCTTAAAGCCCACCCAGTGCCACCCCTGCCATGGGCAGGCACATCTTCCACTGTCCCAGACTGCTCCAAGCCCTGTCCAGCCTGGCCTTGGACACTCCAGGGATCCAGGGGCAGCCACAGCTGCTCGGGGCACCCTGTGCCAGGGCCTGCCCACCCTGCCAGGGAACAATTCCTGCCCAAGATCCCACCTATCCCTGCCCTCTGGCAGTGGGAAGCCATTCCCTGTGCCCTGTGTCTCCATCCTTTGTCCCCAGTCCCTCTCCAGCTCTCCTGGAGCCCCTTTGGGCCCTGGAAGGGGCTCTAGGTCTCCTTTGGGTCCTTCTCCTCTCCAGATGAACATCCCCAGCATTCCCAGCCCCTTTTTTCCCAGCAGATCCTGAGGAAGAAGCTGCCCTGGGGTCCCAGCTGGGGTTTCCAGCCCAGGAGGATCATTTGGTGTTGCACTGGAGCTTCTCCTGCAGCATTCCCACCCCAGGAAACCTTGGCAGCAGCAAGGCAGGAGGAGGTGAAGCCCTTGAGCATCTTGGGATGTAAAACCAGGCTGTGAGGATTCTTTTTGTTCCAGGTGGAGCAGGTCTGGCTCATGGGTGAGAGCACAGAGTGGGATTAGTTCCCTTTCCCTGAGTTCCCTTTGCAGGGGGAGCGGGGGGAGCTCGGCTGCAATGGGCTGGAAAATCCCTGGAGCTGGGAAAGGGAGGATCCAGCTGCTGCCCAGGGATTCCTGCCCCTCCAACCCCGGCACAAGTGCCACAACTCCTCGTGCCAGGAGAGAAAGGCTCTGCTGGAAACCCCCTTGCCGGAGCAGGGCTTCACTCCCAGCCATCCACCCGAGGCTGCAGGGAACGTGTTCCAGCCGGATCAGAGCCTGCCCTGCATGGCAGAGCCAGGCTGGGGCACCCTGCCAGCCCCAGCACATCCAGAACCTTCCCCTGCCCTCCCTGCCCCGCCTTCATCTCCACTTCTGCTCCGGGACAGCCCTGGCTTTGCTCAGGAGAGCGCAGCAAACACGAGCTGCATTTTGCCACCCCCTGGCTTGTTCCATCTTCTCCTCTCTTGCCTCCAGCAGCCCCTGACTGGAGCCTTTGGGCCAGATTTTCAAAGCCTCGTGGCTTTTTTGGGGAAGGGAAATGTTCCCCCCAAAGGATGCAAACGCATAAAAGGGGCCCCAAACAGACCCAGGGTGGGTGCAAATGTCACTCCTTTCATCTCTGGTGCAGCTGAAGGGGCTGTGCCCCATCGTGCTTGGGCACAGGGAGGGAAGCCAATGCCTTTTCCAGCCTCTGCCTCCTGCTTTCCATTCCCTCTGCACCCTGGGGCACAGCCCTGGGGCAGCTGCCTGCTCCTCTCCTGGAAAATGCTCCTAAAAACTGCTGTGCTCAGCAGGGGTTTCACTGCAAACCTTCCACAGGCTCTCTAGGTCCAGAGAATCCCCAAATCCAGGTCCCCAAATCTACCCCCTGCAGATTTGCACTGCAAACCTGATTATCTGAACTGCAGAGAAATTCATTTCCAGCTGCACCCTGGGATTTCTTTGTGTTTGGAGGCTTGGAGAGAAGAGGGAGAAACATTTCCCCAGAGATTTGAGCTGATCTGTGGAAGTAATAATCCCATTTTGCAGCTGCAGGACCCAAACCCCATCTCATTCCCGCTGGGATATGAATTCCTGCCCACTCTGGGTGCCCCGGAGCCACCTTGGCACTGTCACTCTGGGGTTACATCCCCACCTCCTCCTCCTCTGCAGGCCAGATCAGCCCCTGGACCCCCTGAACTGCCTCCCCTGAGCCCCCAGCCTCACCCCCTCCCCATTTCCTGGCCCCCCCCAGCATTCCAGAGGTTTCTGCTGCCAAGGCAGGAAGCTCTTTCCCAATATCCTGACTCTTCTTCCAAGCCTGTCCTTTTTTACCCACTCAAATCCCTCCTTTCCCCTTGGATTTGCACCATGATGTCTCTGGCTTGGTTTTGTTGGGAAGAGAAGCAGCTTCCCCTGCTCCTGCTCGGAGCTGACTCCAAAGAAATCATTGGATTTGCAGGAATAGCAGAAGACTGGAGTTCCAAGGCTGCCACTTCCCTGCTGGCAGCCTCCCGGGATATTTTAATGGAAGCAACCAGGCTGCAGGGCAGCAGCTCTGACCTCGAGGGGTTCAGTGCCCCTCTCAGGGCTGGGTTTAGTCCGGGCTAGGCTGGGCCAGGCCTGGGGAGGATTTATCGTTCACTGGCAGATGTAGCACTAAACCTCCTAAAGTAAACTCAGATTTCCTCGGGGAGTCTGAGCAAGGACTTACTCAGCCCACGTGTTCCCTATCCCAGCTGCTTTTCCAGGGGTCTGTGCAGGGAAAATCCCTGGAGGAAGCTCTGGGGGGGCTCAGGGCTCTGTGGCTGTGGCAGGAGCAGGGAGAGGAGGGGGAGCTGCCCTGCCCCACCCCAGGAGAGGATCCAGAGCCAGGGCAGCCCCCTGGGATGGGAGGCTCCCTCTGCAGCTGCCCAAACCCCCGGAATTCCACCCCAGGCTTCTCGGAGCCTTTTTCCGAGAGCAATTCGTGCCAGAGTCCAAAGAGAGGAGAAAGGAGGATTCCAGCTTCTGGTTGCAGGGTGTTTATTCTTTTCTTATCTCAGAGTTGCTGTATCTAATCCAGAGTCTGCTCTCTTAGAAAACAGCACTGGCAAGTCCCCTAGGGACTCAAGGTCTTATAAAGGTCATCCCCCCAACCAAACCCCAAACGTGCTCTATTTATCATTCTGTACCAATTATCATTACTTCTACTAGAAATGAGATGTCTACCCCAAATCTTCTGCCACCAGTCCCTTTGTGCCACACACTGCAGAAGATGGAGAAGGAAGGAGAAGGAGAAGGAAAAGGAGAAGGAGAAGGAGAAGGAGAAGGAGAAGGAGAAGAAGAAGAAGAAGAAGAAGAAGAAGAAGAAGAAGAAGAAGAAGAAGAAGAAGAAGAAGAAGAAGAAGAAGAAGAAGAAGAAGCAGCAGCAGCTTGAGACAACACCCAAGATCCTCCATATTGTCTTCCCCTACCTCCCTTCTAAAAAACCCAAACTACCTATTTTTCACCCTGTGACAATCTAAACTACTATTTCTTTCAAACCTCTGTTACTCGCATTTCTTCTCTGAGTTTTGGAAGTTTTTCCCGTGGACTGAGGCCAAAGGCAACACCCTCCAGGGGTTCCAGCCAGGGTCCCTGACCCCCAAGGTGCTCAGGGGGGTTTCTCCCATGTCCTGGACTCCATCCCAGGCTCACTGGACTGATCTGGGACCGGAGGGATATTTATCATTCCTCCATCTCCAAACCCCTCCAGCTACACAACCATCGGTGTTACCCCTTTCCTCTGCTGGGGGAAGGATAACGAGGGTCCTTAGGGCAGATCCAGGAGGGACCAGGGAGGATCTGTAACTTCTTCCAGCCGTGGGAGCCCCCACATCGCCCCCAAACCCCTGTGTGGGGCTGGGAGCACAGCAGGGCCCCCAGTGCCTGCTGGCACCTGCAGCTCCATCACCAAGGACAGGTGGAAATCCATGATCTACTCTGGGTGACCAGGGAAAGGTGGAAATCTGTGATCTACTCCGGGTGACCAGGGAAAGGTGGAAATCCGTGATTTACTCCAGGTGACCAGGGAAAGGTGGAAATCTGTGATTTATTCCCTCTTTGCACAGGGATCTTTCCCTGCTCCCTGCAGCCCCCGGGGTGTCTCTTCCAGAACCACAGCTGGTGTCACCTGAAGGATTTTTTGCAGGGAACGCTGACCTTTGGCTTTTCTCTCTTGTTTTTCCTTTGTCTCTCACCCACTGAGACATTTTTGGTGTCCACGGGCTAAAATTAAACTTTCCTTGGGGGTTTTTGGCCCTGAGTGATCACAGGGGAGGCTCCAAAGCCTGACATGCTGTGAATTCCTGCCTGGACTTGGAGGAGATGGGAACTGGGCAGCCTGGGTGGCAGGAACAGGTCTGGAAGAGGCTGGAGATGGGATGAGGCCAAATCAAAGGACACCAACAGGGATTGGCAAGGATTCCTCCCCTGGCAAGGAAGAAGCCGCTGTCACCTGGCAGGAGGGGCTTGTGAATGTTTGGGGTTAAAGGACACGGCCTCAGGTTGCACCGGGGGAGGTTTGGGCTGGATATTGTGAAAATCCCTTCACGGGGCAGTGGCATAATGGCCAAAATGCAGATTTTCAGCACTCATGTGACGACAACAGCTCAGCCTTGGTCACATCTGAGCTTCAGGGAGGGGCTGAATTCCTGATGGGGATGTGGAGCCGGGGGGGTCGGGCTCTGCTCCCAGGGAACAGGGACAGGAGCAGAGGGAACGGCCCCAGGCTGGCCCAGGGCAGGCTCAGGGTGGACAGCAGCAGGAATTTCCCCATGGAAAGGGTGGACAGACCTTGGAACTGCCCAGGGAGGTTTGGAGTGCCCGTCCCTGGAGGTGTCTGAGGAGCACCTGGAGGTGGCACTGAGGGCTCTGGGCTGGGGACAAGGTGGGGATCCTGGAGGGACCTTCCAACCTCAGGGATCCCTGGATTCTGTCAATGTGTGCAGTGCCAGGGGGGTTTTATGGGCTGGGGAGACACACACATTTCCATCACTTTTATAGGATTCTTTTCCCCCAGAAAAGCCCTGCTCCCTTCAGGCCCAAAGCTGCAGGTCCAGACCCAGCACCAGGATAAAACCCTCTCCCACCTTCCCCCCTCCCGGCTCCAGTGGGTCAGGAAATCCAGCAGATCCCACAATCCTTCTCCCCAAAAGCTCTGAAATTGCCAAAGGCTTCAAACCCAAATCCTCACTCAGTTTTAATGGACTCCAAGGTAAATTTGCTCAGGCCCAGCCTCCCAGAAAGCAAATTTGCCCAGCCCTGAGCAGGTGTGAGCAGAGCTGCCAGCCCAGCTGCATCCATCACCTCCCCACAGAATCCTCCAACACAACCCTCACGTGGGGAAAAGGGGAAAAAAGAGGAATTATTTAACATTTATGGCTTCTCTTTATTGCAGCAAATGCGGTTTATGTCCCAAAGATGAAATATGGAGCACGAGGCCCATTCTGTGCTTGGAGTTACATCCACGAGGAACCCAGCCCCAGTTTTGTTTAGTAAATCATTTGCTGATGGCTTTGGAGAGGATCCATAAATCTTTCCTGAATTGCTCCTTTCAGATCCTCAGCTTTTGCAGGAATCTTCCTCTGCATATTCACACATTGGTTAGCTCAATAGGGGGAAAAATTCCCCAAATTCCATTTTTGGGAGGCTGTTCTGGGGACCCAGGGGTGACTCTGGCTTTTCAATATCCACAAAAGGGCGCCAGCCTTGGGCCTCAGTGGAATATCCAGAAAATATTCCCTAACTTTGAGTTAAAGCCAGAGTTTTGAGGGAATTCTCTTCACTTGCACAGCGGCAATCAAATGGAATTGTGAGAAAAGCTGGAGGTGGAAGGGGCAGCAAAATTCCCTTAAACTGGTTTTGGAGTTGTTTGGAGGGAATTCACAAAGATCTCCTGATCCTGTGGGGTTTGTTTCCCCAAATCCCAGCCTGAGGTGAGCCTGGGGGCAGCCAGGCTGGACAGGGCTGGGAGCACCCTGGGACAGGGGGAGGTGGCCCTGGGTGGGCTCTAAGGTCCCTTCAGGCCAGCCCATTCCATGATTCCATATTTTGCATTAACTTTTCCTATCAGGGACTGTTTGAGGTCTCTGTGGATTAATCCCAAGGTTGGATTCTCCCACTCTTGGAGACATCAGGTGGGAAAGGGATCAGGTGGGAACAGGAGATGGGGATGGTTTAAACCCAGTGATTTAATCACTGATCACTGACACAGCTGTTCACAGGACTGAGGGGACAAAACCTGGGAAACACAAAAACCTCCCGAATTTTAATCCAAATGAGATTGGCCTGGATGGAAAAGTTCATTCCCATAAGTTTTGCAAAACAAAAAAGGCCTATTTGGAAGCCTTACTGTGATTTCTTCTCAGGGAGAGTGACACCAGTTATCCCAAAGACTGGAAAAAATTTTTGGCTTCCAAGGATTTGGGGTCTGGTTCTGGAGGATTTGGGATCTGAGAGCTGCTCCCTGAAAGAAAAAGGTCTGGGAAGGAGGGGCAGCTCAGAGGAGAGTGACTCGGAACTGCTGGGAGGAGGATGATGGCAAAAATTCCTGATTCCTGATTTCCAGAGCTCTGCCCCATTCCTGATTCCCAGGGCTCTGTCCCATCCCTGATTCCAGAGCTCTGCCCCATTCCTGATTCCCAGAGCTCTGCCCCATTCCTGATTCCCAGGGCTCTGCCCCATTCCTGATTCCCAGGACTCTGTCCCAGCCCTGATTCCCAGAGCTCTGTCCCATCCCTGATTCCAGAGCTCTGTCCCATTCCTGATTCCCAGAGCTCTGTCCCATTCCTGATTCCAGAGCTCTGCCCCATTCCTGATTCCCAGAGCTCTGCCCCATTCCTGATTCCCAGGGCTCTGTCCCATCCCTGATTCCAGAGCTCTGCCCCATTCCTGATTCCCAGAGCTCTGCCCCATTCCTGATTCCCAGGGCTCTGCCCCATTCCTGGTTCCCGGGCTCTGCCCCATTCCTGGTTCCCAGAGCTCTGCCCCATTCCTGATTCCCAGAGCTCTGCCCCATTCCTGATTCCCAGGGCTCTGCCCCATTCCTGGTTCCCGGGCTCTGCCCCATTCCTGGTTCCCAGAGCTCTGCCCCATTCCTGATTCCCAGAGCTCTGCCCCATTCCTGATTCCCAGGGCTCTGCCCCATTCCTGGTTCCCGGGCTCTGCCCCATTCCTGGTTCCCAGAGCTCTGCCCCATTCCTGATTCCCAGAGCTCTGCCCCATTCCTGATTCCCAGGGCTCTGCCCCATTCCTGGTTCCCAGGGCTCTGTCCCAGCCCTGATTCCCAGAGAACCTTCCCAGCCCTGATTCCCAGGGCTCTGTCCCATTCCCACTTCCAGGCCCTATCCCAGCACTCAGCTCAGGAGTTTTGCCTTTGGAGATGAGCAAAGGCCTCTGGAAAGGGCTCTGGCTCCAGGGATTCCCAGAGTGCCAGGGGAAGGAGCCTCCCAGGGCAGCTCCCAGAGCTCCTCCTGCAGAGACTCCTGGAAGGGAGGATGGATCCCACAGCAGGGACTGATGGAAGTGCTCATGGGGCGAGTCAGGGCATGAGGAAAAGCAGGAGAAAGAGCCCCAGGATGTGTTTCCTCAGCTGGAATTACAACAGGATCCTCTGCCTTGGGAGTAGGGGAGCAAGGAGAGGGCAGGAAGAACCAATTTTTTGGTTCACTGCCTCTTCTGGATAGGAAAGAAAATGCAAAAGTCATTTCAAGCTGAATGAGGAGCTGCATTTCCCTGGAATGAAACAATTCCTGTGAGTGTCCAGGGGGATTTTGTGTTCCCAAATAAATGAAACAGGAGGATATTGTGGATTATTTTTTTCCCTTCGTCTGGAAGTTAAAGAGGGATTAGAGGTCAGTGGGAATGACCAGGAGGCCCCTGGGACTGTGGGAATTCCTTCCAGGGGGTTCCTGTGACCAGGTCCCAACTGCCCAAGCCCGAGATGGTGAGGGAGCTGCTCTGGGAGCAGGGAATGATGGACTCCAAGCCTCCAGGTGCTGTAAAAACCGAGATACAACACAAATATTTCCCAGCAGGACAAACCAGAGCTCACATGAACACCTGGGACAGGTCACAGACCCAGCACTGAGGCCTCAAAGACACAACCACAACTTGGATTCCTTCAGTGGCATTAAATCCAGGGGATGCGTTGGGATGGCGTGGATTGGGGGAATATCACTGCAGTTTCCAGCTCTTCCCCTGGCTCATTTTTCCTGCGGTGCTTCAGGCTGATCTGAGCTGCTCAGGGCTCACCTGGGGAGTGGGACCTGTGAGCACTTCCAGCATTTCTGCCTCATGCAGGGCCCCAGCTCTGCCCCGCACTGGGGAGAGGAAATGGGTACTGGTACTGATTACTGGGACTGGTTATTGGAAATGGTTATTGGAAATGGTTATTGGGATTGGTTATTGGGATTGGTTATTGGAAAGGGTTATTGGAATTGGTTATTGGAAATGGTTATTGGAAATGGTTATTGGGATTGGTTATTGGAAAGGGTTATTGGGATTGGTTATTGGAATTGGTTATTGGAAAGGGTTATTGGAAAGGGTTATTGGAAATGGTTATTGGGATTGGTTATTGGAAAGGGTTATTGGAAATGGTTATTGGAAAGGGTTATTGGAAAGGGTTATTGGAATTGGTTATTGGAAAGGGTTATTGGGATTGGTTATTGGAAATGGTTATTGGAAATGGTTATTGGAAAGGGTTATTGGAAAGGGTTATTGGAATTGGTTATTGGAAAGTATTATTGGAATTGGTTATTGGAAAGGGTTATTGGAAATGGTTATTGGAAAGGGTTATTGGAAAGGATTATTGGAATTGGTTATTGGAAAGTATTATTGGAATTGGTTATTGGAAAGGGTTATTGGAAAGGGTTATTGGAATTGGTTATTAAAAATGTTGGGCCAAGTTTAGGGAACTTTTAGTGAATCTGGCCTGGGGAGGGGAACACATATTTTACTGTCATTTAATTCTTGTTTGGGATTTTCAACTTCTGAACTTCTGGCAGGCTCAAGGATTGTTGGGATCCAAGGATTCCTGCTTGTCTGTGGTGATTACACCACATAAATTATAATAATTATTATATAAGAATATAGAGTAAATATGGAATAAATTATTTGGCTTAATGAGGGTGGGAGAAAATGGCAGAGTTGGATGTTTCTGTCGGGTTTGGGTTTGCCTTAAGGGGAATTTTATACAAATCTAGTCAAGGTGGGGTCTGGATGTGCTCAGGCACCCTTTGGGAATCTCAGCACCTGGGGCTGTTCACCAAGGCCAATTCCAGCTTTGTGGGAACAGCCTCAATCGGGACATGTTGGGAAGACCCTCAGGAAGGGCTAAATCCATGGAAAACCAAAGATTCACTGTGAGGAATTAATTTCCCATGGATAAAGCCCTCCCACAGTGCCTCTCCTCCTGCCTGGGGCCTCAGATCCCCTTTTAGCCCGGTCCAGGCAGGCCCTGGGAGGAGCAAGGCCAGGCCAGGGGGATGGAACGTCCTCCTCAGGAGCTGCCCTGGCAAAGCTTCAACCCAGCAGCTCTGGAGATCATCCCAGGGACCCCGATTTTGGACACACGCTGCGACGGTGGGTTGAGAGATTCTCTGGAGACAGGGTTGCTCATGGAACATGTGCTTTATTTGCAAGGGTTGTGGGTGCCAGAGTTTGCCATCAGCTGCCAGCCCAGCTGCTGGCATGGTTCCAAGAGGGTTCCAAGAGAGCGAATTTCCTGTTACAGTATGTTTTATCTTATTCCATGTTGAATATTCTATTTACAGTGACCAACCAGTGCGAGACACAAATCCTACAGAATTTACATACAGCTTATGAGAACTACTAGATTTGAATAAGGCACTACCTCCTTATGCTGATCTCTATAATCCCTTCTTCTTGCCATCTCTGCAGACCCCTTTTCTGCCTGGTCACTGGTATTGCTCAATATCCTGTCCCCTGGACTGGCATCCCTTCCCATACCAAAAGTGACCATCATTTCTACCTCACCCACCGGCCCGATGTTCTCCGAACCTACTGCTAAACAATCATAAAGTTTCCCTGTATCACCTTCCCCAACACCCCGAGCTGCGTTTGTCAGGGAATTCCACACTTCCAGTGGCCTTGGAGTTCAGAGAAGGCAGCGTTATTGGGATTCTGCCCCTGTGACATGTGGAGGGGTTCTGGATGGCTGAGCCTTTCCAGGCTCTGAAGAAAGCAACCCTCCCACTGCAGGAGGTTTTCCCTGCTCCCAGAAGCCCGGATGGATTGTTTGCCAGAGGGGGTTGGTTACCTGCCGACTTTCCCAGAAAGTAGGCCAGGATTTGTGTTTTCTCTGGCTGCTGCAGGTGCGAGGAAAGCAGCCATTGTTTATTTCTGGCCCTGTGACTTCCCTGTGGAGTTTTTCCAGCCTCTTTTCCATGTGCAGATGGACAGGGCCTCCAGTTAATCCCTAACCGAGCCACTGGCACAAGGAATGGGGCCATTAAATAAGAAGTAAGGATGTGCTCACCACCTTTGGGGGAGTTTGGAATAGATTCCCTCATTTCTAATCTCCTTCCCTGCAATGTTCTCTCCAAAATCCTTCTCCCTGCATCTCAATTGAGCTTTGGATGACTCATAAAATTAATCCTTCCTGAGCAGCAAATCCCTTCCCTTCCAAGCTGGCACGTGAGGAGCTGTTGCCACACTCCTGCCCCAGTCCCGGGTGTTCCTGGAGCAGAAATCGCTGTCCCAGAGAAGCCCTGGGGACAGATCCCATCCCCTGGGCCCCCCGAGCTGCCAGGCAGTGGATTAATTCCTTATTTTAGTTTTTTAGTTGGTTTTGTTGAGGGGAGAAGTCAGGAATGGGGTCACTGTCATGAGGGACATCACTGCAAGTGCTTGAGGTGACATTTCCCACGGTCCAGAAGGACCTGGAGCTACTGGATGAGTCCAGAGGAGGCCCTGGAGCTGCTCCAGGGCTGGAACCCCTCTGGAGCCAGGCTGGGAGAGCTGGGGGTGTTCACCTGGAGAGGAGAAGCTCCAGGGAGAGCTCAGAGCCCCTGCCAGGGCCCAAAGGGCTCCAGGAGAGCTGGAGAGGGACTTGGGACAAGGGATGGAGGGCCAGGACACAGGGAATGGCTTCCCACGGCCCGAGGGCAGGGCTGGATGGGAGATTGGGCAGGAATTGTTTCCTGGGAGGGGGGGCAGGCCCCGGCACAGGGGGCCCAGAGCAGCTGTGGCTGCCCCTGGATCCCTGGCAGTGTTCAGGGTTGGCTGGAGCTGGGAGCAGCCTGGGACAGCAGGAGGTGTCCCTGCCATGGCAGGGGTGGCACTGGGTGGGTTTAAGTTCCCTTCCCACCCAAACCATTCCAGGATTCTGTGAACTTATTTCTTTTCTCCAGTGGGATTTTATATCTCTGGATTTGGTCTTCCCCCAAAGGTTTCAGGTTTGTCATAAAACACCCAGAGGTGTTTGTGACTGAGGGACTTCCCAGGACAGATCTCTGTTGTTCCAATGCTTGCATGAGGAAACCTGAGCTGGGGGTGCCAAAGGTCCCTCCCAGCTCCTGTTCCTCTAAAATTGTGATGCTGCCCCTTCTCCCACAAAATCAGATCAACTCCTGTTTCCTGATGCTCCTGGAATGGTCTGGAGCCCCAGGAGCAGCTGAGGGAGCTGGAAAGGGGCTCAGCCTGGAGAAAAGGAGGCTCAGGGGGACCTTGTGGCTCTGCACACCTCCCTGCCAGGAGGGGACAGCCGGGGGGGTCGGGCGCTGCTCCCAGGGAACAGGGACAGGAGCAGAGGGAACGGCCTCGGGCTGGGCCAGGGGAGGTCAGGGTGGACAGGAGCAGGAATTTCCCCATGGAAAGGGTGCTCAGGGCAGTGGTGGAATCTCCATCCCTGCAGGGATTGAAAGCCCTGTGGATGTGCCACTTGGGGACAGGGGTCAGTGTGGCCTTGGCAGTGCTGGGGGACGTTGAACTGAATGATCCTGGAGCTCTTTTCCATCCTGAACCATTCCAAGGCTCTGGAATTCACACTCAGTTCAGGTAACCAGGATGCAGCAGCCAAAGTCTCGAGGATGTAATTTCTCCTGAACCCAAAATAGTGAAACATATGTAGGGAGAAAGAGCTCCAAACAAACAAACCCACAATCTGCTCCTACAAAAATATCTTGGAATGTGCACAACAGACTGGGATCCCTCAGGGCCTTCCCAGCACTGCTCAGGGTTCCAGTGCTAACGGCTCTGAGCTGGGACAGATCTGCAGCCCTAAAAAACCTGGAGCTGTAGTAATCACTGACTCTGTGCTTTAAGTGGGAATATCTCTGCATGGAATTCTCTTTTCCGTTATTTCCAAGTGACAGCAGACACAGTCACAGCTCCAGCTGTTTATTTTGGGAAGACAGGAGATTTTAAAGGTGCTTGCAGAAGCAGGGATGCAGGGATGGGGGAAGGTGACTTCAGCTCTAAAACCAAACCAAACCAAAGCCCTTCCTGCTCTTTAACGTCCAGTGACATCCATCCAGGGCAGCAAAATCCTTGGAATTAACTAATGAATTCCCAGGATGTTCCCTGGAAATGTGGCTTGCAGGGTCGGGGCGGCTCCACCTTCCAGCTCTGAGAAGCGCGGGGAGTGTTCGAGTCACTGGGACAAAGGCAGCAGAGACACGGAGCCTGCAGGGCCACAGCCAGGAAGGACCAAATTCCAGCGGGGAGCGATCCGTGGGTGTGGAATGGGTGTGCAGTGTGCAGGGGAGCTCATCCCGGCCTCCATCCGGGGGTAAGGCAATGACCGGGGAGAGGAGTGACACCAGGACTGGGGGGGATTGCTGCCACTGAGCTCTTCTTCCCAAGACTGATCTCTCCCAGGAAACTGCAGCAGCTCCATTGCTTGAGGGGCTGAGGAGCCCGTTCCAAGGCCAGGAATGTGGTCCTAGAGATTGCTGCCTGGCCTGGGGGATTTCGACAATTCCTTCTCCATCAGGAAATGCTGATTTAATGCACAACCTTGGACTTTCAGTCAGGTGGGTTTGCTGAATGATATCCTCAAGTCCTGCATGTGGTTTGGAGAGAAGTCTCCGAGCAGGAGTGTGCCCTGGGGCTGAAGTTTGTGCTGGGAATGCCACAGTTCAACCCCCAGACATGGATTTGGAGTCCCACCCTGGATTCCAGGCTTGGTAACAACAGCACCAACCTCAAAATGTTCCTTGTCCCACAATGGCTGCAAGTTCAGGCAGCTGGAGAAGTGTCTTCATCTTTTTTTGTTGGTTTTTTTGGCTGAAGCTCTTTCAGCCCTGGCTGTTTAAACCCAGCAGGGACCCCTGAGCTCCATCCCCAGATCCTTCCTACCTCCCTCAGGGTTTGATCTCCAGGTTTTCAGCAGAAGGGAAGAGCTACATTAAAACAATGCATGAAAGGTGTTTCCATGCCCATTTTTTATTTTGCAAGCTGAAGCTGCTGTCAGGGTAAAGAGTGGGAGAATATGAAGAAATCACTTTTCTCGGGCAGGAATTTGATTCCTTTTCCTCTCCCCTGGCTGCCCAGAGCATCAGGAAGAGGCTTTGGGAATTACCAGGCTTGGAACACGCCTGGAGTCTCAGGAGGAGCGAGGTCAGGCAAGGAGCATCACTAATCCCTGCTGGAAATTACAACCATTTCAGGCTGCCTTTTATTCCTGCAGATTTTTGCCAGGTGTGAGGAGCTCTGAGGAGGTGGAAGGGAATTCAGGGCTGAGTTTCCAAGAGTTTTCCTCAGGCATTAGGGATCAGGACAGTCGCAGGGCCCTCAAGATCCTGAGGAGCCTTTAATGAGCCCTTTCCAGCCTCCAAAAAAGGACATCAGCAGCAACATAAACCACAAAATTAGGGAATCATGGAATGGTTTGGGTTGGAAGGGACCTTAAAAATCCAGTGCCACCCCTGCCATGGCACGGACACCTCCCACTGTCCCAAGCTGCTCCAAGCCCCATCCAACCTGGCCTGGGACACTGCCAGGGATCCAGGAACATCCAGGGGCAGCCACAGCTGCTCTGGGAATTCCATCCCAGCCCCTCACCACCCTCAAAGGCAAGAATTCCTTCCCAATATCCCATCTAACCCTACTCCCCTTAAATACTGAACCTTGCAGGGTGCCTGGAACAGTTCCTGAGGCTGGGCATGGATTGAGCCCAAATCGACCCTCACACGGAAAAACAAATAAACAAATCCAGCTCTTCCTGCATCCCAATCCCTTCCTGATGTTTTCCAAAGCAGCAGGGAGGAAATCAGAGGGGCAGGGAAGGGACATCCCCATCGAGCCCAGTGACACAAACCAGGAGCAGAGCCGAGGCCAAGGGAAGGGTCATGTGCCAGAGGGATCCTGGGTGGGATGTTGGGAAGTCAGGGCTGGGAAGGAGGATGGAGGGGGTTTGCTGGGAAGGCCCAGGGACAGATGGAGCCACGGCAGGAGGAGGAGGAAGGGTGGAGGAGGGCAAGCACAAATAGGGACAGTGTTTGCAGGCCTCTTCAGCCGGCCAGAAGCTGCACAACCCCCTCTGCAATTCTCGGGATTTCGCTGTTTCTTGGCTCAGGGGGTTTGCTTCCCATTCCCTGGGCTGCAGGGACATCCCAGCCTGTCCAATGCAGGGAGCTGGCAGTGACCTGCTCCACATTTAGCAGATCCTTCATTTACTGGAGAAAACAATGTCTTCTGTCAGGAATTCCTGTTTTTAGAAGCTCTGCTGAGTTTTGGGATGGCTGGAAATGAAGCTTCTTGGGAAGAAGTCTCCAAACTGCCAAGGCTTCCCATTTCCCACTTCTGGAGGAAAGGATGATTTTGCCAAGGAGCCAATCCTCTTTTAGGAAAGAGTTTTCTGGAAGGGAAATGGGAATGCCAGCAGTTCATCCTGACAGAGCTGGGCTTCAGGCTGAGCCTGGGCCAGGGTTCAGTTGCTCCCAGAACTGGATTTCAGGATCAATGTTCTTTGCTGATTCCGGCTGTCCCAGGGACGGCTGCACCTGGATCCCAGGCTCTTCCCAGCATCCCAGACTGGTTTGGGTGGAAGGGACCTCAAAGGCCACCCAGTCCTACCCAGGACACCCCCCAGTGTGCCAGGGTGCCCCCAGAGTGGCCAGCCTGGCCTCAGGTGGTGCTGATCCACCCGGAGATCCTGGATCAGCCATGGAGCTATCCCAGGATTTTGCAGCTTGGGTTCCCAAGGCCTGAGCAAGGCTCCTCCTGCAGGGACCAGCTCAGGGTGAAGCTGCAGAGAGCCCCGGGCTGTCCCTGGGGATCCCTCCTGGGGGATCCCTCCTGGAGGATCCCACCAGAGCTGCCCCAGGATGGCCGAACTCAAGGAATAACAGCTCAATCCATGGATTAGAGGGATCACCCAGGGCTGTCACCTCTGCTCTGAGCACTCCAGAAATCCAATGGAAAGGGAAGAAACCCAAGGCCCCAGGGCCATTTCAGGCAGTGTTTGATCCCCGAGCTCAGAGTCATGGCTTGATTGGAGCAGGGATTAATTACAGGATTTATCTTCCCTGGCTTTTCCCTGCACTTCCTCATTAACATTTACAGCAGGATCTTGGTCCATGACCAGGCTCCAACTGCTGGAAAAATACCTGTGGTTATTAAAACTGAGCCTAATTGTGCTGGAGCCACCCATGTGAGTTCACAGCTGCTGCTGAAGCTGAGAAGGGATCCTCCTCCTGCAGCAGCCTTGCTGGGAGCAGACACAAAATGGGAATTCTGCCAATTCCAAGCCCACAACAACTTTTTATGAGATTTGAACCGTGGTTGCAGCTCTGAGCAACCCCAGGTTGATCCCGAGCTGCTCTGGGGCCATCAGGCACCTGCAAAGCCAAGACTAAACCAGGCTGAAATCACAGAGCTGCAATTCTTCACAGATTCAGGGGATATCCAGTATCCAGCACTGGATAGTGGACAAACCACTGGACACAGCTGACAGCTGATTGCAAAATTATCTTAGTTATGATGGTGATGAGAGTGTTTTCCTCCTTGATGTGCTTACTAAAAATGTGGTTACCATTGACCACACACAGAGAGACTTTGTCCCTAAATCTTTGTCCTGACTTCCTTGTCCTGGGCTCTGTAAGAGCCCATTCCCAGAGGGGCTGTGAGTGCTGGGATTTGTCCTGAGCATAAAACCCTGGAATCATGGAATGGTTTGGGTTGGGTGGGCCTTAAGGAGGAGGGAGTGCCACCCCTGCCATGAGCAGGGACACCTCCCAGTTCCAGTTCCCCAGGAACTATCCAAGGTTCTGTAATGTAGAAAAGTCAGAATTTCCCCTCAGATTTTGTGCCCACTCCTGGATTCCATTCCCAAGGCTGTTGTGTGTGCAAGGGGCAGCACCTCAGATATTCCCTGTCTTTCCTGCAGAAGTCCATGTTTTATTCTCTCACCTGGAGCTGCTTTCCTTCAACTGCAGCAAAGGCTGCTCAGGCTTGAAAGGGAAATCTGGCACTAAACCCAGGAAAACCCAGGGCTTTCCCAGGTAAACTGCTACAAAAATGTCATTTCCTGGATTTGGGGTGGAATAGCCAAACCTGGAATGCTGCAGATGGGCAGAATTCATTCCAAAAAGTGCTGAGGGCTGAGGTGTGTGCAGTGTGGGACCCCACTGGTGTCTCCCAATTGCTACTTTTCCCCCTGGAATATCAACCTCTCCCCTCCAGGAATCCAGGACTCAGTTTCCCCAAGCTGGGATCAGCCAGGCTGTCCCAGGGAGCTGTGAGTGATGGCTCTGGGCTTTGAGGGCCGAAATGCTCTCTGCAGGATGCATTTGTTGTTCTTCAGAGCCATAAAGTCCTTTGTGAATGGAGATGGATTTGATCCGGAGAGCTCTTCCCACAAAGCAAACAAAATGCAGAATCTCAGTTGAAATTCAAAGGTGGTGGGAGTTTTGTCTGGAGCTTTACAAACCAAAAATGCCTCCCTTGGGATGTCAGTGCCAAGCTCTGTCTGGAATGGATAAAGGAGAGGTTTGATCCTTTGTAATCTGTGCTGGGAGGAGGAGGAGGAATCCCCTTTTGGGACAGAGGGGAGGCAGAAGCCACAAAAGGCCCTTGATGGCTGGGTTTGGATCCCTGGTGCCAAAATCCCGGCCAGGGCTGAGCGGTCTGAGCCCAGGTGCAGAACAAGTCCTCCCTTCCAGCCCTGTGGGAAAGAGGCAGGAGGAGCCCCAGCACCCAAATCCAAAGGGAAACACAACCCTTGAGGGGAAAAAGGGAACTTTTCCCAGTGTTTGGGCAGGAAGGAATCCCTGAAGTGTTTGCTCACCTTGGACTTCTGAGCAGCTTTTCCCTTTTCCTCCTCACTGGTTCTGCTCAGTCAGAGGAGAACAAACTTCGTTAGGCTGGGCTGGAAAATCTAATTAAGAGTTCTCTGAGCACCTGGAGTGGAGATTGTTCATGTAACTGCATCTGTTAAAGGATCATGGAATGTTTGGGCTTGGGAGGGATCTTAAAGCCCCTGCAGTGCCACCCCGGGGACACCTCCCCCTGTCCCAGGGTGCTCCAAGCCCCGTCCAGGCTGGCCTTGGGCACTTCAGGGATCCAGGAGCAGCCACAGCCATGGGCAGGGTCTCATCCCCTCCCGGCAGGGAGCGATCCCAGGGATTGGAGCCGTGCTCCAGCCCCGGGGAGCTCGGAGCAGCTCGGAGCCTTCTCCCCGAGCCAGCTGAGCTCCGGGGGGAGGGCAGGATCGGGATCCGCTGGAGCAGAACCGAAGGCTCCGGTGGGGAAGGGAGGGGGCCACTGGTGAGTGAAGCGCCGTTAATTACCGCATGCTAATGACCCCCGCCCGGGCTGCTCAGCGCCCGCCTCATTTGGAAGCAGCTCAGGAAGTAAAAATGAACTCTCAGCTTCTCCTCCTGCAATTAGGGCTGTGTGAGAGACTCATTAATCAGCGCAATTAGCGGGGCTGCTGCCGCCCGGGAATCAAAGGGATTTGGGGGGAGGGGAGACTTCGCTCAGGAGCGTTGGATGAGCGATCTCCCAAGCTTTGCTGGGATCTCCCGTCCCGGGCTCCTCTGGAATGCCCCAAGGAGGAGGATTTCCCTCATTGTCACCCCGCAGCTGCTCGGTCCCCTCTGAGCCCGCTGGATCGGGATCCTCCTGATCCCTGCAGGCTCTTGGTCCCTGCGGGAAGGGACACATCGAGTGCTGGGGGGCCGGGGCTGGTGTCACAGCACAGGGAATGCGGGAGTGCAGGAGTGCGGTGTGCTGGTTTGAAAGCAAAACCAGTGAGAGACTCCAAGTCAGAAGTACAATTTAATAGAGCAAAAAGAAACAAACAACAAAACAAGTAAAAAAACAAGACAAAAAGATAAATGCTATAGTACAAAGGACCACTGACAGAGTCAGAATATGAACCCAACACCCTGTTAGTTAGAGTGGTAGTAGCAGTCCAGATGAAGTAGTCTTGTTGAAGCAGTGATCTTGTATAAAAGGTCTGGTGGGTAGCTCTTGTCCTCTGGGAATCCAGTGGCTAAGGCTGCCTGTGCTGTCCCAAATCCCAGATTCTATCCAGGTGGGTATGCTTGGCTCCTCCCCCTGGGTGGAGCATCTCACAATGGATTGATATCAGTTCATGAGTCGTGCATTGTTTCCTTGAT
Organism: Nicator chloris; assembly: GCA_013400495.1. Lineage (NCBI taxonomy): Eukaryota > Metazoa > Chordata > Aves > Passeriformes > Pycnonotidae > Nicator > Nicator chloris. The sequence continues at coordinate 9,190 of WAAE01019568.1, read as the reverse complement.
GGCCCATTAACCAGAGATAAGATAACGGAGACAGTTGATGAGCCCATTAATCAGAAGATAGAGGGAGCAAGGCAAACACTGCCCACCTGGTTTCAACAGCTCATGGAGATGGTGAAAGAATACATACTTTGGGCACATCTTACATTGCAACCTATGACATGTGGGAATGCGGGAGTGTGGGAATGTGGGAACGTTACTCCTTAGGAACGCACGGCCGGTCAGGGCTCTGGGGTTTGGGGTCAAATCCACCAGGGGCTCTTTGCAAAGCCTTCCATGGCATCAGAAATTTAGGGAATGAGTGAGAAATCTGTCCAAGGTCTACAAAACACACCCCATAAATGTAGGGAATGAGTGGGAAGATCAGGACATCTACAAAAACAGAGTCCCAAAATCCCGAGTTACAAAGGCTACAGAGATCACAAGGATCTGGGAATTATCCTCACTTTTACAGCACAGTTGGAGGAAATCTCCCAACCCAGCTCCTTCAGGAGTCCTTTGGTGATGCTGAAGCGGCACAAAATCTCAGTATTGCTCTCTCAGGCCTTTCCTGCAGCAGGAAAAGCTTCCCATGGCTTTGTCCTGCTTTATCCACAAATAACTCCTGGCCTGGCGCCCTGCCCGGGGCAGGGGTCACCTGCTCTGCTCACAGGGGTGAAGGGCACTGGGGAACAGCAGAGAAAAGCTCCTTGCAGAGCCTCACCTGAGTGAAATTTTTTACCAAATCTCACAGTCTCAATTCTTTTGGTCTCAAAAAAAAAGTAGAGATTTAACAGCAGCAAATTGTCCCTGCATGAATTCCAGCCTTGCACACACAAACAAAACATCAGGGAGAAAATGTAACAAATAAATCACTCTTTGGGTAGAAAACTTCTCAAGCTGCAGTTACACTGAGATTACAGAAAATACTTGGCATGAAAATGGGATATTTCATATTAGGACAAATAAAATGCTCCCCTTAACCCAAAGTGGGTTTGGTTGTTTTTTTTTTTTGCACTTTCTGATTGACCCCAAAAAAAAAAAAAAAAAAAAAA
>WAAE01019567.1:0-16798 GCA_013400495.1 Nicator chloris | reverse complement strand
GGCAAGTTTCTAAAAGATAATACAAGTGCAGAAATTAACTAATGAACTGCTTGTTACTCTGGAGGGCAAAAAAAATTTAAAAATTTTATAGGCTTACAAGAAAATATTACTAAAGATTCTCTTCCTAGCTTTTTATTGTGGTGTTACTCATCAGTTATGGTCAACAATTACCGTGTGAAAATGTTCAATGATTTGCAAATTGTATGGCAAGCCAAACTCTGTACCAAAGAATCCTTCCATTTAAACTCTTTCCATCCTATTTGCGTTGAAATACTGTATGTGCAGTCTGAGATGTCTTTCAGGCTATCATATTTTTTCATGAATGTAACTATTTTGAGATTAAATATGAGGAGACACAGTTTGAGCTGAAATTTCTAGAAATTAGAGATTTTTTTATTTTTCAAAGTAGAACATTTGGTACAATTCCATTTCTTTTTTTTGTTGAGGCAGTTTCCTAGGATGGATTATTGCCTTAGAGCACCAGATTTTCACTAATTGAGAATTTAAAAAAAATGTTTTCCCTAATATACATAGTAAGTAACTGCATCATTTAAAAGTATTGTAACTTTAATTGCTTTCCCTACTTAATAATAGCTAATTTGTATCTAGGAGGAAACACATGATGTGGACAATGTGGTTTAATTGCACTGTAACATCACTAACTTATTTGGGAACACTGCTGGGTAATTAATCATGCAGTGGGAGTTATTGTTCTGCATTGATTACTTGAGGTTCCTCAGGGGTTATACTGTCAGTCCTCTTCCTACTAAATTTGCTCAATTTTTCCTGGGACCCTGCTGTGTTTAGGGTTAAACTGTTACTGATGAAAAGAAATTGTCCTCCTTTTGTAATAAATACTGAAGCTTTTGGCTTATTTGCTATTCAAAAGCCAATTCCAGTTCCAGTTTATAAGACAGCTCAACCCTTCTATGAAATGAAAATTTGACTGCACCTTTGTTGCCAGGATACAATTTAGGCTATACCTTCTCTACCTTCCTATCTTGCAAACAGAGTAAAGTCAGTTGTGAAAATAGTATCTCCAGTCCAGTAGTCACTTTGAAGTCCTAAAAGAAATTCAATTAGTGCCCAGACCAGGTATGAGGATTGTTTTAAAATCCTGGATATTTTAAAAATATCAGTTGGTAGTTTTATAGATTTGCAACATGGATACCATTAAACTAATTCTAGAAGGAGGAGATACGAAGTAAAGGTTCTCAATATGTTTTGTGAAACGGGCATGGTTGGAATGCCAGACGAAACAAATTCAGAAATATCCTGTATTCCCGTTGGAACAGAGTGGGTTTTGTGGGTCAGCATGTCTAATACTGCATATGCCAGTCTCTTATTATTTCTCTAGAGAATTAAATACTGACTGTGATTTTTCTTTTCAGCATTTATATGTTAGAGAAAACAATTTCAAGAATCATATCCAGGCAGCTCTACAGTCAGGAAGTAGTGAGGTTTACAATGCTTTTTCATTCACGTGCAGAGATTTTTTGCATATTTTTGGGCCAAAGGAGCACCTTTTCTTTTTCACCCAGAGGACTTTTGCATTGGAGAAAATGACATGCTGAGACTTAAGAGTTGTGGCATTTCAGGTGCCATTTCTGAAAGGTGAAACCCAGGCTCTGACTGTTCTGGAGTTAAAAACCATGGATGTATTACAAGCTGTGGTCCTTGAAGAGTCCTAAAAAAGTATTGTCCTCATCTGTAGAGATGTCACACTCCTTGTAGAGCTCTGTTTTATAAAGTATAAGGCCCAGTCTTTCCAGAACTGGTGCTGGGATGTGATTTTTGTTCTGAAAAGAGTAAAGTCTGTTTATACAAAATTTATAAACACACATGTTTCTACCTGTGCCCTTGGTTAGAAACTAGAATTTCCTGGCTCCCCAAAATTGTAGTGTGTGTGCTGGGAGGATATTTGGTATCTCAGAAGTGCAGTGTTTTTTGAAAGTAAACAGTAGAGTCTGCAGGATGTACTAGTTCTATGTGACTGTTTCCAAAGAAGTTGTTCTGCTGTTCTAACTTTTCTTCTGAGGTGTTGGATTTTTATTGTGTTTCTGGACAGCTACTTTGCACTTGGAACTATTGTGGATTGGGAAATGCATCTGCTTAGGCCTTATCTGTAGAGAGTTCTTGAGCAAAATGGCCAGTGTGAGCTCATCTGCTTCCAGCATATCTGCAGAAAAGCAAAGCTGATACCTGTGTTCTCCCAAATGATAATGCTAAGAATCGCAAAAGACAAGTTTTACACTTACTGTGAAGACAAATGACTGGCTGAAATGGGTTGAGAAATGGATGTGTTTATGAAGTATTCATTCTCTTTTATATGATGAAGAAAGGCAAGATGTGGATGAGGGTGGAGAACAGATTTCAAGGTACGTTCGTGTGGAATTTTAGAGACTTAAATGGATTTCAGCTTACACCCTTTCAGGACAATAATCCTCTCACTACTAAACCAGACCAGGTGTTGATTTCAGGAGACTGGAGTTTCTGTTTCTTTTAATTAATGCTCTTCAGCTTTTCCTTTTGAAGCCTAGAATCTGGCTAGTCTTCTGGACTTAGATTCTTTTAGAGAATCTTCTAAGCTTGTATCATGAAGAAGAGATATGGTTATTTTCTGACTCTTGTTTTGTGAATGTGTTGCATCTGCAGAATTCTGGCTCTTCACACCTTGAATTTTTATGAGCATCCCTCCAATCCTTCCTATCTCCTATTTGAGAGACAAGATCCTTTACATTTAGTTTCAGGAAGTTGTCACTGAGAAGCATATTTACATATCCTGGAAAAGATTCATGGTTTCCAGCAGTGCAACAGAATGTGGTTATTGAGGGAATAGTGAAACTGATAATGCAGAACCAAGTTGTGATACTTCCTCCTATAAGTACAAATCCCACAGATTTGCAATAAAACTGCAATATATGGGGTCAATCTTGATTAGTTATTTCTGCCTACAGGCAAACATTTCCTTGAAAAGATGTGTTGATTTTCAATATAAATCATAACACCTAAGTAATCTAGAGGTATTTATAGGTGCTCATTTATTGAACAGAAGGAAAAAGCAGTTAGGAAAAATCTACTGTGTTGAATTAAAAACACACTGGCTCAGATTTAACTTTCTGTTCTGGAGACTGATGAGGAATACACTCACCTTTAGCTGAAGGTCAGATTCAGATTGGTTTTAACTGCAAAGAGAGTGGGGTAATAAATATTAACTAAATGCAGTCTTTGCTTGCATTGTTAAAAATTTCACAGAGGAAAATGTTTTACATGGTTAAAATGTCAAATATCAAAGCATTGCACTTTTTTTGGTCCCTTTAAAGACTGCAAACCTTAGGGCTTAATTTCAGAGAGGTAACTGGTTACATATTTCTAAATGTTCATGCTGTGATTTTTCATTGGGCTCATTTTAACAAGAATGTAGAAAGAAAACTTGGAGGACCAAAGAAAGATCTTATTTTAGATTTACAGTTTACTGACAGTCAGTCTGGAAAATTAACATCTTGAAGTTATGGTAGCTCAGGTTAGAAGAAGTACTTTCCTGTATATAATCTCTTCAGATATTAAAAAATACATTAAACTGCTGCATCTGATTAATCTTAAAACACTTAAATGAACTTGTATCAGTAATTTTCTGTTGCAAGTTGCTATTTGCTATTTTCCACATTGAATCAATATTTATGACCAAATATCAAAATTAGGCTTTGATCAGAGAGACAAATTATAATTGCTTTTCCACGTAAACTTTTCCTGCTTTCCTAAGTGTTTGTCCCATACTTCTCAGCCAGACTCTGAATTAATAACATTAGTTGCCTTTGAATTTAACTATACTCCAAACTGATTTTATGCAGGCAGCTGCAAAGGAGAGTTAGTAAAGAACAGCTCTCAGAGTCTGAAGCGACACATTTGAATCTCAGGAGGTAAAAAGTATGTGAGTGTTTGTACACAGAAATTATATACTGGCTGAATACAATTGAAAATAATAAAAGAAATAGTAATATAAAGAAGCAAGCAAAATCTTTTTCAAGATATACTTAATGCATAATAAATGCCATTTCAGTAAGGGGGAATTTCTTTTGCACATAAAAGCAGTTAGCCTCTATTTTTACTGAAATTTCTAGAAAATACTCAAAATGAGAATACTTCCATGAATTTTCATTGGGCTGTGTTTTTTTCTCTGGAGTTTTAAGTAATATGGAATGTTTGCTAAACCATGGTTGTCTACAGAAGCACCACCATTTCGTTTGATTTTGTATTCACAAACTGTGCACTTTGTGCATGATTCCAATGCAAATCAACATGAAAAAAATCTTTTATTTGATGCAGTTGTAGTTGAGAAGTGATCAACATGCAGTTACACAGCTCAGCCCATATTCAGCAACATGGCTGGGAACGAAACTTGGTAAGAAATGTTGCTGATAGGCAGGTTACAGTCGTTCAAAACTTAAAGTTGTTCCTATGAACCTCTTGAAATCACAGGTGTTTCCAGACCAGGTGTGCAAGGTATTTTATCTTTCTCCAAAACTTAAAAGATCGTAAGTAATCTGTACAGATGTGTCTGCCACAGTTTCAAATTCCTGTCTATGTTCTGGAGAGTTTTCAAAGGGCTTTCTTCTGCCAAAGTAGTGTAAAGTGGTTTAAAAATAAAATATAGAGTTAAAGCATATAAAAGTAAAAAAAGACTCAAGATTTCTTTTCTGCATCCTCTGAATATCTTATGTATAGAATGTAGTAGTGTCATTTGATTTACCTGTAGTCATGTAGTTATCTTTTTTAGTGCACCTCTTACCTGGCCATTAAACCGACTGTTTAGGCACTAATTTGCCCTAATGGTCTCCAGAATGTCTTGCTGTACCCCCTCAAACTCACTACAACCAGCCCCTTTTTCACTCAAAACCCTCCAATTTTTTTTAAAGAACATGACAGAAATTCCCAATGTCAAACAGCGATTTGCAACACCTACTGAACCTCTTGTAACTGTGGCTTTTACTCTTTAGGAGTCTTTCCCTGAAATCACAGTCACCAAATGGGTCAGGCTGGAAGGGCCCACAGTGAGCTATCTGGTCCAGCCTCCCTGCTCAAGCAGGTTCATCCTAGAGCACATGGCACAGGGTTGCATCCAGATGACTTTTGGATATCCCTAGAGAAGGAGACTCCACCATTTCTCTGGGCAACCTGTTCCAGTGCTCGGTCACCCTCACAGTAAAGTTCTTTCACATGTTCAGGCAGAATTTTGTGTTTCTGTTTGCGCCTGTTGCCTCTCATCCTATTGCCTGGTATCACCAAGAAGAGCCTGGCTCCATCTTCTTGGCACTATCCCTTCAGATACTTGTGTACACTGATAATTTCTTCATTATTAATATGAGTTGTGATGCCTTTGTGATGAAAAATACAAATAACACCTCAGGAGCAGAGATAGACCTTTGAAATATTTATAGAGATTTTCACAAAAATGAGAATTCCTCATGTAAATGTGTGTTGGCAGAGGTATTCATTATACATTGTTTCTTTAAGCGCTTGTGGAAATGAAAAGTACACTTAGAAGTAAATTCTGAAAAACTGAGCCCTTAAGTAGTTTTGTATATAAAGCCATTGTCAATTCTATATTAATGTAATGTGTGTAATCCTTTTATTGTATGCACTCAGGAAATCATCTCGACAGCTGATGAAGATGTTAGTTAAGTAGTTGATTAAAGTACCTGTGCTTATAAAAATGGGAGAATTTACACTTGGTTCAGAAATATTAAAGTAAATTATATTGTGAGCAATGTTTTCAAAGTCCATAGGTACAGTATTTTATAGTACAAATGGATCTGGAATGATGGAGACAATATTTGCTTACAGGGCTGAGAGCTGTGTGTATGTAGTAACTATATTTACACATGCCTGTATTTATTTATCCATAAAGATGTGAGTATGTATTAAGTTTCTATGTGTCCATGTATTATATGTTTGTATTAGAAGACTGATAACTCAGTGGATGTACTCTTTGGAATATTGGTTTTTTCCTGAGTTTGCAGATGTTTTACCTCCAATTAAATAAGAGATTTGGTGTTTTCACCAATTCTTTCATCCAAAGGACCATCAGACTACCAGCATAAAACATTGGAGGGCCATCAGCGTCCTGTGAGGATAACCAGTTAGAGTGGCTAGAGGGAAAGAGAATAAAGAGTGTCATGGGTGGTTGCTGGTTCTACCAGCTGTACTACTTTGCTATCAGCAATGGGTGGAGAAAAACTCTGTTTTCTCTTGTGTTTTTTAAGAGGCCCAGTCAAAAAAATGGAAGTGTGATTACAGATAGACACTTGAACGTGAAGAAATTAAATCTGAAAACTGATTGCTAGAAACTAGGCTTGAAAATGGCAAAATGGTATCAGCTAAAGCAATGAAATATCTTTAAGAGGAGTATTATTAAAGAAAATATCTTCAAATAAATTAAAATCCCTCAGACACTACTATGTATTTGTGGCTGAGAAATACAAGAAACAAATTCTCTTTTCATTTATCCAGAAAAAACTTGTTTTTTAAATAGGAGTCTGAAGCAAAACATTAACTAAATCTTTTCCTCATACTCCTGAGATATTTTTCATCTCTTATCTTTGGAGATTCAAAGATGTAATTAAGATTGTTCTCTCTTTTCCGCTGTTTTTCCCTTTTTATTTAATATAGACATTTTGCTTTATTATAAATTCTTTTTGTCATAAGCATTTTGCCCACAGATGAACTGCTATATAGCAGGAAATAAAAAATTCTAATAATGCCTTAGTGTGCAGGAAGGTTCAATTTCTTCAGAGAATTATTGCATTTAATATAATCAATGACAAGAGCTAAGTAAACCTGACCCAAATACATGGTGATTGCCCATGGAATGCTATTTCATATTGTGTGTCTGTAGTGGTTGATCCTCTATATGTTATGGAAATTATGCAGGCCAGCCGTCATGACAGGGTTCGACTGTAGGTTTCTGCTGAATCTATAAACTAAAGAGAGATTCTTCTATAAAGTCCTTTTTACTAATAGTGCCGTAGCTCAAGCTGGGACCTTGAACAAAGAATTCCTTGGGCAATTGTACCCTTGCAATCTGAATTCCCCACCCCTTGTGCAGGAGTTCACACCAGTAGTATAAGGCTGGAGTTCCTCCTCTTCCTCATTGGATCCTTTCGTTTTCTCTAGGTGGGCTATTTCTTTTCTTAACTCTAAGGCTGCAACTTCTGTTGATGAGTGTGTCTTCCATGGCTGGAAGTTTTACTTCACCTAATGAAAGTTTAACAGAGCTAGGTGAACATTCCAGCTTGTATACTAAGGTTTGGCAAATTTAACTGCTCACACTAAGCAAGTTATGCTAAACAAGATGTATATAAGTAGCACACCACATTGCACAGCATGTAAATGTAGAAATGGAACTAGATATTCAAGGGACAGGGTGGATCAGAGGACTGGTAATGTAATCCAGGCCTTTTAGCCTCCAGGTCACTGGGTCATGTCTGTCTCAGGTTGGTAGTGACTAAAATTCATTGCTGCCTAAAGCTTGGTCAGTGACCTAAGTAAAATGAGTTGCTGCTCTTAGTCAACTTTCTATTGGAAAGGTGTTTGTATCATGAGAAACACTGCAACTGGCATCTTTCCTGATTGATAACCCTTTTAATGGGGCCAAGCACTCAATTGTCAGAGAGATGAGGCTTTGTTCCTAGCATGCTGTAAAGGTTTGTTGCTTCTCCTTAACAGTGCAGGTATTTCCATTTCACAGCAAATAAAGAAACCTCTGTGTTTAGTGTTTTAGTGTTGTGTGTGACCTCTGGGCCATTCCGTTACTGTCTTGGCTACTTCAACATTAGAGGAAAATGTGTATGTACACTTAGAGCTTACAGCCTTTAATCCCTTAGGAAGGAAATTCCTTAAGGAGGTAGGAAGAGACTTTGGGCCAAATCCTACAGTACTTTGCTAGTTCATATTATCCAGATCCTTTGTGCTTCTACACAATCCTGCAATGACTACACAATTCGTCTTAGTTTCTTCATGTTTTCTGATGTTTCCTTCACTAACATTTACCATTTTGAGTATTCTCCTAAAGCATATTTAGTGGACGCTCTCTCCTTTTCTTCTCTCCTTTCCCTTCCCAACTGTAAAATTTTAGGGTGAGTTATTGAAGCCATTTGTAGCTGAATTACATATTCCTACTTTCTATTGCAGCAATGTACATAGACACAGCCATGGTAGGGAAAAAGCTGAGAAACTGTATAGAGGCAGCAAGGCAGCACACTGGTGTACTCAGCTCTGAGGTAATTTCACAGGCATATCTGAATATAGGAGGCCTGTGGGGGGGCTCTAAGGATGTTGCAAAAACAGTGGGTTTTCCTCTGTTGTGTAAAAAAGTATCACACAGCATTTTTCACTATTCCTCAGAGTTTTGCTGGCAGATAATATTTGGCATCCCTTTCTCAGGGGGAAAATCACCATGAGGTCAGCACCTTTCTCGAAGGTGGGTTACAGTGTTTGTAGTAAAGTACTATTCTACTTGTCTCTTTCTTTTTACTTTTCCTTTGAGAAAACCATCATTCTTCCTTACTGTTCACGCTAGACCGTATGTCCACTAACTCATGCCTGAAGCCTCACCTCTAGGGTTCAGGGTTTTCAAGAGGATCTGTGTGATAGGGTCCAGAATACTTATTTAGGTACATAAATAAATGGTATGTGAATTTCAGAAATAAAAAGCTTCTGCATTTTCCAGCACTATTTAAAAATTTGACTATTTAAAATCTAGAGCAGAACAGTACAGTAAGTAATAACGACAGTGAGCAATTTTTAACATTTTTCCTTACAGAAGCATTGGGAATGTGTGTGAGCAATGGATATATGTGTTCCCTTCTGCACAGCAGTTTGTCAAGGAATGATAAAATCAAGATTATTGTAGAGTTTTCTATTGTCTGTGCCACATCCTGACCCATCTACTGTATTTAGAACATACTACTTTTACATTTGTATATTGACAGCTCATTGTTCAATGATGCCAGCCTCAAGAGAAAGTTTAAGGTTAATTTACAGAATCCTGATGCCACTCAGAGGAAGAGCAATTTTGCAAAAAAACGGGGCAGTCTATCATGATAGACTGTGCCTACTTTGAGTACTACTGTATTGCTAGAAACTGTAGAATTTCAAAACGAAATTTTGTATTTGCTAGCATACTGTCCAAAAATAGAAATATAGTCACTCTGATTTCGGTTCTCTGACTAGGCAGTGAATGCCTTTTTTCTGTATGATGCAGAAACAAGTAATGGACTTACAGTTCCTAACCTCTGTATATTCATATCTGCACACAGAAGGGATGATATTTGGCTAAATACATTTTAGAATTGTTCTCAAATTAGAATTCTTGGCTTTTACCTAAAAAAAACTATAGTTGTTGCAGAGATGGGTAAAAACATTTGATTAATTTCAGAGATATGTTTTCTTTCTGTGGATGTATGTTAGAGGAACTGAAAAGTTATGTATAAATAAAATAGGGAAGACAGGCTTTTCCATGTTGACTTTAATACTTGGTTCACAAACAATGTTACTCTTGGAACTGCCTGTTATGCAGCACACTGTTAAGTTTCTTGAACTGTTTTAGACTTCTGTTCTATCAGAATCCTATGGGAAAGTTTTCTACTGTTCTTTCTGTGAAAGGTTTGGGTGTATTGATACTGGTTATGTCTCCTCTCTGTCCATATTAATTAGAAATATTTCTTTATCAATTTACACACTTTTTTCCTTTTTTTTTTAAGGTAGCATTATTATGCCATCCTGACTTTATTATTGGTAAAAATCCACATGGCATCTTAAGGAAGAGAAGATTTGAATTGTTCCTGTAATTTCTCATCTAGTGTTTGCAAATTTCAGTGCCTGTGAGATGCATTCAGCATCACAGGACTGTCAGCTGAACCTCAGATTGATGTCACATTTTCCTGGCACCAAACATGCCACTCTGCATGTTGAGGAATCACAAGGAAAGACAGTAAGCACTTGAGGATTATTAGAATATGTAAATGGGGTGTGAACTGGAAAGGATGACTAAGAGTTCAGGATTCTGAATATAGAGATTGTGAAAGCAGGCAAATGGACCAATGTGGTGGTGCATTCCCCATTTTCTCCTTTCCAGGCTGCAGTGTGAGCTGAGAAAATGCTTGTTAGGCCTCCTCCTCCTTAGGCCTCCTCCTTGAAAACACCACCTGGGCTCAGCTCCTTCTGAGCTTATCAAAAAACACAGTCTGGTCTCAGGAACTCCTAACGAGCTTCTGTTTTTCTCGTCACGAGCCTTGGTGAATATTTCTCTGGCCTGAATGGCATAACTTTCTTATGCTCACACTTTTAAAGGAAGTGCCGACCCCAGCTGTGGCCAGGCTGAAACATTGTGACTACAGCCCGCTCTCCTGTGACCCTCTACACAGCGGGCCAGGGTGGGGCCCCTTGAGCGCTCCTGCCACCGCAGCGGCCTGAGAGCAGCCATGTCCCTCTGAGGGGGCCCCTCAGAGCCAGCAAATCCTCGGGTTTGCTGTACCCAGAGGGTCAGTGAGCCACAACGTGTCCTGGGCTGATCCCCTCACTCCTCGAGGCCCGATCCTTCGCCTGTCAGGAGATGTGAAACATTTAAAATATTTTCACCGACCTCTGAGGGGACTTTTTCCACAGGCACCTGATCTTGCCCTGGCTGTTTCCGTCTGTGTGCATACCCTTTGCTCATATGCTATAACAAATCTGGAAGTTGAGTTATAGTTATGAATTAGGCTAAATGCTGTTAAGTGCTTTTTCTCTGTTATATTGTTAAGGTTAAATATAAATTAAGTTATGAGATAAGTACTGTTAAATTTCAGTGTTGTTAAGCTTTAGGCCGCATTCCTTTTCATCCTTGTTTATACTGTCTTTACACACAGACACACACACACATCTCCCCAGGTAGTTTCATTTAATTTCTGCTTTGATTGCCTGGATTTTGTTTGGTGTTGTTGCTTGCTTTCGCTGTTGTGCCTTAGTTGCCCCTTGTAGTTAGAGGGAATCTTGCCAACAAGTCTGTTGTGTGTTGTAGTTTAACATGAAATCTGACTTTTGCTCATACCCTTGCTGGTGATTTTTTGAGCGATCTCAAGCACACATGTTCGGGACAACCAATTAACCTTTAACCTTGTAAACCACAAAAAATATTTTGTTTTGAATTTCTTTGAATTCTCAAAATTGTTTCAGCAGTAGTAGGTCTTATCAAAACTGTTGTGACTACATATATGTTCGAGTTAACATCTCTGTTTTGTGGTCCACCAGCTATATTCTGCTAATTTTGGGATGGCTAGTAATTGCAAAGAAAGATGTACAGCCAAGCCCAATATATAAAGATCTGGATACAGTTCACTAATTACCTAGAGTAGTTGGATAAATCTCTTGGATGCAACCTGACATTAAAAGAATTTTCTTTATAATGAGCTAGAGAGGATTTGAAATAATTTCTTCAATTCAGGATAAGTTATATTTAGTGAATAATTTTCCTTTTTCACACAGAATTTAATCCAGCATTAGTATATTACTGACAGAGACAAGCTGAAAGCTCCTTCCAAAGGAAAATACTTTTTATGGTGATCTTTCCCAGCTGTTCAAAATAGATTTTCTTATAGTTTCCTGATAAAGACTCTTCTTGCAAGAATTTTTTCCTGTTCTAAACTTTTTCCTTCCTAGCAGACATCTGTTCTTCCTTATTGTGTACTATGCTCCTCTATTCTCACAGTTCAAACAAAAGTACAAGCACTGGATTTTTCTTGTGATTCCTTTCTATGTAACCAAGAAATTGCATAGCTTTATGATTCTGCACAATGTGGAAGCATTTGCTCTCTGTCTTCAGTATGGGGGATTAATTTACAGCCAGTCTGACCCAACAGAGCTGAAAAGTCTGTCATAGACATAGAAAGAGAAAAGGGAAAACCTACATTGTTCTTTCTGTGTTGAAATATGTAGAACCTCTAAGCAGGGGAAATACTTTCTTTATCCCTTTCTTTTGGGGGTGGTCCCCGCATCCCTAGAGCCCTTGTGAGGGAGTCACATCTTGGAGAGCAGAATCACAAAACTGTAGAATGGGTTGAAAATTACCTTAACCACCATCTAGTTCCAACCTCCCTGCCTGCCATGGACAGGGATGTGGGTCTCATTTTAGTCTCCTAAGCTGCTGCTGGTTTTCTTGGGCAGCAGTAAGCCCTGTTGAAGAGATTTTTTTTTCTCAAAACAGGCCAAGGAAGGAATTCTAAACAACCTATATACCTGGTGTTTTTCCTAGCTTGTTTACATGAGGCTTGGAGAGAAGTGTTGTTTCTAATTAGCCAACCATGGTAATGGGGTGTTGAACAAATCATGTCCAGCTGAGTCAGAACCCTATAAAAAGGGTTCATTTGTTTAATAAACTAGATTCAGCCTTTTAAGAATTGTGGAGTCTGTGTCAGTCTTTCCATGTCCAACAGCGACACAGGGATGCAATTTGCTAGATCACTTTGCTCAGAGCTCCATCTAACCTGGCCTTGCACAGCTCTGGGGATGGGGCATAATGAATGCAGCAGAATGAGGTACAGAGTTTTCCATAGCTGGTTTGTACTTCTGGAATGTACTCAGCTGCTCACCTTTCACTGGAATGATGTCGATAATCACACTCATAAGTAGATTTTACTCTGGTAAATAATGATATCTCCCATCATCCTGGTGAATCCAACAACTCCCACAGGTTCCATTCCCCCACACCTCCAGGGAGAGCCCGCAGCCAACTGAGGGGGCTCCTGCTGTTGTGGGAACCAGGGGTCTAAAGCACCATGGTTGGAAGTTCTGACCTGCAAGTACCTTACTTGGCCATAGGCAAAGACCTCCTTGATATTAAAAACAGGTTCATCCCTGGTGGGAAATACAATCCTGGTGAAGGGAAAGGTATTTCCAAAGAGATCTGGAGACATCATCCTTCTAAACCAGGCAAACTGGGTAAAACTGGACAAAGGGGAGAACTGTGGAGTCATTACTTACTAGTACTCATTTTTTCACTGTGTTTATTAGAGAGCAGAAAGTAGAAAAAGTAAAAATTTTTTATTTTGTTGGTGGATGATGACAGGGACAGCCTGTGCTATTGTGCAAAGCCAAATAATGGCATGTTCTTTCTCTCCTCTTTACTTTCACCAGAGTTTTCCTTGTGTTTTACAAAATACTAAACTTAAAAAATGGCACTGTGATACTGTGCAAGCAAAGAAAAGCATGGGGCTTTAGATGGGTTGCATTTATGCAATTCTCAGGATGCTGGCAGTTCAAATATTGAAACGTAAATAATTAACATATAAGAAAATAAAATAAACCACAATAATTTGGAAATCCAGGCACAGTCTTTTTGGGATTTATCTCACAAATTCCAGTCCCAAAATGGGATTGCTGGAATAAGAGATTTTCAGACTGCCAAAGCTATATTACACATAGCTCTGACTCTTATCATACTAATTATTCACACTGACAACAATATCCTATACCCTATAAAAGCAAGGGAGAATGTTTTTCATGGAATATTCTGAGGAGCTGACCTATATAATGTAGTTTTTCTCCATCTTTATTGTCAATGGTACCACTCCTTAGAAGTGCTTGAGACATTTGGATGAACAATTGAGAAGAAGAACAAGAAAGCTTAACCACCTAACCAGGAAAAAAGCCTCACTACGTAACCATGAGTCTTCTGGAACAGGGCACCCACAAGATAGATGGTAAGCTCTTAAATGTTGTTCCATAACTTTTAATATTGATATTTGATGTGGGATAGAGCTAAGAAAAGAAGAAACCTTTAATAAATAAGAGCATTTGAAAATGGATAAAATGTTTGTTAATTCTGACTGCTGATTTTGAGAGCAGATGTAAAGCTTGTTTTCTGTGTGTGCTGAATAGACGCAAGCTGCAGGTCTTAACACTAAAAGCTAACTACTAATTAAAAAGAATTCTGCAATCTACCACTGCATTTTCCAGCAATAAAGTGTCTTAAATTCCCTGTTGTCAGTGGTAACTTATTTTTATTGCAACCTAATAAGGTCAGGGCTTGGTTACCATGACTCTTCCTACTACAAAATCATTGTCAACAATCATAGCACAAAATTATTTGTGAAGTCCCTTCATTTAATCAGCACACTCAAATGGAGAGCAAAGCTCTGCAGCCATGAAAACAGGTTTTGAAGCATTGTTGAGCAGAACTCTGATGAAAACCATTGATCTTCTGTTTCTAAAAGAAAAAGAAAGATCTTTTTGAAGATAAATGCAGGTAATTTATAAGGTATTTATAAGGTAACTAAATAACATCCAGCACAGCACTGGATGTTATTTAGTTATTCTCCTGCTCTTAGGTGAGAAGTATTCTAATCAGGTTTTGGTTTGGAGTCACTCATTTTGGGTTTGTCCTGCTTCCACTAATCTGGAACATGTTTCTTTGAAATTCTGAGCATGCCCGACTCGATTGTAAAGACGTCTGTTATATTAAGCATCACAAAAATAAAAAAGCAGCACACAAATTTCTTAGTACAACAGCTTCCAAAGGTGTTAATGATAGGTTCTGGTGTTGTGAAGATGGAAGAGAAGATATGTTGTCATAAAATTGATGCCTTAGGATTTTAGCTTTTATATTTTCCATATATTTGTAATCCTGCAATTCTTTAGTGTATAACTCTAACTCCATATAGAGTTTTAGCTACTGCTTTCCCATTTTAGTCAGACAAAACAATTTGTCTCTAGGCCTAGGAATCAAGGACAACTCACTGTCTCAGGCCCCAAGAAATGTAAACAAAGGTGAGTTGGTGAGGAGCAAACTTGGGGTAAATGACTTCATTACCTGAAGCTGTAATTGGGAGATTAACTCCCAATATGCAAATAAACCAAGCTTATAAAAGTGTTAAAACCTATGATTCATCTATGATTCATTCTTAAGGTACCTGAAGGCCCCTCAATAAATATAACCACTTTTTATTCTCTTAATTTTGTTTGGCCTCTGTTTTAGGTAGCCTAAAAGGCATCAAAATTTGTGCTAAGACTTAAGAGTGTCCTCATCCCTTTTATTTTAATAAGAGCTAGTATAAGTATATAAAATATTAGAATAATTAACTGCCATGCAGAATTAATTACTTCTTGTAAAATTTAAATATCTGAGAGGTTTTTTTCCTTTTTTATTTCCTGAAAAACATCTTGACGGACAATACTCAAAAGAAGCTGTTTGTGTGTCCTGTCAGTGACAGTCTTTGCTCTTGCTGTGGTGACTAGATTTGAAAATTGAGAATGGAGCAGTTCAGGACACACACTGCAAAAGGTCAGGCAAAAAAAAAAAATCTATCTGTAACAATTACTTTTGCAATTGCTCATTTGCTTGCACACTTGTCTTTTGTGGCTAAGGTTATAAAAACCCTGTGTCAGTGCTGATGGTGTATGTGCAGTGGTGGCAGGAGACAGAACAGCCTGTGACATTTTCATACATGCGTGGCAGATGCAGCCGTAATACCTGTAAGAATCAGGGAGCACTGGTCCACAACAAACTTGTTCCCCAGTGACAGAAGTGAGTTAAGCTCTTCCCAGTTTAGAGGTGACATTTAGGGTGGACCAGTGTTTGCTCCTTAAGCTGGAGAGTTCTTCCAGCATAAGAAATACAACAGGGCATTCAGGAGACCTTGCAGCCTTTCAATATGATAAATCAAGGTTTGATTTTCTTTGCAGAACCTGTATGTGGTCAGTCTGTGCCTTCTCCCTGCAATTTTAAGTCTGTAGGGCAAATATGTGCAAGCCAAAGTTGTACATATGAAAGAGACAGAGCATATACAAAGCATGCTGCAGGCAGAGCTTTGAATTTAAAATCTGCGAGTTCAGAGTTGAAGCCCAGGTGTGCTGGTTGTTGTCTCAGTAGATGCAGCTCTTTTCAATTAAGTTTATAAGCAAGTATAACTTGTTACGTCATTAAAAGTGCCTAAAGAGTTTCTCACTCCATGGAGGTATGCTGGATACTGTTTGACTGGATGCTATCCTTTAAATTCCTCTGTGGTTGCCTTTTCTTGTTTGTTTATTGTTTGAGGGTTTTTGTTTAGTTTTTTGTTTATGTTCCTCTCACATCCTCTTCGGTGTTTCAAGAACACAGTTGGATTCCTAGAATGAATGTGCTTGAGGATTTTTCAGGTAATCCAACAGAAGAAGAGGAAAAAAATTTGTTTCTTCTGTATTTCGTTCATCCGGACTTAACACAGTAGTATTTTCTTTCTTTTTCTTTTAAAGTTTTAAAAAGAAAAGCAAGTCCAAATTACAGATATTTGCTAGTACCTTGGAATAAATTGCAAGGTAAAATAACAATTAATCTGCTTGATAAATTCCTGGTCTGTTGAGTGTGGAGAGATCCATATTCTCCTGCTTCTGTATATCAAAAGCACTGAAGAGTATGAATCACTCCACTGTATTTCATGGCCCTTGAGAGATACTAGCACATTTGTGAAAAATTACCAGGTTTTATGGAACCCAGCTCTGACTAGTGAATGTGTGATGATTCTACAGAACTTACAGTCATAATTGTATCCACCTGTATATCTTATGAATTAATTTTAAAATGACAAATGTTCAAAACAAAATTGGAACATTTTTGAAGGGGCAAAACCAAGTCAGACCATTCCTGAGAGTCTTCACCTTTGAGATTTTAAAACACTGCCTTTACGACTGTTTTTGTTCAACAACAGTCCTTTAAAGTCGGGGCAGTGACAGGAGCTGTGGGTAACAAGGGCTCAGGAGCCTGAAGCTCAACACCACACACCACTAT
>WAAE01019566.1:0-40133 GCA_013400495.1 Nicator chloris | reverse complement strand
ACAAAAAACCAACCAACCAAACAAAAAAGCCCCTAAAACTAAAACCCAAACAATGGCATTGGGAAAGAACTTTTAGACTGAAGTAGGCATTTTTCAGATCAGATCTAGCACTCATGGCACTCCTTTTGTTCAAAGCTTATATCATCTGTGGCTCCCCCTAGGCACAGTCTAAAATCCATTTCATGGTGTGTAGATGCTGAGAACTGCTTCTCACCATGCAAACCTCCAGACTGCTGTGCTCAGCAGAACTCTGGCTGCTCCCTCGTCAAGCATTTTGCTTTGCTGGCTGTCGTGTACAACTGCATCCTGAGCTGTTATTTCCTTTCATGACAGACATGAGCAGACACAAAATGGAGTGCAAGGTGGAAAAGTACACATAAGTAATAGACAGTTGCTACTCAATGATGCCTTTGGTAATTTGGTCTCTGTTGATCTGAGACATGTCAGTGCCAGTAGATGAGATGTTCATGTGTTCCACATGAAGGGAAACATCTCTAGTCTTTTTCTTTTGGACTTTTCTGCAGTAAACCACTATATGTAATATATATCTTATAGATAAATTGGTTTGCAGTTAGTCATATGTGTATTACTGGAGGATGGAAGGTGATTCTGGGATCCTATAGTCACATCTGAAGCACAGCCACCCCAGAGGTGTGAGGCAGGACAGCACTGACCTGTTCCAGTGAAACCTTTCCAATGAAACCACACAGCAGCTGCACATCTGAGAAACAGCAAACTTTTGAAACCCTGTGGAAATTCTTCTACCACTACACTAAAGTATAGTTATATAAGTTATCATCAGACCAGGGACTCCTCATGATATCACAGCAATGCCCATCAGAAAGAGGATGGGACAGAATCCTCTGTGCAAAAAGAGAGGAGAGTTTGAGACTGTCTCCCTGCCCCCTGCACTGGTCTTATTCCCTGAGCTGTGCAGATGTGAATCAGAGAGTTGCAGGTCTGCACTGCTACTCCTGGCCCAAATCTGCTTTGAAGATTTTTACCATCTTAGAGGAAGATCTCAGCCACATTTCTTTAGTATGTCTATATCCATGAAGATGAGAAACTTTCTAACACTATTTTTTTTCCCAGTTTGCACTGACAGTCAGACAGCTTCAGTCATGATTTTAGTAGGAGGATTAAAGTTTCAACACTGTTCTTAAGCACAGACCAGCCTTTAATACCAGTGAGGCTTGACATGACTTGGTGCTTCAACTCCAATTTTCCTCTGCCTTGCATCATCTCCAGTCATTCAAAATGAATGATGTTAAAACATGCATTTAACAAAAGCCTGTGAACAGATGGGTAAGACTGCCATTTAGCACCAGTTAAACAAATGATGAGGGTTTTGGTTTGATCCATCATCATTTAACAAATCACATTCCTAAAGGCCACATATTCTTTATACCACAAAAAATGCATACAACATTAAATACTTTAATAAACATTAAATATTCTGGCAGGTGGACCTGCTGTAATACATCAACTTTATTTTTACCAAGCCAAATCAAGTTTTCCTGTTTCAGGATAGACTGTATTTCAAATCAGGTTCCCTTTTTAAATAAAAAAATTTAGGAGAAAAATAGTGGGATTGGGGTAGGTTTCTAAATGGATTTTCTAAGTCAACAAAAGAAGATGAGTCTCAATGTGGAAAAAAGGTGAAATATTACCAAAGGCTAACTTTTATCTATTGATATCATCTGGTAGTGCTCAAAGGCTTAGTTGGAATTATGCCAATTTATATACCAGCACGTTGGTATTATATTTGTGATTAGAAAATCA
This sequence comes from Nicator chloris, assembly GCA_013400495.1. Lineage (NCBI taxonomy): Eukaryota > Metazoa > Chordata > Aves > Passeriformes > Pycnonotidae > Nicator > Nicator chloris. Next base: position 38,351 of record WAAE01019566.1, on the reverse strand, counting down.
GAAATATAAATATATATTTCAGTTCCAGGTTAAAAGCAAAATAAAAAAACCCCCCGAGATTCTTTAGATTGTAACATAAGCTGTCACAGAGTTCTGTTTCTCCTTTGAATAGACAACATCAGCAAATCGGACCAAGTATTACGTGTCTTACCGTCGAAATGCCTTTGTCCAGATGAAGTTGCCAAAATATGCATTGCCTAAAGTAAGTGTGCATGCTTTTCTTTCTTTTTGCATTTGTTGTCTTCTCTTTCTACCTAAACTAGTTTTGTTCTGCTCTTTCTCAAACCTCATTATTCTGAGCTCACAATTTCTTCTTGTAAGGATTTTTGAATCCTTATTTTTATTTTGAATACTTATTTTTATTCTGTTAATGTAGTACTCATAAACCATGGAGGGGATAAGGTACAACAGCTTTTGTCATCAGTTACTGCAACAGTTTTTGAGCTTTGCTTCAGTGAGGCAGTGCTGTCCACCCAATATAACAATGGAATGATATAGAACAAGTGTTCTTTCAAGAATCAATTACATTTTAATTCCACATGGAGTTCTCTGGTGTAAGCATGAATATAAGAGAATTTTGTTACGTGGTGGTGCTGTATTTCATTAAAGAATCCCAGTATGGAGTTTGATTGCTCAATGAAATTGCAAGACTTGGTGAGAGGTTCCTTCAGTCTACCATATCTTCCTAGTGATAGGTACTCTATGTTTCCACAGTAAATCAGCAATTAAGCCCAGAAATTTAAATATGGTCTAACTGATGCCGTTGAGTTTTTTGTGCTGCACACAGTGTATTTCCTAACTTTACAGTTAGAAGGCTTCTGCAGTCCTGAAGAGAAATAACTTGGAAGTTTGAAAGACCCATCTGGGTAACACCCTCAGTAACCAGCTCTGGCCTTACAGTTCACCCCAGCCCCAGCAGGAGGCTGATCTCATAAGGGGGTCTCATAAGGCTCCTGCATTTTTATGTGATTCTCTGTGATTCTGTCACTTAGCAGAGAACTTTTCATTGCAAGCCTTGAATTGCACTGCTTTAATTCATTGCTCATCTAATGAAGGACATTAGAGTACAATTTATTTCCCTTTGCTGTTATTGTTATAAACCAAACATGCTAATCTCAGGGGTTTTTATCTTAGATTTTTTTTTTAATGTCAGTATAAATGGTGGTCTGAAGACTTCTCATTTTAAATGTACAACCAGAATATATTACCAGAATCTCAGATCAAATCCTCAGGTATTAGTTGAACAAGAATCTGAAACTTGGGTATGTTCCTAATAGCACTACAGAAATATCTATCTCTCTTTCTCTCTATCTTGTCAAGAAATGTATAGTCAAAGGCAGGTATATAGACCAACCCTTCCACAAAATTATTTCCATGTTTTTCAGGCCTTCAAGGCAGCCTTTATGCTTTCTTGGGAGAAATCATAGTCAGGAAAACAGCAGGAGAATATCCAGCTTTTGAATGTTAAAATATGCCAAACATGAGCATCTCAAGGGACTGCAGCCCGTTGAACCCTGCACTGGGACACAAATAAGCAATTAAGGAGCAAGGGAGGGAAGCAGAGTGTAAACAAGGAGCTTCTGACACATTCATAAAGTGTCAGTCACAATTCCCTGGTATTTCTGTCATATGAAGTCTGGGTTCTTTGAAATAGTTCTGCATCCTCAATCCTTTGCCTTGGAAAATATGGCTTTTGTTTATTTTTCTTTTTTTTTTTTTTCTTACTAAGTGGATTACCCTGGGCCTGACTGAATAAATAAATTAGAAGTTAATGGTTTCATTTTGGATGAAGTCTATAGCTATCTAGGAACAGGTTGACTATGTCATTTTGAAAGGCATGTTTTTGTGCTCTTCCTAGTTCAGGCAATATCCAACAAGAGGAATGAAGTAAATATTATCTCTTCAGCATTTTGACAATGCTTCCAGGAGAAGTTTCTTTGGTATCTGCACAAAACAGAGTTGAAAATTTCAGTAAGAGGGCCTGGAAGCCAGACATAGCTTTAGAACATTAGAATCGTGGTGAATATGAAAGATTTTAACCCTTCCTGATAAAAATACTTTTTTTCTTTTTTTTTAAGTGATTTGGTACCTTCACATTACAACAGAAATTTTACATACTGAAGTAAATAAAAACACAGCTCTTAATTTTTTCACAGTGCTATATTTCAGTGAGAATCATCCAAGTGCTGTAGAATTGGACCATGGAACTTTGCAAAGACACAGGATATCAGCAAAGACACTGGCACGTTAAAAGTACATCTAGAACATGTGACTGTGGAGTTGATTCTTTTATGGTGGTAGGAGATAAACAGAATGGATGAATTTACAAAGGAGTTTTTTTTTAAGATGGATTAAAACTAATAGCTTTTGAAAGATCTGAGTTTCAGAGAGTTTTAAATGTTAGATTTTGCCTAACCAGAAGATGAAGCATGACTGTAACAGGCTATATTTCATTTTTCTCAAAAGCATGAAATGAAGTGTTAAAAAAATCTCTTTCCAAATGGTCTCTGGACAGAATTTTTGAGCAGTGATTGTATACAGGGAAGGAAAACCGTAGCCAAGTCAGAAGATGCTGTAGGCTGGTCAAGAATGTGTCTAACAATGTCAGGACAGCTGTGCCAAATTGCAGCCTCTAGCCTTAGTGAACAGGGCTGGGTTCTTCAGATGTTATTCTTTTGCTGCATAGATTCCTTTCATGATGATTTTGCACATAGAGGTAGAATGAGCAGTTTCAGACTGAATAGTTAGAAAATGGTTTTGAATTTTCCTTTTAATATGAAAAGGTTGGAAATCTGCAAAGAAGTTATTTTTTTTTTTTATATTGTTTACATTTGTGTTTGTATTTGTTCAAATGCATCCCCAAAGAGAAACCCAGAAAACAATAATGTGTCTTTGGGTATACCTACAGTCCTCCTTACTTGTGAATGAAAGGCTGCTAAAAGCAGCTTCCAGCCAAGCTCTACCTCTGCTAAGTTTCTGGGCTCCAGCTCCACAGTGCAGCTGAGATCACCTTTTTGTAACACATCATAGCTCTGTGTGTGTACAGACAGCAGAGCCATTGGGGGCCATCAGGATTCACATAATTTATTTAGCCTTTTTTCTGTGCTGTTGAGAGGTTATTTTCTTTTTCTTTTTTAAACCCCGTGTTTCATACTGACATTGCATGGAATCCCACAGCTGTCTCCTGCATTTGACGAGTGCTGGCTGCTGCCAGGAGGGGTGGTAGCAAATCTGGGTGAGACCACATCAGAGGTTGCTTGTGTGCTCCCCAAAACAGAAGAGGAATTTTTCAAACTGTTGTTTTACAATTGAACTGATTTTTATACTCTATTCCATTTTACCAAGATTGCTTGTTCTGTGCTGCTAAAACTAGATCAGAAGTTCTCCTAGGAACTCCTAGGAAGCAAAAACCAACATCAAGCCAAGAGCAGCACACTGCATTTGTGTCAGCTTGGCTGGTTAGGCATCCAGGAGTGTCCTGGGGATCCAGCAATCCCCCTTGGGCTGTTTTCAGCCTGGAGCAGAGGTTCAGCTGCCACTGCTGGGAGGGCACGTGTGCCCAGGGGCACAGGCTGAAGCCCCAGCCAGACTGACAGCACACCTGTAGTGCACAAATGTTCCCACAGCTCTGATTGCCCTTGCCTTGGGAAGTGCAGCTTGGGGAGGGAGACAGGGAGGAGTACATTGGGTCTGGTCCTTGTTCAGGTATTTGAGTCATGCTCTGATGTGGGTAACAATAAAACTGGGAACTCGTTCATTCTGAGAGTTTAAGCAAAAAAATTGTTAACAAAAAAAAAAAAAACTAACTAAATTTTTGACCAAGCTAAGGAAACTGCTACAAATTATGGCAATTTTACTGTTGCAATTTGGAATCATTTATTTGAGTCCTCTTCCCATCTCTCTTAAATAAATTCTATTGATTATGATCTCCTTTTAAGAACTGATACAAGACATTGATTGATTCTGCATTCATTCATGCCTCCTACAAAATCTTAATTATGCAAGAGCTCTATTGTCTGTTGTACCCTGCTGCAGCTTGGAAAGTTTAGTTCTGAAAAGATATGGTGTGAGAAAAGCTTCTTTCATCTTTTTCAATCTCTGTATGTATTTTCAACCTTGTGAAATAGGCAATAATGTAAATTTTTTCAGGTAACCAAGATAAATTGAAGTATAGGGGAAGAGCAAACAAAATCAAGAAGAAAAAAATCCTATTGCCTTAAGAATTAGGTTGAAGTCTGTACTTTATTCATGGTAATATGAATCTCCTATAGACACCTTTTTATCAGATCCATATATTATTTTTGTTTGATTATCACCTAGTCACCTCAAAGCATGTCCACCTCTTCCTTGCCTCAGTCTGAATACACATCACTGTTTTAACCATAGACTTCTGAAATTGTCTGTATCATTCAATAATAGATATAAGAGGATCCTTAAATGGGCCTATCCATTAACAGCAGAAATGTTAGAAGATTCCTGCAGCCCTTTTGTGTGATGTTCTCTAAGGATTTGGCTGCCTGATGGTTGGCTTGCAAACTGCTGAGTCTATGACAGCTCATTTAGCAAAGGTCTTAGTCTCCCAATACTTTTTGTTCCACTTGGGAAGCCCCTTCACCACCGCTGCCACTCGCCAGCCTGGGAGGCTTTGGCTGAGTTTGTTCCCCTGTACCAGGCAGAAGAGCAGTTTTCAGCTGCAGCTCCATTCTTCTCAAAGTCCATTGGAGTGGCTGTTGAGTAAAGAAGAAAAGGAACAAAGTAGAAATGCAGGTGGCAGTGGCATTTGATGCAGGGGAAATATTCCTTTCCCAGGCAGTGTCACCAGAGCAGCCATTGAACCTGAGCTGTAGCAGCTGTCTGACTTGCTGGTTCTACAAATCCATCTGAGGAGGATTCAAGGAACTGTTCTTTTCCTTACTGTACAACTTATTGATTTCTCTCCATGAACTTTTTTTACTAGGCCAGGCAAAGAAGATTAGGAGGATTATCTTTGGGATATGTGCCATCCAGTTACCTTGACTGTGCCTGAGAGATTACAGGGGTATAAATGTGGTACATCTGGAGGTCAAGACTGAGAGTACAGAGCCTTGAGTGCTTACATCTGTTCCACTACTGATACATTTACTCCTCACCATTCTCTGTTTAATACATTGCTTATTTCATGTTAACATTTTGCTCAACCACAGCATTAAAAGCTTGCAAAGGGGCAGAATTCTGACATCTGACCAAAAATTGCAAGTTTTAAACCCCAAGAATTTCGAGGTTCTCTTTTATCTGCCTTATTGATGGAAGCACCACGGTCCTGCCTGTGTATCATTATACTGGCCTACAGTATTTTCACTGAATGATACCTTCTATGTCCTCAGTACATTGTACACAAAGGAGCACTGACGGGCTGTACAATCTTTGTCATCTTTTATAGACTTCTGTCTTCAGGCTGTAATTATATTTATTTGTGTCATAGAGTTTCTTATCACAGTAATATGGTAAACCATACTGTGCATTTCTTGAATATAAAATTCTGTAAAGTATTTGCAGACTTATAGGCTGGTCAGTTATTGATTGTAGATGGTATGTGACTGTATACAATGGAAACAACTCATTTCTCTTCCCTTTCTCCTTTAAACCTCTTTCCTTCTTTCCTTCTATCCACAACTCCCCCATATCCCAACTCTGTTTAAGAGCTTTGGGCTTTTTGGACAAATTTTTGGTTGGGTGTTCATTCAGCTTTATGTGATAACAGACTTGACTACGTTAATGACTACATTAACAGACTTGACTACATTACATTAATTATGGAAACACTGATCATGTTGGTATCTCTGTTTTAGAAGTAAAGAAATAATTCTCAAGCAGTGTTTTCAGGAATAAATACTTGATTGTGTCTGTGTACTTGCTGGAACAGTTCTTGGATGCCTGTGCTCCAGGTTGTGGCTGAACATGCACAGTTTTTTCAATGCCTTGTGTACACCCTCAGAATCATTTATTTGACAGACCGTGTCTGTCCATGTGATATGGAATTTCTTTGAAGTGGTGCTCATCCTTTGGCACAAGTTGGCCTTCTGTAAATGCCTAATTATTTTGGATATCACTTTGAAACTTTCTTTGTGTTGTTTGTTAATTAAGTTTTCTGCTACTGCTGTAGTATAAACATAACACCTTACTCGTCCCTGAGAGAGCAGGAGTGACATGACCTGTCACTGGATGCCTAACGTAATCATGCCAGATTTTATTATGAAGTCTTTGATCAGGATTCATTTAGCATTTTTTTTGTAGAATAGTAATTCTGATTCACCAGATCTCCAGCTGTCCTTAATTCTAATTCCATAGGCTGCCTTGGACCTATAAGTAGTTAAAAAGATTTTTAGTGATAAATATACATATTTCTGTGCTTAGTGTGGTGTAACATGTTCCAGTGAAGAGGGGAGGATGAAGGAAAAATAGTGACAAAAGAATTTGCAAAATACAGTGCACAAGAAGCACCTTAGTAAACAAAACAGAGAAATCTTGGGGGCTTAGAGGCTTAAAAAAAAAAAAAAGTAGTTTTGGACAATGCATCTCGTAGAACCTCAGAACTGTGCAAAAGCTTACAACCTAAGAAGAGGAGATAAAGGGAGAATACTGGTATTTGAGAATCACATTCTATGGCTGATACCAGCTGACACTGGTGAGCATTGCAAAAACAGAGAGAATGAGAAAAGTGAAAATTACAGGAGCGTGGATACTTGGGTCAGCAAGAGATAGAGCAGAGCAGGCATGGCAGACTTGAGAGGGCAAAAGTAAAGTAGTAGAGATAAGAGAAGGGATGCCCGTGGAGAAATGAGCATACCACAGATGAAACAGCGTGGTTGCTATGGCAAACTGGGGAGAAGGTTCTGCCTTGGGACATCTGGAAGGGCATGGACTCTCATTTCAGCATGGAAGTGAAAGAAAACCACAAGATCTTAAATACTGAATGTATATGAAAATGCAGCCTCGAGATACCAAAAATCTGAACAGAGACAATAAGGAATGTTCCAAATCCTGAAGATCTCTAGCAACAATAAAAAGGGTCTTTATAAATGAATTTGAATAAATTGTGTGTGAATAGCATAATTACAGAAAAATTAGATGATCGGTGGCACTTTGAGTAGCTTGCAAGAGGTCTAGCAAGAAGGCAATTGCTGTAGTCCAAGCGTGAAATCATAAAAGAATAAATGCTTTCCTTGTAGGATTTGCTGAGGTTACAGCCTAAGGTTGTATCTGTGTCCATGCATTAGATAAAGCAGTAGAAATGTGCATTCCCTCCACCAAGAATTTTTTTTCTTCAGACATCATTTCTAGTTAACTCTTAGGTGACAGACAGTAGATTGTGTCTAGCAATATTTGCTGATGTCCCCTCTGCCTGTGCCTCTCACCTCTTGAGCAGTGGGTAGCTGGGATGAAGGAATGGGCTTGGCACACTGACAACCCATCCCCTGCATTTGCCAGTCAATTTCTTTTTAAATTCACCTTTCAGTATAGGAACAGTACAAGAGTGACATGACAATTTACCTTTGTTTTAACTAGATTTTCAGCAGCTTGTGTCATCCAGGATTTTGAAAGATAAGTTGAAGAATTGAGCATGAAATTTGCAGTTTTCCTTATTTTGTCAATTACTTCTCCCAGAGGATTGTATCAAAAAGCACTGGGCAGGAAATGCTGCACAGGACTATTGCAAGGTAGTATAACTGAAGGACTGCTTCGTTTCTTGAGGGAAAAGAAATCACTGTGAAAGGAAAATAGCTGTAAGGCTGAACTGGAAATCTGAAAGCGTAAATTCTGAAAGGAAGGAACAAAGTTCAAGGCAGTGCAAGGGTAATTTCACTTGCTGAGAGTGGGTCCTGTCAAGCTCTTGCCTCAGCAAGGTTGCCAACCAGCAGCCCGAGTGGACAAACATCTTTATTAGTAACAGCCACTGCCAAGAGAAAAGTGAACCCTTATTTGCTGAGTAAACTTTTGCATCCGACCCCTCTTTCCCTCACCTGACCCCTAGAGTCTGCCCAAAATTAATCTCCCTGTCCTTGTGCACTGCACATTTTGGCTCTTTGTGTGTTGCTTCTGATGGCTCAGCTGCTCCTGCCCCACCCTGGGATGGGAAATCCAGAGCAGACCCCGGCCCCCAGCTCTTACCTCTGCCACCAAGGGCCACCTGTGCAACCACTGCCACCTCACCAGGGAAAACATGGAGTGGGAAAGCGTTGGGGCATGGGAAGTGCCTTGCCTACATTCCCTGGAGTTTTGCATTTGTCTGTGGCACTGTATAAATGTTTTATTGTAATAATGTAGATGATAATTTTGCAGAAAGCTCCTGGCTTCATGAAATATTAAGGATTTTCTAGAGGTCTTCACATTAAAAAAAATTGTTTCTTTATTCCTTTTGATTCTGCTTTGCTTCCATCTTTATTATCAGATAGTCATGGGAGCTTTCCATGTGGTATAATGTGGGTTACCAAGCCTCATGTTGCCCTGGTTTAAGGCAGGAGATGAAACATTCTGTACATTAAAGAGGCTTTGAAAAGAACCTGTTGTGATCAGTTGCTGGAATCTCCTATAGACACCTTGCTCAATTCTGCCAGACTCTCTGCTTTGGAGTAAGTTTTCAGTACCCAAAAAAAAAAAAAAAAAAAAAGATAACTATTCCTGGGATGCTAAAGAAAAATCTACTTTACTACAAAGTTCAGATGGAAGCCTTTGGAAACAGCATTGAGTTGTCATTGACAGGAAACTTCACTTAGATTCTTTTGTGTTGAGATGTGTCACATATGCAAAAATACTTTAGACTATTAGTATTTAATAACCCTCCTCTGTTCACATTAAAAACTTTCTGTTTCATTATTTTACTTCTATACCTGTCTTTTGTTAATCTAAGTGCCTCAGTCACTGTGCACACTGCCTACAGTGTCACTGCCATGCTTTGCTGACTACTCAGTGTTTCTGTGTTACTCACACTTTCTTCAATCCTGTCTTGGATTCTTATGAATTTGGTTTATTTGTCTCCTTGAGTTTTACAAAGTTCTTTTCTCAATTTTTTTTTTTAAGCCAATTCATCCTAAAGTTATATTCTGGTAGCTTGACATTCTGGTAGCTTTATTTAATATTCACTCTATTGCCTTAATACTTTTCCAGTAATAAGGTACCAGAACTGAATACAGTATCCCAGTTAAGTACCAAGGTCATGAAGAGTTTACAAGCTTTCAGTCTCTGTGACTTGATGTCATTTCTTACATAGCTCCAACATCTGCCTTTGTGCTGCCATATCGTGTTGCAAACTCATGTCCCTGTATTCTCTTTCCTAAGCTTAGTTCAGGGTTGCTACTTCCTGATTTATTTCTTCTGTTTAATATTAGTGTTAAATTATTTTCCCCAGCTGTGCATTTTTTTTTGTCTGAGACATTTGGAGTGAAGAAGCTGGGAAAACTGAAAGCAAGCTGTAGCAATATCCATGCCTGAAATTCTTGGGAAATGAATGCAGAATGTTGACTCTCCTGTTATTACTGTTGCATATTTAAGTGGTTCTGTAGACATAGATAGACAAATTAATCTAATCTACTATAATGACACATGAGCTGTGTGCATGATAAGTACTAATTCCTGTGTGAACTGCTATACATTATATCTGATCCTCTTTGTGCTATGCTATTTTTTTACCTCATTTTCATTTCTCTATTACTTCTCTATCATTTGAAGATTATTTTTTAGATTAGCTTTGTTAATGTTGTTTCAGTCTTGCATTGACTCTTACCCAGATCTTGGAAAATCAGTCACTTGTTTTTTGGTTATTTTTCCTTTCAAGAGGTCATTTCCTGCTAAAGTCATGTCCAGCTATTGCACATTCATGGTTTTTTCTTCACTAAGGTGATTTGCACTGCAGTCAGAAGGCAGTGAGGAACCACTTTGAAGCAGTGGGATAGCAGCAGCTTTGAAGCATGTTGATTAGTATTATGTTGGGAGATTACTGCTTTTTTATGCATTCAGATGTTTCCCCTCCCCCCCATATTAAACTCTCCTCACCAACATACTGTTTGTAAAACAGAAATTATGTAAAAAATGAGTCATTATGCACCTTATTTTCCTGCAGGATTTACAGATCATCAGTACAGATGAAAACCAGGTGTTTGTGGCTGTCCAGGAGTGGTACCAGACGGACACATACAACCTGTACCAGTCTGACCCACAAGGTGTTTACTACTCCATCTTGCTGGAGAATGTCCGGAGCACGAAGCAGCCAGAAGAGAATGTCCTGATAGATATTCTGGAGGTAGATCTTTATATTTTCCATTATGTGTAGTCTGTGGGGAGAGTTTTTTTCATTATGAATATAATTAATTTTAAATTAATGTATTTTCACAGTTATATGTAAATAAAGTAAAAAGGCTAGGATTTCTCTCTTATTTGTAGCACCTTGTTAGTACTTACATGTTTTCCTGTTACCCTACTGATGTGTTGTGTACTCTAACTAGATTCTTGGAATGGGGTTCTGTGGATGTGTGAATCCAAAACTTGCTATTTTTTTTTAAGATATTGAAAAGTGAATCTGGCAGTAGAATTTATTATTGAAGTAAGAAGTTATGGAGCTGTCTATGCACAGCTCTTTTTCCTCTTAGTGACTCAGTGATGCATTTCCTGACTTAAGAGCAGGACATCTTTTAGCCAGTAGGGTTTTAAGTAGTAATCCTGCAAGCCTTGTGCTAGGTTGTGTCAGCTCTGAAAGGCTAAGAGCCAACAAAATTAGATATTGGACAGCAAATCCACTTGCTTTCAGTATTTGTCTTGTGCCAACAGCATTTTCTGTGAGACAAACTCGGCTGTAAACAAATCTATCTTGCATTTTAACATCAGTGCACTTGGCAAAATAAAAGACTATAGTGTTTTGGAAGAGGATCACAGACTGTTATTATTTCTGTTCCTGTTTAGGAAATGGAATTTCAATGTAATGAATTTCAATGTAATAAGGTGGTGTACATTTGATCTGGTTCTCTTTCTGGCCATTACCAGAACATTAAATTTGTGGAGCTTTGGTCTGACTCATTTTGTCCTGTTACACTTTATTTGCCTGGTGTTAATTTAAAAAAAAAAACAAACAAAACTTTAAAGGTGCACCAGACTTTTTTGGCAAGGGTTTGTAGTAATTCTGGATACAAGACACACACTGACAGAATTGTTAAATGGCTGTAATTAGACTCTTCCAGGTGGAGGAAAATGATAATGTTTTCTTCCTTCTTATCTCCTCCATCTTTGTTCAGCTTTTCCTTTCTAAATGGCTCTAGTAAAACAAAAAGGTCTCTCATTACCAGTGATTATTTTCTAGACTCTACCTTTTTAGAAATGAGGCTTCCTAATGAGTGAAGCTACACATTGTGTGTAGCCACATTCCCACAGGGTGATTTATTGACAGCATTAATTTGCAGCATTTTACTCCTGGTAACCCCTGTGACCAAGCAAAGCTAAAAGGCAGTCAGGTGCAATCTCTACTCCTTGCATCACCTGTAGCATGTAATTTCAGATAAGTTGTACAGAGATGTTACCCCTGGCTATCCTTTTGTCTACACGAATTATTAACTTAATTCAGTTACACTGATTGTTTCATAATTTCCCAGCGTTACTGAGGGCATATTAGATAATGCAATCATAGTTTATTGTGTGCTGGATCAATTTGTAGGGTTCCATTTAGAAGGAAATGTACACATGATAAGGACAATACACATGGAGCCATACAATTCAATTTTTAAAGATATTTTTGAAATTGATTTGCTTTATAGGAGAGCACTGGTGGCTTCTAGATAGCTTGCATGATAAATAATCAGTGCTCATCTTGTTTACTAGAATGGGATTAAGTGCTCATAATGTATGGGTTGTTTACGCAGTGTAAATTTGCTAATAAATAAGACACATATTGCAGACCTTGAAAATGGGATTTTTTTGTCTAATCTGGGTTTTCTTTTCTGGGCATTTTAATGCCAGTGTCTCATCTTGGGAAGGGGAACCTTCAGTGCACCACAGAGACAGTCCTCAGGGGTGGACAATTTCTCTTTCTGCCAGTGTATAATTCTCCTTAAAATTTGTACTCTTCATCTGTGTTATCTTCTGCTGACTCCACTTCATCTTTTACTTGTACATCTGCTATAAAATTTTTAATAGGTGTCTGCCTGTCTGTATTCATTTTCTTTTATATACTTTATCTTTTTTTTGCACCATATTTCTTCTCTTGTTGCACACGTAAAAGGGAATAGTTTCCAAATTGTTTAAAGAAGAGAAGAAAAAAAAAGGTGAAGTAGTAAATGACTGTCCAAAAGGAGCATGCCCTTGAATTATGTGACTGTATACAAGGAGCATGTCCTTGAAATTGTATCAAGTGCAGCCAGTGTGAAGAATTCACAAATTTGACACAGGCATATTTGCAGAATGGGGATACTAATGTAATACCTCTACATTGGTTCCTGCTGTGACTCCTTATGTAGATAAGAGCTACATAAATTGCAGTACACTTTCTTCATGCCTTTTTTCCCCAAACAACAAATTGTGTATATTTAAATTTTAGTCACAAATATATATTATATAGCATTAATTTCTACATTTCAGTAAATGCTGCTAATAAACAGTGTGGGACCATCTGACCTGTGCTTCTTGCTACCAACTAAAGAGAATATTGTTGGGATGGAATATCAGAAATGTAACAAGGAGCAATTAATAAGTCACAGCAGAAAATCTCAGAAAATAATTTTATAAGGTACAAAGTGCTTTTCTAAGAGTACTGGGGAGCAACTATCCCCTGAACTGTTTAAGAAAACAGGTGCTCTGAGAACTAAGCTCCAAGTTCAAAAAAATCAGTGGCAAGGTGCTCTGAATTTCCTCATGTCCGGCTCTCTTGAGTGGCTCCTGGACTGTTCATCAGAGTAACTGAGCATTACACAACGTTGAAATGTCTTTTTTCCCATAGCAGCTTATTTTTAATGTGAATCTTTTCCTTTCTTGATAGAAAGATGCTTATCTTGCAATTTTAGACTAGGGAACTAAGTGAAGGAGTAGAATATACAGAAGAATTTGAGTGCCTTAGCACCACAGTCTCATCCAGGAGGTAGATTTGACACACTTCATTTCCAGTATTTACAGAGTCAGGTGGGTATTTTTATAGGCCACAGGACAAATGAAAGTGCTACAGCAGGGGTGGGATGTTTTGAAAATGCCATTTTTTACACACCATAATTTTGTGTTAGTTATTGGGTTTTAGGCTAATGCACCACTCCGATCATGATATTTCTGAGCTTGCTATGAAGATAGATGCCTGAAACCTGTTTATTATTTCAAGCAGGGTTTATGCCTTTCATTCAAAATACAACTGCTCTGAAGTGCTGGTCGGCTTTTATCTTTTAAAGCAGCAGTGAGGGAAGTTAACTGAGACACTGGAAGAAATGTTTTCATAACCTTTCAATGTTTGATAGATTCAAACACTTATGTCCCATATTCTAGAGAGGAGAAGTTATCCTAGAGCTTGGTTAGATTAGAGATGGGGGTGGGAATGGAGAAAAAATTTAGTCTGACTCTCATTTGATGATTATATGGAATTATTAAATATTCATTATACGAGGGTGTGGGGAGGGGAAAGAGAAGAGAAACAAAAATAATCATGATGCAGCACTGGTTTTACCATCCAGAAATGAAGAGGGAAACCTCAGTTGCAGTCCCTGATCTGATTATTGTTTAAATATTTAATATTGTGTTCACTGGAAGAAAGACATGCACAGAAATTTTACCCCAAGTCTGCCTTCCCACGTAAATATTTGAACTGCCAGGCTTTTCATGGCTGAGCTGTCTGTCAAAGGCAGACTATATAAAAAGTCCCCAGCAAGATTAAAATGCTTTGAAAGTAAAGAAAGCAGGTTCATCATTTATTCCCTTCCTTTCCTTTTCTCACCTGCACTGCAAAGTTGTTGACTTTTATGGTATGTTTGACTTGGAGATGGTTCTGACCTTTCAGCATCCTGGGTAAGTAACCCAACCACAAATGCCTAGGAGTTAAGAAAGAAGGAGCTCATGATGGACTAGAGTATTTAAATGCTTATACAGATTTTTTTTTTAATAGAAACTTATATATATTTACAAGTTCTAGGCTGTTAGCATAACCAGCAGAACATTCTTATTCTCTGTAGATTGGAATCAGTTCCTTCCCATATTTATAAACAGTGAATATCAAATCTGTAGCCCTCTGGTAGGGATGCATTCTTTTCACCTTCAATGCAGACTTCTGCTAAAGGAATGTTAAATGGAGTTAATAACTGGCAGTTGGAAACAGAAAGGAACAGTAAATATTTCAAATGAAAAATAAAAGTTCAGAAGTGCATCGTGTTATCAGGAGGCAAATATTCCTGATCATTCAAAGAGCTGGCTGTCTTGTGCATTTATCTGTAATGAATGGTTCAGGGTTTTTAAGAGTCAGCACCCAAGGAGATGAGCAAGCTGTACTGTACTGGAAATATATATCAGTTTATATATGTTGTCCAGAATTTTTCAAAAATTCAGGAAGTGTCATAAATAATGGCAAGGGAAACAAGAGCACTCTTATGGAAACCTTCACTTTTAATAGAATATCTTATCTCATGCCCTTGGGTGGAATACACATTAATGTGTTAATAACATAAATGTTAGGGCTAGAAGTACACATATTTAGGTATAATTACTGTCAGGTTGCTTCTAAAATGATACCAATTAACTTTAACACTTTGAGTTGTAATAATTTTCTAATAAAGGTTGTTTTGAAATAAAATAACAGCCCAAGAGAAGAGGGTCATTTTTTGCTATTATTTTTTCTCCAGAGGTTAAACAGGTGAAGGGTGGCTAACTGGAGTGTGGAAGTATTTCAGATGCTTGGGATTGTGATTCAGCCCTTAATGTTTCTTCCTCAGATAACCTGCCTGTATTTATTTCCTACAAACAATAAGAATGCCTCCCAATTCAGTGTTATTTTAAAGGATATGATACTGTGTTATGTTATTGTAACCTATTTGTGTGATATTTATATGATATGGACACAGAAATTCAATGTAAAAGTTAGATGGTTGTTAAAACTTGCTTATGTCATTTGTAGAACAGCATTTTAAAGATGTCCATATTTAAAGAATATGGAATATATGCTATCATAATTTTTATGTTTTGCTATATAAGCTATTGTGTTTTGCTATATTAAACATTTGATTTAATTTAATTAGCCTTCTGGCTTGGAGAGAACTGCATATCCTTTTTAAATACATTTAGAAATAAAAATCCGTGTGTAATTGTCCTTGTCTTCCCCCTTTCTCCCTTTCCTCTTATCTTTTTGTCTTCCTCATATTTTTTTTTAAGGTATCATCCACTTTCCTTTCAGTTTCCAGGAGAAAATACCTGAGATCCACAGTTCAGAGCCACAAAAGAGCAGCTTATCAGGGATAATCCTTGTTGAAAAGAATGTGTATGTGCTGGATATTAACTTTTCTTCTCTATGCTTCAGGTCAGAGGTGTAAAAGGAGTCTTTTTGGCCAACCAGAAAATTGATGGGAAAGTTACAACTCTGATAACCTACAACAAAGGCCGTGACTGGGATTTTCTAAACCCTCCAGACATCGATATGAACGGCAAACCCACCAACTGCAAACCTGTAAGTGGCTCTTTTTGGTGTATCCTCCCTCTAAAGTGTGCTAGAATTATCTGCATGGTAAGATGTGTGGTAGTTCCAGCTGCCCAAGAGCTTTGTGCTGAGTTTACCAGCCAAACTAGCAGGCAAATGTGCATAGGGCAGAGTGAGTAGTCAGGGCTTTCTGTTGCACTGCATTTCTTATTTGAGATCACTTTGATACAAGAGGACACATTTCTTGTATGTAACCACACAACCCAGTTCAGAATAATCATGACAGTCATTTTTTGTCTGGAGATATGGGGCACATCATGAGTCAAACAGAGATTACTGTCCTGGTTTGAAAGACAGCTATCTGCCAGAGCCACCCTTGGAATAGAGAATGTAAACCCTCTCCCTCCCTCTGAATTACTATAATTTTGACATTAAGGGGGGCTTTCAGGCAAAGATATAGGAATACCAGTCTTTTACTAGGAATATTACAAAATACAAAGGTAATTTGTACAAGACAAAAAAAACCCAAGCAAACAACAATGAAATAATGCTGGGAACACTGACAGAGTCAGAATACAACCTGACACCCTGTTGGCCAGGGTGTTTCAAGCAGTCCAAAATGTGTCCAAAATGTGTCCTCCTGGAGTAGCAGATGTGGCTCTGTTGGAGTAGAAGATTATCCTGTAGAAGGGTCCAGTGGTGGCAGGATGGATCCAGTCTTCCTCTGGAAGTCCTGGAGAGAAAACCCCTCCCCTGGTGTTCTGAACATGGTGTATTTATGCAGGCTGAAATGCTTGGCATCCCCACGCTGGGTGAAGCGTGTCACAATGGGATGAGCCAATTCTACCAGTGGTACACTGAGCCCTAATGGACCATTCACAGATGATATCTCCCACGAGGCAGGGTGGTGGAAGAGATAAGGCAACCCTGCCTCTCCTGCTTTTGATCAGTTGGCCCATTAACAAAGAAACACCCACCCCTTCCCCCAAGAGACAGAGAAAAAAAAAAATCTCTTCAACAGATGAAACAGAATACACATTTTTTGTTACATGTTGCAACCCAAGACAATTACCAATAATTTTTCCATCTCTTAATATTTTTGTTTTATAATAAACCAAGGTAACCCTTGGTTCCTTGTTAAAGAAAACTCCTAACAATTGCTTGAAAATAAATACCACAGTAACTTGCATAAAATATTCCTTTCTTTTTGTAAGAGGATATTATTTCCGTTTGTTTAGATGTCCCAAGTGCCCAGAGTATTTTGTTACTTGCAAGGCTGTACTGAAAACCTTGTATTTATCTCACTGACTCTCTGCTCCTGGAGACTCAAAGCTCTGCACTGGTGGGCAAAATAAATGCTTGTCGTCCTGCCACTGCCAGAGCTTTACTTCCTCTCCACATGGCAGAAGTGGAGGGCTGGAGCTGCTGGTTCCCTTTCAAAGAGTTCAGGGCTGTGCTGCAAGGTTCCAGCCTGGAGGTGCAGATCAATCTGAGATGAGTGGGACGATGGCAGTGACAGCAGCTCCCAGGCAGTGCTGGCAGCTGGCTCCTGGTAAAGCTCCTGGTCACATTGCTGTGAACAAGGTGACCTTTGAGTGTACTGCACAAAGGGCAAGAAGCAGTAAGTTGCTTAGCAAGGAGACGTGATGTGTCCTAAAGTCATTATGCTATTTTTCATACCACTTTTTTACTAAAAGATGCATTTCAGCCCAAACAATTGTTTTTAATCATAATTTTACTATTTACCCAGGACCAACAAAGATGCAATACTTGTTGCTGTTAGATAACATTTTTAAGCAATTATTCTGTCAGAGGGGGTTTATATAATAATGCTGACTTCCTTGAGTTTGGAAATCCGTTTGATGGGACAGTGGCACACTATGCAGACATGCAGAGATTCTTGTTATAAGGTGAAGACTGATACTTCAGACTGGAACTTGGCTCCACAGGAAACAGCCATTCTTTTTCTTTATGAAGCCATACATTGCTCCCTGTCTGTGCTTTCATTTATTGTAGGAGCATAACAGGTAGCAGTGATTTTTAAAACCTGTTCTCTGCTTCTTGCCCCACAAGCCTGATTGTTACCTTCACCTCCATCTCCGCTGGGCAGACAATCCCTATGTGTCAGGCACAGTGCACACCAAGGACACTGCACCAGGGCTCATAATGGGGGCAGGTAAGTGCATGACATTACTTTTTAAGACCTGAAATGTGGCAGGGCTTCTTTGTCGATCTAGTCTTTGCATTTGTAAGAATACCACGCTACAAACAATGCCAAAATAAGGCTTTCCTGCAGAATAATCACTTATGGAATCTTTTGATCAAACAATTCAATGTAAGTTGATGGAAAGCCCAGAGTTGTGTCTTCTCAGAGAGGTCTGTATCAGTCACCTGGGTGCATCATGCTCTGCTGTGCTGTGCAGCACCTCCTTCCTCATTAGTGTGATGTGGAGGTGTGATGGTGGCTGAAGGATAGCCTGCATTTTTTTCTCTGGAAGTGATGTGTAGGCCCTCCAGCATCATGAATAACCCAGAAAAACTGATGGAAACAGTGGTCAAGCCTTTGTTCTTTAAGCCTGGATACAGATAATTTGTCTTGTAATTTTTATTAATTCCTTTCTGCCTAAAGAGAGATGAATTGAAAGAGGCAAATGTGTCACTGTGTTGGGAGCAATGCTGGTTGTGGCTTCTCCATTATAACTTACATATGGAGTCATGTCACTGTGAAGTGGAATTTAATAAAGGAAATTCCATTGCAGTGTTGAGTACTCATCAAGAAAAATATTCACATAACTCACTTTTGCTTTGTATCTTTGTAATCCATCTATTAATTTTATTTATTCTTCAGTTTCTTTGTTTAAAATTGTCAAAATGTTAACCATTCTAAGAACTTTTAAAAATAGTATTACTTTGTTCTTCTGTTATGCATAATGTTTAGGTGAAATGCACACATGTAGACTTCTCTTTTCATAAAAGTGTATCTGTTTTTAATGAATAATGACTTCTACCTTATCTAACACTAGTCTCTAACAAACAGCTTACTAAGGTGAAAGTTTCCTGAGAATGTCAAGGTGAGAATATTTGGTGTTTAAAGAGAATGACAGCTGCCTGTACTGGCAATCTTCAATATAACTGGAGACTTCAAGTTTTTCTGTAATGTAAAGAGAGTTTAAAGCATTTTACTGGAGACAGACCTACCTGGTGAAATGCTGCTATATTTTTATTGGTACAAATGAGACTAAGAATTTATGCAGTGCTCTTGTAGATAGATTCCTAGTATGTGTTCAGGTCAAACTTTATGAATTCATATGTTTCAAAAAATATCTTCCATTTCAAATGTCTTCTTTTTTCATGAAAGCACTCAAAATGTAGGGTCTTAATTTTAGCCTCATCATATCATGCTTAAATGCCATCCAATAGCAAATTAAGCAGTGAGATTTAATTAGTCCATTATTCCTATTTCATTTTTCTTTCTCTTTGCACTATAATCTGATGTGTTGAACAGATATTTGTTGAGATGTTGGGTTATTTTCTTTTGCTTGGGGTTTGTAGATGTTTTTTAAGTGCACTGTTCTCTGAGACATCATTAGGGAGGATAGGTTGTAGAAGAGTATTTTGCCCTTAATTCCTTTCTAGAATGGGGTGACATTTTATCACTGTGACATTGTCTTACTCTGCCAGGTAGAGAACTTGTCAACAGCTTTCCTCAATGTGATTAGGAGGGAGTGGTTTTCATTGCATCTTGATATCATGAAGAACTGAACTAATATGTTAAATTTGACTTGCTTGTGGAGCAACCAGTAATGTAATGGGAATGCTAGAAGGCATTCTTGCTCAGATGCAAGCCACCTTGCTTTTAGCTGTCTAAAAAGCTGGGAGGAGTGGTGTGAAAGTGGGAAAAATTTGCCCAAGAGAGTGCAATGTGTCCTTTTGCTGGTAGAAAAAACCTTCTGTATCTGAAAACAGAGAAAAGGGATCTATTTTGGAGCCTTAAAAATACTGTAGAGCAACTGCATCCCCTTGCCAAAAGATGACCTGAATCAACTCTGATTTTGACTTGGATTTACATTATTTGGATGCCCAGGTCATCTGGATTCAGTGCATGTGTTCAGTCTTATCTGGCAAACCTGATACCCTTGTAGACTTACACTTCTTATCAGAAATACTTTACATAGAGTGAGCTTGAATTTCCTTTGGCCTGATCTTTGAAACTGATAATCCTATACAAATCAACATAAGTATTAGGTTCTTAGTACATCCAGGAATCAGATTATTTGGGCCACATCACATACTATTGGAATTTTACTGTTAGATTTAGGGAGAACACATCTTCTGGGAATGACTGATGGTATCCATGAATGTCAGTTGATCACAGCATGTCTAGGAATCATCACTGCCTTGTGCTGTAAAAAGCAAAATTATCCTCAGGGTGAAATAGGTAAATAATTGCCAACAGAGAGAGGGAAATATTAATACTCTGGCAAAATGCTGTACAGTGACATTACTAATACAACTGTGTACATTTCTGATAATCAATTTTCAGGACCAGTGAGCAGGTGCTAAGAAGGCCTCTTTGGCATTTGTTGGAAATAGACAATATTTACAAGAAAACCTCCATTAGCCTAAAAAGTAAAGGACATTAAAGAATATTATTTTTTTTTCTGGAAGTGTAACCACGGGGTAGAAATAAGTGATGCAAACAAGTGGATAAGAACTGGAAATATGGTTTCTAAGAATAAGAACCCTATTGATCAAAAAAAAAAAAAATCCCTCTAAAAAGCTGATTTTGGCTTTTTTAGGGAAGCTTATACAAAACAGTTGTTTGTGGTAATGGAAAAGATATTCTGTGATTTAAGTACAGTTTTGATATGGAAAATGCTGGAAAAATCAGAGATCAGAGACTACTGAATATTGTTTTAATTTAAAAAAAGACTAATTAAATCGTGAACTGCATTAACACCTAGAAAGTTGGGAAAACTTAACATCTTCAATAAGGTGTTAAAATTGCGTCTTTTTAAAGTCATATTTACAAATAAAAAATCCCACTCTGTTAAACTTGCATAAATAGTTCTCAGTAATGCATATTTTTAACTTATGTCTCTATATAAATTGTTCAGGCAGAATATTAAATTCTGTAGCTGCATACGAAAGTAGTATTTTAAATAACTGCTTTGCTCTCTTTAAGAAATGCAATAGGATTTTGCATTTACATTTGATTTTTGTGCATTTTAATCTTGGCACCAACTTCTATTTCTCACAGCATCAGCTATGAAATGTGTGTCAATTGATGTGTAAATTTTTACTATAAACTTGCTAAGGGCTTTTCTATGAAAAATGTTTAGAGACGTGTAGCTTTTTCAGGTGCTAGTTTACAATAATTGCCTACATAGCTTCCAATCCAGATGGCAAATCAAGCAAGCAGTAAATTCTGCACATTCACACAAATTGAGGAAGTGCGGGAAAAGTTCTGTTTACTTTTTCTCGTATCAGGGCCAAATATAATTGCATGCATTGTGATGAATTTCTATCATTTTTCACAGAAGTAACATTACTAGGATGCCTCTATTAAAAAAGGATAAGGGGAAAGGGAGATGATTGAGCATTTCCCAGTACATTTTGGAGTGAACATCCTGAAATTCCTTTAAATTTTTGTAAAATGCCTCAATTCTGATTCCCCACTCCCACATCTGAACACCTCTTCAGCTTGCCAGGCAAAACTGTGTGTCTGGGAGATTTAAATACAAATTGGTTGTATGTTTGTTCTGTACTGTGACTACAAGATTGCAAACCATGAAATTTTAGCTTATTGTGCACGGCCTGAAGGCATCTTACAACTGTATTAATTACCAGTAATCCAGGCAAGGCACATCTCTCTTTCTCAAGTAGGTGTCTGCCTGTATGGTAAATTTAAGTGGCTGGAAAAGATTTTTCATATTAGAAGGATTATCTAAGCATTGCATATGGGGATTATTTCTTCTTACTGTAAACATGTCCAAAGTCACATATAAAAATATGGGAAAACACAGTGATAACTAGCACTTAAAACATGTAAATTGATGGTAAATTTTAAATGAAGTAATCTTCCATATTTTTTGTGACCCAGTAAGAACCTGCCAAAATGCCTGACTCTCTTGAGATCCTTATTGAGAGCTGTGTTTCTCACAGCTATACCACCTTTCCAGAGAACTTTGCTGGCCACAAGGCATCACTGAAAAACATTGCTTTCTTTTAGATCCCTGTGCTACCATCTGCTAAACTGTTGTGTGCAAAGTTACAGAGAGCTTGGAGAACTATGTTGAACGGTAGTCAGTGCCTCTGTATTCCAGATTTTGGTGCTGCCACCCTTGCAAGGATGGAACACGTGATTTTATGCAGTTACTTAAAATCAGCCTTTATTCAGGACAAGTGAAAAAGCAAAAGAAGATTTCATGTATCCCAGAGCACAGTTTGAAAAGGTTTCTAAGAATGCAAGTAACGGAAATCAATAATGACTCCTCAAAAACTAAAAATGCAGGCCAAAATGTTTCCTTTTGCTTCCTGAATAGAAGCAGTGTCAGAACATAACAGCAGAGCAAAACTCTCTCAGGCCCAGTCCATCTAGCACAGTATCCTGGCTGTGCTGGTGGCAAAAGCCTTTGGGAGAGTGTTTAAGGACAAGTCAGGTGTATTTCATTCCCCAGGCATTGGAGAAGACACACACAAGAGTCATTTAGTTACAAAAAGAGTACAAAATACTGTAAGACAAACTTTAGGAATTTTTGTATTACATACAAAACTTCATGAAACTGGATGACAAACACTCTGTGTCGTGTCAGAGGAGTTTTCAGAGCACTCAGATCAAAGTCATGTCAGAATGGTACCATTTGTAGCTGTGGCCAATATAGCCTTGGCATGGTTTAAGTTCAGCCAGCAACTCAGCATCACACAGCTCCTTTCTCACTTCCCCTCCAAGAGAATGGGGGAAGAGAATTGAGAGGGTAAAAGTTAGGATATTCATGGATTGAGATAAGAGCAGCTTAATAACTGAAATAAAGTAATAATAATAAATTGTAATGAAATGAGAAAGGACAGAGAGAAGTAAAACCCGAGAAAGAGAAGTGATGTAAAAGAAAACAGTTGCTCACCTCCAACCACCTGGTGCCCAGCCTGTCCCTGAGCAATGCCCCTACACCAGCTTCTCTCCCAATTTATTGCTGAACATGATCACATATGGCCTGGAATATCCCCAGGTCAGCTGGGGTCAGTTGTGCTGGCTGTGCCCATTTCCAATTCCTTGTGCACTCTCTACCCCATCTCTGGTGCAGTGGGGTAAGGAGAAGAAAAGGCCTTTCTGTGTAGGCACTGCCCAGCAGTACTGAAAACATCTTTGTATTGTCATCAACACCTTTTTCAGTACAAGTACAAAACACAGCCCTGTACCAGGTGCTGTGAAGAAAATTCTCTACCACAGCCCCAAACAGCACATGCCTGCAGCTGATTACCTGTTCCTGTTGCAGTAACTTTTTCAGTATGAACCTGAGTTGCCTGCTGTTTATTAGATTACATTTACTTCTTCCCCCAGACAGATTTTGCGATCTAACACAGACCCACTAAAATGATAGAAAAGTTTCTGTGCTATAGAGGCACAACTGAGGAGTTACTGCAGATATTTACAGCTGTAATAAGAAGCACAGATTTTGGCGTGACCCACCAGGCAAAGTAGCACACTGATATTTGGGGCTTGTGGTACAGTCCAAACACTTCTGGAATGTTGGGAATTGTACTTAAACATTGCTGGCTTCCAGTCCTGGGCTGAGCAGAGTTGTTGCTTTCTCACCTTCTTGTGTCACTTGATCACTGTGTTAGTTGTGCTCACCTGTTATGGGCTGCCACACTGACTGAAGTACCACTTACCAAATAGATTTTATAATTCTCCTCAGATATGTGATGGAAAGGCTCAGGATTTCTCAGTTCCGCTTTGAGTGCTGCTGTGGCTTTGCAGTTGTTTGTTTGCAGTGTTCTTAATGTCAGGATTTTTTGCATTTCATTTGATGTGAATGGGAGCTGTTGTAAAGGGGTTTATGGGCTGCCGGTACACACACTGTATTAAGTTAGCTGGCTTATCCGTAACACAACACTCTGCAAGGTAACTAGAGCCTAAAATTATGCACTTTATTTTAAATCACAAAAAGAACAAAATGCTCCAAATCTTTGAAGTTATTTTTTTATTAGCATATTGAAAAATAAAGTTAAAACAATGTAACTTTTTCACTAGAGAAAACTCACAATTCTTGTGTCACACATGTTAAATAGAAAGCTTTGCTAGTAAAAGTGGAGGGGAGTTCACTTAGATCTTTGAAGGACTTGGTTTTATTCCAGTTCTACTCTTTCAGGCTAACAGCTTTCAGAGTGACTTTTCTGTGGTTTGTAAAACTTACGCGTCACTGTGTGTTCCTGTGGAAATTTCCCTCTGTCTGTCACGTCTCAGGTTTGGCTGCATGGGTGCTTCCCACTGCACTTTGCAGGAGCCTGCCTGTCTCCCCAGCTTTCCTTCTTTTGGCCTCGCCTGCCTTTTCTTTCTGAATCCACTGACACTCTTTTTCAGCAAGCCATGGTCTGTGGTACTCACAGAGCAGACTCCAGCTGCACTGAGACGTTTTATCCTTCCTTACAGAAAGGTGGTGGGGTTTGTTTGTTTGTTTTGAATGCTTGAAGACTTCATTTACAAAGTTTGCAAAATCATGTCATATAGTAGTGTGTCCCAAAAAATCTGGAAGTATTTAAATGACAGCCTTCATTAATGACACAATTAAACATTGTCAGCAATCAGTAGGTCCTGCATGCACCACTTCTGGGCTTCCACCCTTGGCCCATGGATGGACTGTTTTCAAATGTCAAACATCACTGAAGTCCTTTTTTTCCAGAGCAGTGTCCCAGATTCTGTTTCTGTTGGCATCAGTTGTTGTTTAGGCAGAATGAAAAGTCTCTGGAATTATAACTGAGCCCACTAACTCCTTTTGCTCTTTTACCAAGAAAAGACAGTAAAGGTAAAATCAGAACTAGGAGAAGTCATGTCCGTCTTTTAACAGAGCTGCAATTACAACGCTGTTGCTAAAATCATTACTAAATCAGCTGGATAGAAAAGGCTTTTTAATGAAGCACAAGTAGATGCTGTTTAGTTTACAGACTAATTTTCCATTAGCAGGGCAATTTACCACTGAATTCTTTGAAGTGCAGATCCCTAGCAATGCTCAAAATAAAGACCTACTCATGCAAGTAGAACTCAGTAAGTGGTGAAAAGAGGTGGAATAAACAGCATTTAGTCAGGAGCAAAACTAACACTGCATTCATTAAAGTTATCTGTGTATAGAAGAGTGTAGACTGACAGCAGTATATTAGATTCTAGCAAGCAAATAAATATTTCTTTTTTCATCTCTCCTATAGAAAATACTCTGTGATTAACTGCAGAAACACAAGAACATACCCATTTGCAGGTGATATAGCAGTGAAAAGCATAACAGAGGAAAGTAAGAATAGCAAAAGAAATGTATTTTTTATACACAGTTAATCAAAACTTCCTTCCGTTCCTTCAGCCCTGAGAAGGCAATTTCTCATTCATATCTCCTTCTAGTGGTCAGATTAATCTTAAAGCTGTATTTGGAGAGAAAATATAACTGAATTAATGTGCAAAGCTTTCCTTTTGGAACTATTTCATTTGGTTATATTCATGGGAGGAGTAGGTTAGATATCAAGGTTTTTCACTCAGAGGGTGATCGAGCTTTGGAACAGGTTCCCCAGGGAAAGGGTCACAGCATCAAGCCTGCCTGAGTTCAAGAAGCATTTGGACAATGCTCTCAGGCACATGGTGTGATTCTTGAGGGTGTCCTGTGGAGGGCCAGGAGATGGATTCAATGATCTTGATGGGTGCCTTCCAACTCAACATATTATGTGATTCTATGACCAACTAAATCTGTGCTGAATTATCTGATAAATGAGTGTGCAGTGTGTTGGAAAGGTGAAAACCCAAGAAAAAACCCAGGAATGTGAAGTGGCATCTTATGAACTCTTAGGTGCAATTTAAAGGAATTAACTGACTCCTATATATCTCTAATTCAATATAAATATTCCAATCCTGTCCAGGATGCATTAGGGTTAAATGATGTAGAGTTACCCTGTTAAAGAGTGGAGCACATGGAATCATGATGGTCTAAATAGAGTGTGTGTTTTGGGCAGTGACTGCTGCCGTTCCTCTTGGGAACCTTTCAGCACCTGTAAGCACACTCTGCATAAACAGATCTGGTTTTGTGGTTAAAAACCAGCTATTTATATAACGCACAAGTGAAATTTCATAGTGCTATTCTAGTCTCAAGTGCTTTCTTTCATTGTCTCTTCTGCTTAAGAGGATCTGATAATTTTCATCTTATTTCTACTGTGAAAACATGCAAACCATATATTTCAGTCAAAATCCCCAGGAGGATATAATTTGCAAGGAATATTGTGCCATAAATGATTCTTCCTAAAACTGCCTGGTGGTTTAATAATTTGCTATTTGAAATACTGCATGTTTAGAAGATGGACATCTCTGTATTTGGGTCTGCATCTGCTATCATCTTCCCCAAGTTTAACACTTCCGTGAACTTTGCAGGAACCTGAATTCTCCTCAGTGTTATTTGTCAAAATATTCAGTTACTTTCTGGTTAATATTTAGGTAAATCAAATAATTCTGCTTTCAATTCTTTTGTATTTACTCTTTTTCAAAAGCCCTGTCCCCTCCTTTCATGTTGCATATTTCACAAGATTCTAGTCTAGCTACCACATCATCAAGTCTTAAAGATAAAATATTTTATTTTAACAATTTGGGTTCAATGTGAATAACTTTACAGAATATGAGTAAGGTTAAGGTTAAAGCTTCTGCGTTTATGGATGTTTCATAGTTACATCTTAAATACGTATTGTTTCATAATTTTTCAGCATGCAGCAACAAAACTAAAATGTTTGTCTGACTTCTGCATTTTGGTATTAGAATCATTGCTTTCACCTATGGACAACCTAGCAATGAAGGCTTTGAAATTGTACATATGTGTTTTTAAAGGATTTTGCTGGTTCTACCAGAAACAAAGTAAGCCTGTTCAACTGTCTTTAGTTCTTGCTCTGACCTGGAAACTACTTACTCAGACTGGCATCAGGACTAGTTCCAATCTCTCTTGCTCATGTGGATGCAACCCTTGTTTTCTCCTCTTCTGTGACAGGTAACCTGGGGTCCCAGCTGGTTGAGTATAAAGAAGAGATGTACATAACATCGGACTGTGGGAACACGTGGCGCCAGGTAGGAAGCATAAATCATCTAAGGAACCTGGAAATAATTTTAATGTACCAAATGTGATGGATTATGTAATGCTTAGCTAATCTTTAGATACTCACTCTTTTGAAGGAGGTGGTGTTATTATCTCCAGTTTGCTTGGAAACGAAGAGATTAAGGTGATTTTTTAAGACTCAAATTGATCAGGCTGTCAGGTTTTGCTGAAGTTCAAGTATTTTGGTCTCTTTAAAGATCTTATAAGTATCTTATGCAAAAAAATAGTGTCTGTTTAGGTTTTTTATAATTTAAGTAATCTTCCTATGCTAATGACCAAGTGGACTTGGACTAGATCTTGCAGTACAAACATTTCAAGCTAAGAGACATGGCTTAGGTACAAGGGCAAAAATTCTTCTGCTTCAGAGTCTGAAAGCTGTTACTTAAGCATAAAGCTTTTCTTCATTGAGACTGAGACAGTGAAAAGAGATTTTCAAAAAGTAATAGAATTTTTTAAGTCTTTTGGCATGATTTAATAATTCAGGGACTACAAATACCAAAATATTTGGTATTTGGTTCTCTCGAAAAGACAACAGTGATATCATAATGCTCTTTGAATTCTGGATGGCTTTTTCTTCCCCTGACTAGTGTCCATTAAAGCATTCCACCTTTCTCATGTCTTGTTTCCTAAACTGCTCTGTCTCAGTGTGGTGGCTTTGCCCTGGCTTGCTGCCAGGTGCCCACCAGTCTCTCTCACTGCTCTCCTCAGCTGCATGGGGGAGGGGGAATATAACAAAAAGCTCATGGGATGAGATAGGGACAGGGAGAAATTGGTCACCAATTACCATCACAGGCAAAACAGACCCAATTTGGGGGATATTTATTTGATTGCCAATTAATAACAGAGTAGGATAGTGAGAAATAAACCCAAATCTTACAACACCTTCCCTCTACCTCTATCTTCATCATGGGCTCAACTTCACTCATGAAGTCTCAGCCTCCTCACCCTGAGCCACACGGGGGGATGTGGAATGGGGGCTGTGGTCAGTTGAACACAAGTATCTCTGCTGCTCTTTCCTCCTCACAGGGAGGACTCCTCACACTCTTCCTCTGCTCCAGTGTGGGGTCCCTCCCACAGGAGAAAGCTTTCAATTAACTTCTCTACTGGACATGAGTCCTTTCCATGGGCTGTAGTTCCTCATGAGATCTCCAGAGTGGGTGCTTGCCATGGGGTGCAGCTTGGAACAGGCTGCTCCAGTGTGGATGCCCCATGGGCTCGCGAGTCCTACCAGCAAACCTGCTCCAAGATCAGCTTCCTATGGAGTCACAGCCTCCTTCAGGCATCCACCTGCTGCAATGTGGGGTCCTCCAGAGGCTGCAGGTGAATCTCTGCTGCATCCTGGGCCTCCATGGGCTGCAGGGATGCAGCTGCCTCACCGTGGGCTGCACTGGGGGCTGAAGGGGAATCTCTGCATTGGCACCTAGGGCAACTCCTGCCCCTCCTTCTGCACTGACCTTGGTGTCTGCAGGGCTGTTCCTCTCTGCTATTCAGCCCTTCACTCCTGCTGTAGTTGCTGTTGTGCATTTCTTAAATACATAATGCCAAAGGTGCTACTGCTGTCACTGATTGACTCGAGCGTGACCAGTGGCATGTCCATCTTGGCTGGTGTTGGCTGTGGGATGTGAGACAGCTTCTCTAGAAGTGTCTCAAAGAAGCCACCCTGGTAGACCAACCTGCTACCAAAACCTTGCTCTGCAAACCCAATACACTCAGCATAGGAATATTTTCTTTATCTGTATCTGTATATTGCAACAATACACAATATCATACAGATTCTACTTATATATCCAGGTAATAAAAAAGCACCCTCAAAGGACGAAAGTGTTTTCAAAAAATAATCTCATTTCAGTTAAAATAGTGTTGTAGTGTTCAGCTGAAATCAAATTTTATTATTTTTTAGAACCATTAAGTGTGAAAATGTTCTCAGTAGTGTTACTGAGCTTGGAGAATTTGAGGTTAAAAGAGAAAAATACAGTTTCTTATACTGCTATGGTAGGGTGCCATTAGTACTCCACAGAGTTCTTTAAAAAGAAATGGCTTCTTTTTGTAATGAAAATGTCCTTTGATGTTTAAAAGATAAAATTTTATACCAAATTCCTTCTTGAAATCTAGTATAAAATAAATAGGTGTTTAAATGCAAAAGCCTTCCAGGAGTTACAATGGGTACTGTGTTGTTTAATACTTCTTAGAGAACTCTCATAATTTCTTGTGAGCATTTACCAAAGTTTTCTAGTTTTTCTGGGGTGAAGAATAAGAAGAAAAGAGGAATGAGAGCAAATTTATGTTTTCATTGATTTTTATTTGTAGAGACACACAGGTAAATGATATGTGTTGCAACTTTACCCTAAGGTGCCTAAATGTGCTGTAAAACCAACCACAAACTGATCCTTCATTGTTACAGTCAAAATGGCAAACAACACTGCTAGCTTTATTTTAATTAAAACTCCTATGAAGCCTTTGAAAGAGCTTGCTCAATTCTAATATTTGTGATCAGAATGAAACTGTAGATTATTTTATGTATTTTATGGCCTCCTTGTTCACGATTAAATAATTCTTCCAGTGGACAGCAGCACATTTTCTTTCTCTGCTGGACTTCTTACAACAAAAGTGAAGGCTTCCGTCAGGTGATACAGGAATGTAGATAATTTAGTAAATTGCAGGTCTTGTGAGCTGGTGAAATCCTGTACTTTGGCACAACACTTTGTCTAAGTCTCTGCCTTGGAGACTTTGTGGTTGTCATTAATGAGGGCCTGGCACCTTTCTCACAAGCTCACATGATGTTGCTGAGCCGTTTACAGAGAAGAGGAGCAGTCTGTGCTTGTGTACAGAGACAGAGAACGAAGAAAAGCAAACATAAGAGACTTAGGGAAAAATGTAGTGCAAGGATTAATTAAAGCTTTCTTGAAATAATAGCAGTATTGGTTCATAGGACTGTGGATGACAGGACTGTGGGGAAGGTCAAAGATCCTGTATTCAACAGTGTGCTCTAAGACAGCATCAAACCTCCATACCTTGCATTTGCTGTTATCATATAAGGGTTCAGGAAGACTTACCTATAAATACAGCCAGAGTTCATAGATAGAAATGAATGCCTAAATAAGAGGCTTTGAAATTAAGTAAGTTCTGGTGATAAAGGAAATGTTTGGGAAAAGATCAGAAGGTTGGTGAGAAACTGTAAACACAGTCAAGTGATGTGCAGTTCAGGTGTCAAAACCCACATACATACTAGTAATTTTTGGCCTTCTGTGTTGAACAAGTCAAACATCTGTGTTTAGATAACGTAGGCCTGTGATAGAGGCACAGTATAAAACATGTTTGAGATCCCTGCCCCACTGCTGCAAAGACCAGAGCAGAGTGGTAAATTCCACCTGTGCAAACCCCTGCAATACAGTAGGCTGGGTGATCCTCTGGCATGGCCTGAGCTCTGCAGTATCTGCATCCCCACTTGAGTGACTGCGCCCAGGTGCTGCTTCAGGGCTCCCCTGGTTGGCCAGGTAATGAGAATAAATTTATTATTGCATTTCATCTGTGGTTTTGTGGTTGCTCCTGTGTCCTGCCTGTGCCAGCTCACACGAAAAGCAAAAGCAAGAATTGTTATTATAAATAACCACAATACTATTTGTGCTGGTTTCAGTTGTTCTTCTACCTTTCTGTTGCATGGCTGAGGTGCTTGTTGGTATATCTTGAAACCATCACGCTTTGTTTGAGGAAAACTGAAAATTGTGGCTATGTACTGTACAACATTGCACTGTAAATAGCAGTGCTTTGGGAGCTGATTGGCAAGTAGCTTCAACATCTGTGCTGTGAACTGGGCTGTAGAAGACAGGAATCTCACCTTGACATTATCATGAAATATGTGGACTTAGACTCATAGAATCATTAAAGTTAAAAAAGACACTGAAGATCACGAAGTCCAACCGTTAACATAAGTGCCAAGTGGACCATGAAGATGTAGCCTAAGGTGAACTCATGTTTATTTGAAAGATTTCTCTGTCTATTATACCAGGAAAACAATATAATAAAATGTGTTAATGAACATTAAATATTAGGATACTCTGTTAAGTGCTAAGGATTAGCTTATGTATACATATGAATGTTCTTATTTTTTTAATACCAGTTTTTTTCACAACTCTGGCTGCCATTGTTATTTCAACAGCATCTGTTGCAACACTGTACTTGAAATACAGCAAAGTATTTAAACAGCAGAGAGCAAGAGAAAGGTCTGACTTCCAATAAAAATACCATAAATAAAAGGAAAAATCAGCAACAATAAAGCTTTCACATTTGATCTGCTACCAGACTAGCTCTTGCAGCAACAAAATGTTCAGTTAAGCTAATGAGGTTACACAGAAAGCCTTTTGGATGTCTAGGAACTAAATCTAGATCTCTGGAGCTTTAGTCTGGTGGGGTTTTTTTGTTGGAATATTATTTATCTGTGCCAAATCCTTGTGTATCAAAGCAACTTGGAAAACCTTCCGTGAGAATACATGTTTTCCTGCAGGCATCTTAGGAGATAGATGTTAACACTTCTAAGCACAGCAAAAAAGGATGTCATTCCAGCCTTTCAACTCTGAGAAGGTCCAACTGGCTCATTCTGTGTAGAAAAGCTTCTGTTTCCAGATTTGAATTTAGTAATGGATATCACTTGATGAAAGAAAAAAAGTAATCTCGGGAATTTTTTTTTTTTTTGCAACTTCTGTGTTGTGAAGTAAAATTGTATGGCATATATTTCTCTAGGACCACTTAAATATCCTCTCACTGATTTCGTGGAGCTGTCCCAATTTCTTCCCGCAGATATTCTGACCTGAAAAAGCTGCTGAAGTTGTTGGGACAGACGTAGGAAGAAAAGCATTTAGAGCAGAAGGAAGAGGATAAGATAGAATAGAAGCTGACGTGATTATAAAGCGCAAAACGTGCACACAAAATTACAGAAATAGGTTATAAAAATCTTGTTCTCTAGTGGCTGGCTACTAGTAAGGATCAGAATAGGTTTATTTCTTGCTTTAGTTAGTGGAGAGATGTATATCAGAATTGGTGGCCTGCTGTGAACTCATATCTCATCTTCCTAGGTCTGAACTTCATCTCTCACACTGGGACCACCTTTGCCTCAATCCTTTGCAAACTGTTTGTCTTGGTTTTGTTTCCAGAAAGTAGAGATAAATATTTACTTTTGTGATAAACAGGCATGAAACTGTTCATTCTTTTCAATGTATTGAAAGTGAAGAATTGTTTTCATAAGGCTTTCATACATTTTGTTTATAAAAACTTCGAAGTGTGTGCAAGAAGAGCATGATATAACAGCATAAATGTGCCTTAAATGTGTCCTCTGCTTTATAGTGTGCTATAGCAGGGTTATTATAATGTTTTTTGAAGACCTACCGTGGTTCTTTTCTGGGAAAAGCTGATTTGCATTAAGTGGTGCAGATATCAGCTTCCTTTATCTTCGGTGGTGAAGCTATGGGAGTCTTGGTGTCCCAGCACGTACTTGTTGCATTTTGGTTTGAGGGGAAGTTCAAACAAAGTTTAGATGAGGATCAAAACTCTGCTTGCTTATCTGACTCCAGCTGATCTCATCCTTTTGAAGTGCATCTAAAATTAATGTCTGTCCTTTACTGAATTCTCTTCTAAAATACACAGCTGGGTGAATGAGTAGGTTGGACTATAAATGCCTCGTATCAGGGTTTTGCCTGTAAATTGGCAACACTGAAAAACTGATCAGACACTTGAAGTCCTAGGATTCCCATAAAATATGTACTTACTAGATGAGAGGAAGACTGAGTTCTCAACCCAAATTAAATGCCTGCTATTTTTGAAGTAATTGCGAGCGTGCTGTAAGATACTTTCACCCCAGCTCTGGTTCAGACTTGTTGAGAAATCCTCTAAATGTAGCATTTAGTTTTGCCAAAAATGAAAAAAATTTAGTATTGTCAGTATTTTTTCATTTACAAGGGAAAGTAAAGCTAACCTTTATAGTTTTCGCCTTTGCTTTGTCAAAGCATACAGGAGACTGCATGTTTGTCTATAATTGCTAAGTGTGTATAATTCTCACATATCACTTGGTCTTGTGTTAAATGAACTTTCACAGGTTAATAATATAAGTAAATCCTGTCTTAAAACAGATTTTAGATGTAAAACAGGAAAGATATCTACCTGTGCTTTTATTTTAGCACTGCTGTAACCTCTACAAAAGGAATTAAAATAATTTAGGAAGTTTTTTATCCTTTATACCATTAAATCAATATTACATATATCTTGGTTCCAAACTCACAGTGACCTCCATGGGACATCACATAATATTTGATCTTAAACTCACTGACACTGGAAATACAAAAAACATGCTTGCACCAATTATTTCACATTCTGTAGGTTTTGGGGAATATGTGAGAAAGTCACAGACAGCAGTACTTTTCCTTTTTTTCTTAGAATTAGACTACAAAGCATTTTGTTCTGCAGGATACACAGAATATGGCAAACACCAAAGTAAGGTGATGGCTCACTTGGTGATATATAACAGGAAGGAATGCAGAATGCATACTATGAGAAAGATAAGCTTGGGCTAAAATCACTTCAGGCAGTTTAATCTGACTGTGGTTTGAACCTGAGCATTTTCTGATTCACCTGCTTAATTTTCTTTTCTTTTACAGCTGGGAGAAATATAAGAGTTAACCTGACTTTTATGTCCTTTTCAGTTTGAAGTATGGACATTATAAAACATAAGTCTCTTAATTCTTGTTTGCTTGTTCATTTCATTTCAGCTGTTTCGTACATTTGCTTAGCTGGCCTTTCTTTGTCTACTTGTAGGTCTTTGAAGAAGAGCACCACATCTTGTACTTGGACCATGGTGGAGTTATTGTGGCTATCAAAGACACCTCTATCCCTCTGAAAATACTCAAGTAATTCTACAGTCGATTAGTGTAGAGCTGTTGTGTATTCAGGACCTCAAAGCTCAGAGTTTAAGATAAGCATTTCAATGTGATCATGTATGAAACGCAGGTGGAGTCAGCTTAATTTGACATTCAACAAAATGCAGTTGGATGTTTACTTTAAGATTACTTTGTGGTGCTGAAGGTACCATGGCATCATGCATTAATCATAATAACATTTTCTTGCATCAGTGTAGGCATTTTTTCCTTAAAAGACTGTTCTGGAAGTCTACAATAGAAGCCACGTTCAGCATAATTGTTTGTCTACTACTGGCTGGTGCCAGCAGTACGTGGCGATGCTCAGCCTGTGCTGCACATGTGGCTTAGATGTGCAGTCAGGAGAGTTCATTGATCCTGTAAAGCCTCTGTCCTCTCCAAGGGCCATAGGGAAATTGGAGAATAGCCCTGAGTTTCTCTGGCAGGAGCAATTAAATGTAGAGTTTGGGAGCCAACAGGCAAAGGACTTACTTGTGCTTATGTGCTGTGTAATTTGGTGTGCCAGAATCACAGCTCATCTGAGATATTCATGCACAAATTAACTGCAGTGTGCATGGATCCTCTCATACGGTGACAATGCAGCAAATGGCCTTCTTGGCCTGTTTGGCAGGAAAGGTTTGTTTCAAAGCATTTTGTTATAAAATATAAAATTTTAGACTGCATGGTAGTGCAGCAAAACATGGTAACCTTGTGTAATGGCACACAGAACTATAATCTTCAGCATAAAAAAACTGTAAGACATGTTTACCACTTGTGAATTGGCTCATTTTTGCAGAACTGTGTTATATTCATGAATAGGAACTAGGCTCTGTACCTGGTTATCCGGACTGAAAGCCTACTGTCCAAAAGACCCAGAGGAAATGTCCCGAAAAAAAGAGACTTGGACTTACAAGTTTTGGATGCACATTTGAAATATGTTTTGCAGTATGTTCTGCTGATTCATCAGTATCTTTTGCAGATGTTTAAGTGGATGGTAGCAGCCACAAAGGGCCATCCTCATACTGGTACCTGGAGTTAGCACACCTCCCAGGTTTTAGCAGTTGGCCTCTCATTTCACTGGCCTTTGCTTAATAGATCTATAGCTCAGAGACTACTAGAAAGAATGAAATGTGAATTAACTTGCTTTTGAATCTTCAAGGTAGCAAGATAATTTGTTGACAGAGCTCAGTTTTTAATCTGCCTGAGGAATTTTATTGTTGTGGAAAATTTATTA
This sequence comes from Nicator chloris, assembly GCA_013400495.1. Lineage (NCBI taxonomy): Eukaryota > Metazoa > Chordata > Aves > Passeriformes > Pycnonotidae > Nicator > Nicator chloris. The sequence continues at coordinate 3,269 of WAAE01019566.1, read as the reverse complement.
CACCTTCTTACAAAGATGTGAATCCCTGGACAAGTTGCTGAGAAGAAGATCACATTAATATCATGCACTGTCTAGGCATACTGTATTTTGTGATCAAAATTCTTAAGCTTTAGTAGTGAGGGGATTTTTTAAAGGGCATTCTGCTTTGTACACCAATAGTTGTAAATGAAAGCCTTTTCTGCTTTTTTACAGGTTCAGCATAGATGAAGGCCAGACCTGGAGCACACATAATTTTACCAGCACTTCTGTCTTTGTAGATGGACTACTTAGTGAACCTGGAGATGAGACACTGGTCATGACGTAAGGTTTTGGTTTCACCTCTGTTTTCAGGGCTCTCTCTGTTTATGCATTTGCATAGATTTTCATCTGTGCATGTTTGAGATGGTCCTTGAGTCAGTGGCATTTGCTTCTCACAGCCACACAGACACACGAATGTCTGAACCTCCCTGCTATGTAACCTGTCTTTGAAATCATCTGACTGCGGTATTTCAGATTTTAAAGAAGTATTATGTTAGAAAGAAAACTTGTAGAGTTACCACAGGGGAGAGTGGAATAATAGGACTGCTTTACAAATCTGAAAGATGCAGGAAAAAAATAACTATTTCCTCTTGGTTTTTTTTTTTGTTTTGTTTTCTATGGATTTTTAGTCAGACATCAAAAATGTTAAACATCTATTGTCTTCACAGTGTAAATAACTGTAGTGTTGTCTTAGTAAATAGCACTGCAGTACTTGGTGTAACCAAGCACTGTGCTATCAAATATTTGTTTTTATCCTGTGCAGTGAGAGAGGCAGATGCTGTGAATAGAGTTAAATGTAACCAAATTCTGCAACTCAGAATTATTTATCCTGTTTATCTGTCTTTTTGCAAAGGGTCGGGGACATCTGAATCTGAACTGCACATTTTGCTCCATCTCTAGGATAAATGCCAGTATTTTGGAAATGTCTGAGAGTAAAAACCACCTGTCCAGTCAGGGAGAAAGGCACGTGCTGCCTGCAGCCAGAAAGGGGAACGCACTCAGGGCAACGCACACAGGTTGTTGTGTGTGCTCCTCTTGCAAGAGTTTGTGTGATTTTTACACTGGAGCTCAGTGTGCTCATTACAAGCTTTTTCTCCCACGAGTTGCAAATAGAGCTGCCTTTGACATGTACCAGTAGCATTTTCCCCAGGGAAAAAATAAATTAATAGCCCAGTGTATAAAGGACCCTCAGCAAAACAGAAATCCTACCCAGTGCACTTCAAAGTGTTGTGCCAAGTTCATAGCGCTGTGCTGTGCAGAGGGGAATTTGGTCTGTTGGTTATTTCTCTCTTTCTCCACTTCCCCATTTATCCTCCATTATGCATCTATGACCTGAAAAGAACAGTATTATCCCATCATCTTCCCCTTCTGTCAAATACAGGTTTATTTATGATATGATACGTGCCACATAGAGACACTTATGCCTCTTAATGAGGGATTTCCATTGATTTCAGTAAAAGCAGATGGATCAAAAGCTTATCCCAAACTGTACTTACTGGCAGATAAAATGATGTATGGTGACTGTATGTCCTGGGCTTGGGTTTTTTTTCTTATTAAGTATGATTAAAAACAGTGATTCTGTGAAGATGTGCTTAATTATCTGGCTGAATGGGATAAAGCGCTCTTGTAAAACATAATGCCTTTCTAAAATCATCTATCTAAAATACATAGAGCTGCAGCTAGATTTGGTACATCTGCCCAAACTGACATAAAAAGTGACTTGTATATTTCTAAAGGCACAGCAAGAGTCTGACTCTAGTGTGTAATGCCAGGCCTATAGGATCTTACTTTTTAGCTAGTTTTACTGAGCATGGAGGGCATCAAACATTTAATAACACAGACTGGCTCTGAAGACACATGCAAATTTCCTACCAGATTCTAAAGCCAATGAGAAGAATAAACCTGCAGAGTGTGTTTCATTGTTGCCATTGTATCAACTTCCTTGTCCCTGCCGCTGCTTTTGACTGGGTTTTACCTTCAGGGTGATGTTGTCAGCCCAGTGGTGCTCTGTCTGACTTTATGTCAAGACCTTTTGTCATTCTGTCTGGCTTAGTTCATTTTTCCTGAAAACTTATTTTGTACTAAGTTATTGTACTTGACTTAATCTACAGTGATTTGTTGCTTTTGAGAAATATACATTCCCTGGAAAAAAAAAAAAATCCAGAAATCAACTATGCCATCTTTTCGTTTTGTTAGATAGAATTTCCTTCCAAGTAGAACATGGTAAGATGAACTTGTAAATGGTAATGGAAATAAATTAGTACTGACTTTCACCTTGAGGAATCCCCAAATCCACTGCCAAGGACCTAGTCTGATATTTTTTACTAGTATGGGAATTTGATTTTCTTCCTATTGGTGTAGAATGTGCTTGAATAAAGACTTTGAATAAAGAGTGTGATGTCAAAATCTGCATAAATTAGGAGAGATAGCATGATTCTGAAGTGGGAAGGTAATAACTGAAAAAATGTGCAACAAAATTAAGGAACAGACAGTATTTCCTTTAAAGCTCCCAGACTAAACTCACAAAAGAGTCAATATTTTACGTGCACTGAAAGTGACTGTTATTGTAAAATCCTGGTTCCACTGAAGTCAGTCTGTGTGTAAGAGACTTCTCATTCCCCAGTGTGGTGTCTAGAATATTGACCAGACTTGTAAGTGACTTGCATTTGAATTCCAGTTCTGTCCTGGTTTATCCAAAATCACAGAATCATAAAATCACAGAATGGTTTGGGTTGGAAGAGACCTTCGAGACCATGTAGTTCCACCCTTCCTCTCAGGGACACCTAAAAGAACAAGTTGCTGAAAGCCTCATCCAGCCTGGCCTTGAACACTTCCAGGGATGGAGTTTCCACAGCTTCTCTGGACATGGTCCAATGCCTCCACATCCTTCTTATGTAGGGGACCCCAGAGCTGGATGCAGCACTATGGGTGAGTTCTCATGAGAGAGGACAGAGTGGCAGAAACCCCTCCCTTGCCTGGCTGCCCACAGTGCTTTGGATGCAGCCCAGGACAAATTTGACTTTCTGGGCTGTGAGCACACACTGCTGGCTCACGTTGAACTTCTTGTCAACCAACACCCCCCACTCCTTCTCATCAGGGCCTTTTAACTCATTCTTCCACCCAGCCTGTATTTGTGCTTGGGATTGACCCAAACCAGGTGCAGGACATTAAACTTGGCCTTGCTGAACTTCATGAGCTTCACACAGGCCCACCTCTCAAGCCTTCAAAGTCCCTTTGGATGGCATCCCTTC
>WAAE01019564.1:0-18583 GCA_013400495.1 Nicator chloris | reverse complement strand
TTGAAGGTCTCTTCCAACTTATTGATTCTGTGATTAAAACAGTGGAATTCTGAAAAGTGTTTCCAATATGGGAGCAAAAAGCCAACCTGTTTTTCTGGTGGGTTTTTTTGCTTGGGTTTTTTTGTTTTGTTTTGTTTTTTTGTAATTGTAGAGTACGATGTTTTTTTATAAGAGCCTGTGGCACCTGAAGCAGAAGAGAACATTGAACTCCTGTCAATGACCTAGGAGTTCCTGTCAGTGAGTAAATAAGAAAACTGAGCAGTGTGCATCTGGTTGTGCCAGCCAGCTGCCTACCCAAACAACATAAACCAGTCATTACTCATGATGGACTGGTACATTTGTAAGCTGAAGTACTAAGGACTGTGTGTTCACTTAGCATCCCAAGTATGCATCACAAACATCTCAAGTATCTTAGCATTTCAAAATGCATACAGTGAAAGAAATAAAAATATAAATAGACTATATATCATAAATACAATATAAAGTCATGAGACTTAAAAAATTACATTTTGAGTTTAATTATTGTGTTTTGAGGCTGTTGACCATTTACTCTTTTAAATAAGATTACTTGGAGAAGTATAAGTTAAGAAACTGCCTTTACAGGAAAGTATTTGAAATAGCTCATGTGCTTATATGATTTCAGGGGCTAGCAGTAGAGTTAAAATACTAGCCAGTCGAAAATCTTAGAGAACTGGCAGTGTTCTCACTCTCACACCTGATACAACCATAGGAGATTTCAATTAATTTCAGTGCCAAATTTTGCACTGGCTGAATTTTGAGAGTACTCTCAGGCTCATCTTCCCATTCCTCATTAATCCTCTCCACATCCACCTCTCATATTCTTGTATAAATGGTTTGGCCTCTCTGTCAGCCCCATTTCTCACTACATGCACATTTCTCCAAAGACACGGGCAGTTAGGTGGTAGTTTCCTCATCTAAAATTACTCCAGCAACGTTGTAATGATTCTCCTTGACTGGTTTCTGCACCCCGTTTTAAGTGTAATTCTTCCATACCTGATGCAATTCTTTTTCCCTGTTTTTTCCTCCTCCTTTATTTGGGATGAAGAAAAAGGGTTTTGCTTACTGCTTTGTCTGTATTGTAAAAAATCAAACAAACATAAATCAATATGTAGTAGAACTAACCAAACACTGGGTAAAAAATGTAAATTCCTTATTTTGTTTCTCTGTGAGTTTTATTTTTTGCACTGTTGCCTTATCAGTTTCAAAGGTTTATTTTTTGGTATGTCTTGATGAGAGAGAAAGGTTTTCTGTGTTTAGAAGTTATATATGTATTTGACCAGGGGTCAAGACAGTATTACATTCAACAGAATTCATTCAGGAATACTTAGACTAGATATTATTCTTTTAATCCATTAGTGAAAAACATATCCATGAAAAATTCCTGAGGATTATGCAAAGATATCCTTTAATCTGAGTCTTTTTTCAGTATTTTCTGGTTCTTGCTATCCACTGTGGAATTTGTCATGCATGAATCAGCAGACAAAGTATGTTTCCATGTGGCAGTAGTCCTGTCTGTCTGTATGGGAAGCTCAAAACTTTTTGTGGGAGCAACAAAACTGTGACACAAAATCTTCTAAAGTTTCGTCTGAGCCGTGGCTGTACTCATGAAAACGGGGTTTTAGATATTAGAAAAAATGTCTTCACTGAAAGGGTGGTCAGGTATTGAAACAGGCTGCCCAGGGTAGTGGTGGAGTCACTGTTCCTGGAAGTGTTGAAGAAAAATGTGGAGGTGGCTTTATCACTAGGGAATGTGATAAAGTAGTGGACCTCGTGGTTGGGCTCGATCAGCTTAGAGGTCTTTTTCAACCTTAAAGATTCTGTGGTTCTGTGAAAAATGACAACAGGAACAGATACGCCCTATTGTTAGGAATATGTGTGAAACTTATTGTCTTAGGTTGCAATGCAAGATGTAACCAAAAGGATGTATTCTATTACCATCTGTTAAAAGCAGGTTGAGGCAGTGTTTCTTTCTCTCTTCCATTCCCCATAACTCTGGGCAGGGGTATCTTCTGTTAATGGGCCAGCTGTGAAAACAAGGTGGGGCAATGTTCTTTATCTCTTCCACAACCCATCCTCCCTCAAGGGGGATATTTTCTGTTAATGGGCCATTGGATGCCACTGCATGACTCACAAAATTACATCATCCCATTGTGAGATGCTCTGCCCAAGGGGAGGAGCCAAGCATTCCTACCTGGATAAAACCTGAGATTCAGAACTCCAGGACAGCCGGTTTCCACTGGGTTCCCAGGGGAAGACTGGACCCATCTATACCACTGGATCTTCAGAGGAAAACTACACCCTTCTACAGGATCATTGCTTCAACAGAATTACAGCTGTCAGTCCAGGAGGACTGCAGCCACGATTTTAATTGGACTGCTACCAACACCCTGACTGACAGGGTGTCAGGGTGTATTCTGACGCAGTATTTTCTTTTTTGTTTGGTTTTGTTAGGTTTTTTTTTTTTTTACTACCACATTTTTATTTGAATCTTCCTAGTGAAGAACTGTTATTCCTATTCCCATATCTTTGCCTGAGAGCCCCCTTAATATCAAATTATAATAATTCGGAGGGAGGAGGGTTCACATCTTCCAGGGATGCTCCTGCCTTCCTTAGCAGATGCCTGTCTTTCTAAACCAAGACACTTATATGGTCTGATTAGCTTTCGCCACTATGTAAGTTTACTGTAGGAAGAGATTCATCATATTAAAAAATATTGCAGGTGCAATTTAGAGGAGATTAAAAATATCCTTATTGCCCTGCTGAATGGAAGACAGGTTCAGCTAAATCTGATGAAGCTAATGATGCAAAACAAATAGTTTCAAGTTACATGCAGTCAAGTGAAATACAGGAAAATATATATGGAGCAATCAGAAAATCAAATCCTGTTTCTGGTGAGTAAGGTAATATGAGTTAATCAGCTTTTTTTTTTAATATGATCCACATATTCTGTCACAATTGTAAAGAGTGTATTTGAACAAATCTGTAATATGGGTTTTCATGGTTTGTTTCATTAGTTAAATAATTCCTTGGATGTGCAAGAGCATTTCAAAACACATGTAACCCTGAAATCTGCTGTTCACTTGAAAGCAACAGGAAATTCAACCTACTCTGAGTATGCTTAAGTCAAAGAGGTTTCATCAGCTTGCAGTGCAACTCAAAATGCTGGGTGTGTATAGACTGGGACTCACAGCAGCCAGCATACCCTGTACTGGGACATGCAGGCTTGGCAGGTAAAATAAAGATCAGTGTAGATAATAAAATGTGAAAAAATAACTAACTGGGACATGCCTCTCAGGGCCACATGTTGGAAATAACTATGCTGACACATCTTGTTTAGATGGCTGGACTGTGGAACTTACAATTGTTGATCTTACTACCCCTAAACCAGCTATACGATGCTGATACTGCACACTTTCCACCATCATCTAATAATACAACATTTGCCAAAGAAACAGGAGATGGCAGTCCTAAACCTTTCCCATGTACTGGGATTTGAACCACAGCTGTGGAGGGCAATATGATCTTCAGTATGACAGACCACAGGAGTTGGGGATGGGCAGCACTGCTGATCTGTACCAGGCTGAAGATGGGAATTGTAGAAAGCTTTGAAAGAGAAAACCTAACTATCCAGTCCAAAGGGTGGTATAAGGTGCTTCTGTGTAGCGCTTCCACTAGAGTAGATTTTTACCTTTTCTTCACGGAACTCCTGCTACCCTGCTCCAGAGCAGCAAATCCCTGGTCTCCTTCTGCTGTGGCTCCCTACCATCTCCCCCCGTTACACCCCCACAACACTGTCACTCTGTGGCTGCAGCAGGCATCTCTCTGCTGGGATGGACACAAATGTGCATTTGGCAGCCTGTACTGCTGGAAGGGCTGCTCTGTCTGTGATGGGCAAGCAAATATGTTCTGTAGATTGGTTTAAAGCCTTGGGTCAGCAGTTGGCCCATGCTGGGTTATGTCTGTCATAAAAGGTGACACATGGGATTCCAGTCCCTGTCATATTTGTCTTTTATCTAGCTGCTATCCAGTGTAAAAAACAGCAGGATTTCTATTGTCTCCTGTAGTTTTGAAACCTGATGAAGAATGCTGCTGTTTCTCCTGGTCAGGTGCTCGGTCTGGTGCTAATCTAGGTCTTCTGGGTATCTCTGAATAGTCACCTGTTTACCCTGCACCCGTGAAGTCTCTGCATCTTTCAGTCTTAGACCAGTTGCTGATTCTGTTGTGTTGCAGAAGGTGAACCAGTTAGATACAGCAGTGCATTGTAACTCTCCCAGAAAAGTGTGTAGCTGTATCATTAGTCTGTGTAAAAAATGTATGCATTTGCACCACCCCTGTTGGGAGAGCAGGAGGCTTTCTGCCCCAGGCAGGTATGGCAGCTGAATGAGCAACTGCTGCAGTGCCCTGGAAGAAAATACAGCATGTGCTTCTTTTTGTAGCAAATCAAATGCTTTAGATGCATTTCCCTACTGAGTCACTGAGCTTCCCTGAAGCCCCACATCTCCAAGGCTTTCAGCTGAGGTGAAGCATATTACACTGCTCCTGGTACAGTCAAAACCTTAAAGGCTTAGTCAAACCTATAATTAATTAGTGCTTGTGTTAGAAGATATCTCACTAGATAAGCACCAAGTCTGTTGCTAATGATTTAAAATCTATGAAGAAACTTCCTAAAACCCTTCGTAATTGGCAATTATAGTGTTCTGTCTTACATGGGAAAGCTTTGATCACTCCAGAGCAGGAAATAAATGCATGACTTAAACTGGAGAGATTCAGTGACAGAACAGCAGCAAACTGTGAAATACAGTGGTGTGGCAGAGAGCCAGAAGAAGATTTGCTGTTGCTCCTTCCAAAACTCAATTTGAAGTCATTTCAGTATTTCTGTGTTGCATAAATGACCGTGAAAGTCCTAGGAGGTCTGCAGTTGCATGTGCTTACAGTCTGAAGATAAGACTTAATTGAAGAATTTTTGCTTTCATGTCTTGTATTTTTTTTTAATTCCTATGCAATTACAAGGCTACATTCTGACATAGCTCTAGAAGTGAGCCTGATGAAAATGACTTGTTCTGTCACAGGCACTTCAATGCGATTAAAAAAAAAAGGTGTTAAATATATCTGAAAGTGTATTGTTTTCTGTTCAATGGTAGGAGTACTTTGCAGAGAAACTAACTAGCTCCAATCTAGAAGCTTCATTTTTGCTGTGGTGTTTTCTGAGAGCAAAACATGTGAAGCTATCTTCTGTGCTTGACTAATGCTTGTTGTGGGTTTTGCAATGCCATCCACCAAACTGTTTCCCTAACTTATTTAATTTTTAATGAGATCATTAAAATTAAGAAGGTTCTTAGGTATAAAGCAGCCTGATATTTGCTTGTAAACGTTTTACTCTTCCTCAAATAACCTTCAATTACTAAAGTGTAGAAGAGAGAAAATAAGAACATTTTAAGAAAATAAAAATGCATTCTAAAAAGACTCTGCTTTTAAGGATGTATGGGGTCTTTTTAGCTACTGTAGTGCTGTCACCTGCCTATAATATGCACCTGTTGGAGGCATCTTCAGAAACATTTTACTTACTTTGATTAATTGCATAATAAATTCTCCCTAGTGGCTGTTTGATTAAGTGAAAAATCCTACAAGTTGCTTCTTAAAGGAGTAAATATTATGGTAATGGTTTTATATCATAATAAAGTTACATCCAAGTAAAATGAGAGGGGAAAGGTCTCTCTCTCTAACTGTCCATAAGCTTTCCACTGAGGGATTCAATGTTAGCACTGTGCCTATTGGTGCAGTACTAGTACACTTCAGAAATTTTACAAACATTTGGGAAATTTATAGCTGCTTATTGGAAATACAGCCATTTAAAATGCACAATGTATTTCAATGCATGTAATATATTTATTTCATTGCATGCACAGATGAATCCTTTAGCTGGGCTTTGACATGTGTTGGATATATATACAAAAATGAGATCTCAGGTTGAACTGAGATGTGGAGATGCTGTATAATCTGGAAATTGCTACCATTTATTATTTATGTATTGACAACATTTATGTGCATCTCTCAGTGACCAGGGTTTCATTGCATAAGGTACCATGGGAACACAGAGAAGGAATGTGGCACCTGTTCTAAGGAATTTAGAAATAAAATAACATACAGAAAGACAAGCTGAGAGGACAGAGAAGATGGGTGTTACAGCTAAGAAAAAGTAATGTATTAGTATAAAAAGCAGTTGAGCTGGTGAGGCAGCAATTTGTCATCTTTTCTAGCTGTTCCTAGGAGTACCATTTTTCAAAGAGGTTTTGAAGGGGTCTGTCTCAGTTCTGCATCTGTTAGGTAGAGGTAGTAATACTTTGCTCAAAGGTATTTTGCGTGAACAGGAGTATGTTCACATTTCTGAAGCTCTTTTAAGAGTAGAAGGGTTGGCTCGAAGTCATAGGTGATAGGGCAGTGCCCCACACTGGGGAGGTTGTGCAGGGAGCCTTTGCAGCCTCTGAGGACCCAAGGCATGATGTGTGAAGGCAGCTCTGTTTGCAGCTCCCTGGAGTCCCTGCTGCAGCCCCTTGCGTGCTGTGTCAGACCCAGGCAACACTTTGAGGTGAGGAGAAGCATTCACCTGGAGACCTGCTGTATCCTGATGGTTCAATAGGAAGCTGAAAATCATGAGACCTTGGAACTGAACCTGGCAGTATCAACTCGAGCACATCATTTTGCTTTCTTTGCCTGTTTGCTTTCTTCAAAGCTGATATACCCATACTTCCTGACATTGGTTCAGGAACAAAAGTACTGCATGCATACGAGGTGCAGACATAGTACAGTGTGCACACAGGAATGTGAGCAGCCAGGGTTTGCTGCTTTGGATGAAAAAGGGAGCCCTTTCAGACTGTGCACAGCCTTCCTAATGGTGTATGACTTCACTTAGGGGAGACTGCATGAACTTTACACCTGAAAACATGAGTCAAAACAGCTGAGCTGAACATTTGTCTTGTGGTGGATCATCTCTGATCATAATGCTAAATGGGGGTTCTCACCCTGTGTGACCCACTGCTACCCAGTAACTATGGGCTGCAGCAAGATCTCATACCTCATGGTCCCTGAATGTCAGCATGGAGACATGGGGGAATATCAGGTAGGCATTTGCTGTGTAAACAAAGCTCTAACATCTCACAAAAGGAACAATTATACTGAATGGGAATACCATTGATGTTATTTTATCTGATTGCTGTAATTTAGTGTTCATGTGAAGTGTAGTAGTACAGTCATAACATACTGAAAAGTTGGGTTTTCCTCATGTAGCAGTCAGTAAAGCTTGGGTCCATGCGTCATGTTTGAGGATTATAAAAATAATGATATTATTTATCCTGTGTCATTTCTCTCCATGTATCATTCTTCATGCTACAAAGGCAGCCTGTGAGCACAGGTGTAGGGATGGTGGCTGTTGGCCAATACTGCCTCTTCATGGGTCACTTTGCATGCTTCTGTGTTTGCTGCCAGTTACCCCACTGCAGTGTCCTGACACATTCCTGTCTGCAATTGTGACTTCAGGGATGTTATGCTCTGTATCCATTTGTTACTTATACTTCAGAAATAAATGTTGACTTCTAAGTTGTGACCACAAGGCCAAGTACTGACATGGACAAAAGTTTCAAATTGCACAGGTGCAGTGGATAAAAAACCTACATTTCTTTGTATTCTCTCATATGCTCTAAAATAGCATCTGTTAAAAAATGAAGGACCATTCCAGATTTCTGATATCCTCTGGCAAACAATAACTTACGAGGGAAAAAACAGTAAGAGAAGTGGTGGATTCTGCTAACAAGAGGAAGAGATGTAATGGTAGTTTCCAGAGTCTTTACTCTAGAGTTCGTAGAAATCCCAGAGAGATTGAGAGAGTAAATGAAAGAAATTAACAACAAAAGAAAACAAAAAACAAGGGAAAGGGAGAAACAGGAAGGAGGGAGTGAAGAAGGGAGGGAGAAAAGAAGGAGGACCAGTGATGGGTTTGGGGAAGGAAGACACATCACCCCCTGCCCTCTTACCCACACTTACAGACTGCCTTGGCCTTTGAGGGTGGCATTCAGCCCCTCCTTTCTTCCTCCTCCTCATAGGGAACTATATGGACTCCCCTTCCCCATCTTCTCTTTCTCAGCCCCACATCTGGATGTGAACCAGATTCCCTTCAGAAAATCCTAGTCTTCTAGAAGCATGAGCAGTTCTTATCTGAGGGTAGGAGGGAGTACTGCAAAGCAGATTCTGGGTAATTGTCACTCACTGCCTGTGGCAAGCATCCATATCTGAAATTATCATATAAATTCTATTTGTACCACATACAGTCTCAATGCAGCTCAAGTTCTGTGGATTTTGTTGCCAATATTACAGGTAAATTATTTTAATAGTTGTTAAAAAGTGAGTGTTGACAGTGCTATTTAGGCTGTAATGACCACCATAGCCTAAAAATCTCCAAGGAGTTTTATTGTTTTCAAAAGAAAAATGTATGTTCTTAGGCTGGAAGGAATTTGTTGGAATAATATATTTCATTTATAATGAATGCATCCCAAACTAATGCTGCCTCCTTGAACATTATGCAAACCCAGGATCTGAGGATAGAACTCACTGCTGCTGAGCATGGCACACTGCTGCCTCTGTGGACGGGACACAGGTGTGTGTAACAGATTAAACAGGGACTGCTGGTATTCATCAAAATGCACAGATCCTTGGTGGTAACTCTCTGTGAAGAAACATTTGAAGGAGAGTTAAAAACCTTGGGCTTGTAAGGACCATGTTGGGAAGAATTTTAGCGTGCAACAGGGAACAGACAGGCTGGCCTGGCAGTAAGTTCTGTAAGTTTAATTTTTTTCAGGGAAACAATATTTAGAAATAAGTTTCAGCTAAATTTCACAATTATTTTAATTGGAGAAAACAGCTCTAAATTCTTTTTGATGCAATAACTATAATGAGTACTATTTTAAGAATCCACCCAAGGCTCTAATCATGAAAAAACATGTGCTTGACTGAGTTGCATTCACTATATAAAGTAAAACTGATGTTCTACTTGCAGCTCTAAAGAGAAAATCTCCATTCATTTTCCTCCATGCCAGAATTCCATGATGGCTGTGATGAGGATCCTAGTTTTCTGTGGAAAAGAATCCAGAGAGAAACATGCTGTAATTACCTATGGAAAACCAAAATTAAGTAAAGAAAGAAATTGGCAGGAGAAAAGGCATACTAGTGCAAATCTTGATAAAAAAAAATCTTCTGCTCAGTTCTAAAGTGTGTCCATAATACTTTTGATGTACATCTACTAGGTATTACTATTTCTGATGTGCATTGTACAAGAAATAGGTTTCTAAGAGCAGGGCAATATTGGGGTGTTGTGGTTTAACCCCAGCCAGCACTAAGCCCCACGCAGCCACTTACTCACTCCCCCATCAGCAGGATCATGGAGAGAATCAGAAGAATAAAAGTGAGAAAACTCGTGGGTTGAGATAAAGACAGATTAATAAGGAAAGCAAAAGCCCCACTCACAAGCAAGGCTAAAGAAGGAATTTTTCCTACCTTTCCCATGGGCAGGCAAATGTTCAGCCATCCCCAGGAGAGCAGGGCTCCAGCACACATAATGGTAACTTGGGAAAACAAATGCCATCACTCCAAACATTCCTCCCTTCTTTCTTCTTCCCTCTACTGTGTATACTGAGCATGATGTCATAATGTCTAGAACATCCATTTGCTCAGCTGGGATCACCTGCTCTGTGTCTCCTCCCAACCTCCCATGCACCCCCAACTTCCTTACAAGTCTGACAGTACAAATAGCAGGAGACACCTTGGCTCTGTGCAAGCCCTGTCCAGCAAGCACAAAAACAACTCTGTATTATCAGCCCTGTGTTCAGCACAAATCCAGAACACAGCCCCATACCAGCCACTGTGAAGAAAATTAACTCTACCCAGCCAAAACCCGGACATGGGTAAGAACTAGTATCCAAGAGTTACTCCTGCATTTACGTGACTTGCATGCTCAGAAAGAAATCAGAAAAAGGTTAACTGCTGCAAATGGCCATATAGCAAGCTAAATTTCAAGAAGAGGATTGATTCCAATTACAGATGATCATCTGCTTTCTTTGATGTAGAAAAATACCCAAAACAAGCCAAACAGCTAAAAATGTGGAGTAGTTGGTGTTTGCATGAGAATGACCTATTCAGCAAACACCAGTGTAGCCTCTCAAGAACCATAAACATAAAAGTAGATATTAAGATACCAATAAAACCAAAAACCCCATTTTCCTACAGTTATATTCTGTCATTGCCTTTCCTTTGAGTGCAAATATGGAGTTCACAGGAAACCAGACACATTTTAGTGAGCTAATAAAATTTGATCCTAATATAAATGTACTAGTATATTGCCTGTATAAGAGCAGTGAGCCCATTGTTTTGGCAATAAGCCAGGCATTGCTGGATAAATTAAAATGCAACCCTTTCATCACTGCTTGATTTAGCAATTAGTTGACATCAAACTAGGAAACATGCCCTAGGCAGGGTACAGAATGTGACTTCTCCATATTAATACTCTAAACTCTTTTATTGCATATCTATATAGTAGGCAGAATTAATACTGATAGGATTTCTTTTATTTACAAAAAAACCCAACCAATTCCTAGTCATGTTAAAGTGTTATTTTACAGTTGCATTCAGTATAGGTAAGATGTTCCTTCACTCTTAATCTAATTATGACAAAATTAATAATGACAAGCCTTGAGAAAATAAGTGTGTGACAATTAATAAAAAAATGGGTTAGATATGATGGAGTTTGTTGATGATGACAGGGCTCAGCCTATAAATCACCAATATAAGAGAAGTATGCTGAGAAAAGACAACCATAAAGGTAAATTACAAAATCTATATGAGGCCCTGGGGACTAGGAAGATAATGATGTAAATCAAATCATTTTGAGATGTGGGTTGAGGCACAAATATATAGGTGAAAAGCAAAGCTTCGATTTGAGACAAGAAAAAGGAAATGTTTGAGAAACGATCTGTAAGTTATATGTGGCCTCAGAGAACAATTCATCCATCATTCAGTTAACTGCTGACAACTTGCTTTCCCTGGGGAGTTAATTTGATGGCAAGCTCCTGCCCTTAGCTGTCATTTTTATAGGAGCTGAGAAGCTTGTTACTACCACAATCAGGCTCTTTGTGCTGACCTGACACCCAGCATGCACACAGATCGGTGTCTGCCACTCTGGGACAGAGAGAGCCACCAAGAGTGGACCAGAGAAATCAATGTGGCCATCAAAAGGAAGCTCCTGGCCAGCTCCCAAGATGGCCCTGGGAAGGGGATCTGAATGCTTTGGCAGCTGAGCCATCCCTCAGCCACTGCCAGCATGGGTTCATCAGTGACACAGGAGCCTGCCCTAGCAGCACATGCAGGCATGGGCCCCTGCACCTGCTGGCCTTTGTGTGGTAGGTGTATGGGAACTGCTTATAAAAGGCAATTAGAATGTGCCTTCAATTAAATGAAATCTGGAAATAGGTGCATATGAAGTAAAAGTTGGCTGGAAGGTTAGGTGGACAGCTTGAACTTTCAAGCTGCAAAAAAAAGCAAAATTAACAGGAAAAATTAGGAATGAAAGGAAGGAAAGAAGAAAGAAAGTAAACTAGAACACAGCAGAGTGAACTTTGGGTCCTATTCTGAATTAGTGAAGACCTTCTTTCAGAAGACTTTCAGGGTTTTTTTCCAAAAGCTCTGGGGGTTTTTTGTACTTTAAGCTTCACATATGTGCCATAGTTTTGAATCAATTTTTTTTTTTCTGGAAAGAGAGATGAAACTCTTGTGTCCTGTTTTGGAAAGGTATGACAATTTTGGTTTGATCTTCAGCCCAGAAGTAACTTTTACCAATGAAGAAATAAAAACGGGCAAATACACACTCTCTGGTCTTTTGCATGTTGGCCTTAAAAGTGAGTTGGTTTAGGTATTTATAAAAAGCCACAATCCTTTCATAATGCTACAGTCTTCTATGAAAGCCAAGATACATTTACATAAAATTTGGAATTTACAGCAGAAGGCTAGACCATTCTTAGCTTTTTTTCTTTCTAATCTCAGCTGTAAGATGTGTTTGATTGATGCTGCGATGGGCCCTTTCCCCTCTTGTGCCTCAGAGTACAAGAAAAGGGAGAGTTAATGCTGATCCATATATTTTAACCATTCCAGGACCAAAGATTCTCCTTTGGGATGAAGATTAGAACTTCTTTTCTAATGCAGACTTTGATACAGTTATCTATTTCTTGTTGAATTCAGTTACCTATGATGCCTCCTGAGAACTTTAAAAAGGCATTGCTTGCACAAGTTGTATGTAGCCAGCACACCGCTAAGAGATGTGCATTACGTTTCTAAAGAGAGCATTTACTTCCTGCTTCTTTCATATGCCAGTCTCTCAGAGTGGGTGGTGGGTGGGGGAAGTCTAATTTCTCATTTTATTCTCTTATTTTGCTTTGGTATACTTATGCAGGAACCTGTGCTTTGGAAAGGGACAGTACTCTTGATCACAAATTATATATAACTTCAAATAATCAACATTTGGAGCTTGGAAATTTTGCATTTCCTATAAATGAAACCATATATAATTTATATAATGCTTTTTCACAGAAAAGCTAGTTTCTTTTTATGGAAAAACTTACTCTGATGTAAGTCCCTGGAAGCTGATGGTAAAACTGAAGTTACAAGTTATGATACGTAGTACCAGAGAACATTGTGTGAAGTATTGAATGCTGAATTGCAGAAAGCTATGTGGATATGTGAAATGTATTTGTTATTGGTGATATGGTATTTATGCACTGAAGAAAGGTCATCTTTTTCAGAGTGTCAAGATACTCAATTTCTTTCCAGATTCATTTTCAGAGTAGAACTTCAGGTACAACTTCAAGATTATCATTGAAGCCCCAGACAGATATTACTACATATATATGCATGCATGCTTATTCATGTCAGTTTAAGAATTCTAGAATTCTCTCACACACAGAAAAAATGGTTGAACAATTTACTCAGAATAACCAATGCCTCTTACTAATTTTCCTATTTCCCTTTACTAAGAAATGTATTTCATTGTTTGGAAGTAATTCTTATACCCTTATATCCGTATCAGGATAGGCAGATAATTTAGAGCATAAGAGGTGCTTTGCTTTAAAGGAGAATAAGGTAAGAGAAAAATTCCTTTCCGTTCATTTGTGGAAATTGTGTTGAAGGTATTTGAATTGAAGACATTTTAGATAATGATTTTTTGTATTCTCAGATCATACCTCAACTTCATCTCATCAAAATCAGTGGCAACACTTCCTGTTTCTTTAACGGAGCTACAGTTTCTTGTGGAGAGGCTTGGGTGTGTAAGGGAGACAAGAAGGAGCTTTACAATTAAAACTGTTACATGGTAGTCTGACTTAAAAGTATTCAAGACTTGTCAAAGAAACCAGCAATTAACTCAGAACTCTGTAAAATTTCTATCCTTAAATAGAATAGAGATCTCTCTTCAGTTTGTAATTATCTTTATGGGCTCTAAAAGAATAGGCTCCAGATAAAGAAAAGCATTTCCTTTCATTAAACCCCATGAGTACTGTTAGATGGAAAGGTCTTTACTATGAAAATATTGTTCAACTTAAAATCTCAGTGTGATTCTCTTAGGAACATACATATTTCCCAATAAATGTGTATTTCATTATTGAAAATTCCTCCACTTGTGCATAGCAGAGTCATAGGAAAAGTTTTTTAGAAGCAGAAGGTGATGAAAAAGGTTTGGAAACCAGGAGAGAGTGGGTTTGGTGGAGGGAAGACATAATGTCAATTAGCCCTAGATGGACTCAGAGGGTGGAACAGAAGATTAGATGACAGTAAACTCAGAAATTTACACTGAAGCATTTTTGACACAGTGTACATTCCTCAGTGCCTTTGAGGTAAGAGATTGTTCAGGTAAGACACTGACCTTCATGCTGTAACATACCCTTGACCAGAAGGTTTGCCTGACAGGACCAATCCAGATTCCTCTTAAAGATCTGATTTTCTCCTCAAGAGGTATGTGGAGCCAGCAGGTGTATTGCTGCTTTTCAGGGAAACATTTTGAAAAGGATTCATGTCATTTAAGTGCACAATATCATACAGTAGGCGCATTTTAATTTGGAAGTCTTGATTCTCCCAACATCTTTTTTACTTTTAAATTCCTAATAATGATGTAATAACATAGTTACGGTAAAGTCTGTGAGACTTTTTCCTGGCCTCTCCTCTTTCTGAGTCCTTGAATGCAAAATTGCAGTGATATCTTATAGACCAAACTGATTTCAGTGGTGTGTTTTAAACAAAAAAAAACGAAAGAAAAAAACAAAAACAAAAAAAAAAAAGGGGGGTCTGGGGAGAACGGAATGTTTGTAAGCCTAGTTATAGCAAGGTCAGCCAAGCCAGGCTGCTTTGAGGACACGTTATTGGTCAAATATGGTCAATTATTACAGCTTCACTTTGGTTTATGTCTGACAGATGTACTGCTGGGACTTGCAGAGTAATTTTTTGACATAAAAAGTTCACTTTTTTTTTTTTCATTATGGCATAACAGAGTAGCATTTTTATTGTACATAGGATATTTCCAAACTGTTTAAATTTTGTGGCTACTTAGTCTAAGATAGTTGGATAGTGATTGTTTATTTTAAAAGATAGTTTTAGACAATTACCCAAAATATTTTTTTCCCTGCTGTTTAACTAATTTGCAGAATACTGTAAACTGTATTTTAGGAGAAAAAAAGTATGTATTTTTTGGAACTCTCATCACAAAATTCATGTCACTGAAAGCTTGGCTGCCTGTTTCCTCTGCAGACTTACGTAAATTTTCAGGGGCCTTGTGTGAATGGAAGGAGTCTGAATTTGTGTCCATGGTAATCTGTTCAATGTGTAGAGGAAGTTACAATGGCCTTAGTCCATGAAAAGTCTTCAGTTAGTCCAACAGTCTTCAGTTGTTTTCATGGAAAGCAGTCAAGACATGCTTTGAATTCAGATAGTCAACTTAATCAGAGCTGGACTTTGTTTTGTAAGGGTTTCTCTTTGAAAGAGCTGAATGCTGGTCACCTGCTACAATCAAAATACATCATTCATCTGTAAAGGGGCATAAAAAATTAACAGTTAGCTGAAGAATGGATACATCCCTGAAACAAAGGAAAGAAAGTCCTGCAGTAATTTAGAATCTCTACTTGGGCATGCAGAAGCATGAAAATGCCACAGCTACTCAGGCTCATTACCTGCCTTCAGCCATGGGCAGCTGAGTGAATTCCTACTGTGCTTCTTTAGGAATGGGAATTCAGCAGTGCTTGTTCTCACTGACTTCATGGCTCTGGTGGGAGTCCTGCCTGGGCAGGACTGGGCAGCACACCTGATAGGCAAGACAGAGGGGTTTGAGCAAATGTGGGAATTCAGAGTCGTATATCATCCATCAGGGTACATAAGAATTCAAGTCTAGTCCTCCACCTCAGACAAAATAGTTTTGCGTGGTACAGCTTACAGCCCTGGTAAGAATAAAGTGATTGAAACTGTATTTCTTTTTTGTCTTTACTAAAAGAAATCACATAACATTTGTTTGGTTTTTTTTCCCTGCATTTAAATGAAATTACAGTGCAAATATTAGAAGTACCATTAGGCAACCTGTGTTTATTTGGCTACTCAGCAGAGATTTAATTTGAAAGATTGAATAATACTTCTCAGCTTCATCTGTTTCATCTAGTGAAAGTTAAAGATCCTTCTGCTCCATATCTTAATTAATCTGCTGCAGAATATTTCCAGAGATTAATGGTAGATTTGTATTAGGGATGGCTTGCTTTTGATGATGAGAAGGATGACAAAGTTAAAAATAGTAAATACAATAACGTAAGAAAATAAACAGTTCAGTGTCTATTATTCATGCAAGTTTTTTTGCTGCTTGAACATTTTCCCTGTTACCAATGTTAGCTAAATAAACTTGCCTTATTGTTGCATGAAGCTGCATTTAGAGAGCACTGTAACTACATTTATGGCCTTCCTAGAAAATGGCATTACCCAACAGCTGTACAGTGGGAAGAGGCAGATCTTTTAATGCGGAGCTCTGAATTATGACAGCAAGGACACCTGGTACTTACCCCTAATCCAATTTAAAAGCTGTAAATTCACAGAATTATTTTCATAAGAACTGCTGTGCCCTGTGCGTGTCCGCCAGTGGAGATGTTTGGACATTAAAACTAACAGGAAGCATGGTAGCTGCTCAAGGTGCAAGAGGGAAGACCATTGATGGGCAATCACAGTGTAAGCAACAACATAATCTCATCCAGGCAGAGGAAAAACATTTAAGTACTGTAATGGCTGGCATTTTTACTGGAAATTTAAGTTTTCTTTCTCCGTGGGAGCAGACAATAGCTGCAAGGATTTCTTTAAAAGTTACAACAAAAGATAAGAGCATAGGCAGAGGTATACTGTTAGGGAGTATCTCAGGTGTTTTTACAGAGGAAATAGGGGTCAATGGCCAGAGCAGGCTATTCTCTTGGCTCTCCATGTCAAACACAATTGGATAAAGCGGATTTTCTAGAAACTGTTCAGGGGGAAAAGCAGTATTAACAATAATAGTCACTTAAATAAAACTTTGTAGAGTGATTGGGTTGAACTGTACAGTGAGGAATTACGGAATTGGAACGTTGGAAAATGCTATTGCCCACAGCATAAAGGGTGTACTCTGCAGTGTTGGTTAGGCCAGTGTTGGTTGTTTGCAACACAAAAGTAAGCATCATGTGATTCCAGTTCTATAAGGTAGCTGAAACTGATGGATCTGAGATTTTTCTTTTTATTAGCTATATCACTTCACAGTCACATTTTGCTTCCCTGGTGACATTTCAGAGACCAAAGTGGCACATTGCTAAAGAGCATCTAGGGACACACTCCTGTGAATTGAAGCAAGGGAAGAGTCAGTCATGCCACTTTCTCCAGCCATTTTCTTAACTTTGTTCTTTACCTGGATGGAAAAGTAAGTTGTCTATCACAGCACAGTGTGATATTTATTTTAGGTTTAAATAGTAGTTGTATTTCATCCAGGCAAAATGCTGCCACTGTTTCAAACAGCATGGATCACTCATGTGTGGTATGCAAATAGTAGGAATAGCCATGTTGGGTCATCCCTGAATTCAGTATTGCGTGACAGAGTGCAGATGTTTCAGAAGAATGGGCATGAAATCATAGAGTAGGTAGAAGTTAAATACTCCCCAATCTTTTCTCCTATTTCTCATCTATGCTAGGTACCTTTTGAAATGTATTGTGATAAGACCAAGTATTCCTGATAATCCTTATAGTTATTTCAGTCTTCATTTAGCTGTTATCCTGAGCAGTTTCTTGCAGTGATAATTGCCTAGACAGATGTGAATAAAGGGAATCCTTTCACTGCTTTTCTTACTTTCAGCCTCCTCATTAATGCCCCCGGGTGTTCTTGTTCTTCCAAAGAGGTGGGAACAAAACTTCCCAGTCTTCATCTTAGCAACATTCATTATTCTTTATATTTGTTTTCTTTCCAAAACAAGCATTTTTAACTTTTTCTGTCTTCTTATCTAGAACTTTTCCATGGCCACTTTCATCAATGTTCCCTCTCACCCATGTTATTGTGCTTGATTGTTTTCAAGAAGGAAAGTTTAGTACAGAATGCAGTTTTCCAGATGAAGCCACACTTACAATTTTTTTAAAGGGCAATAATATTTTTTCTTCACCTTTTCTCAAATACATCCAAATTTATGCTTGGGCTCCAGCTATATATAGAATGAAGAACTTGATTTAGCTGTCCAGGGTTGCCCTGGTCTATGCTATCAGATGATAAACTCAATTAATGAGAAACCCGACAAAGTAAAAGCAGGGTTTTTTTCAGTGCTTTTCTTCAGTTACTTTTTGCTGCTACTTCTGTCAAGGCTAATCATCATTTGGCATTGTTACACATTTTCCTTGCCCATTACAGCTCTTTGAATTTCTTGAAACCATAGTCTTACCCAATCTGATTAAATGAAACCACAGTGCATCACAACGTTTTGCCATATCCTCTTGGATCTTATAACCATTTCCCTTCCTGAAAAATTAGTAGACATTTTGAAGAGATGTTGCATTGCTATTTTAATTGGAAATATTTTTAGTTTGGGGAACTCTTTAAAAAGCTTGTGCATTTAATTACTAAAGGTAGGTGTCAGTGTACTATTTTGCCACCCATGCTGTCCCTTGAATGTCAATTTGGATTATGGTGTCGTCATCACTCTTTAATGGCCCATCTGCTGTTCACTGGGTAACCTGTCTGCTGTGCATATTAGAAGAAAGGCTTTGGCTTGTTTGTGTTCAAGAGGTCCTTTTCAGATTTGCAGCAGCAGTGTTACTCTAAGCTTTGTCCTGCTAGGCCATTTACCCATTTTATTTGTGGCCATTGAAGTCATACTGGTTTGTTACATTGTGCTGATTATTTCACCCTTCTCCCTCTAAGGAATTCAATTTGCTTTTCTTTGCTAGCCTTTGTGACATAGCCACATATTATAGATACAAAATAGATATTTATATTTTTATATATTAT